>OX418225.1:34357258-34925616 GCA_948455865.1 Conomelus anceps | reverse complement strand
CCTTCTCTCAACCAATAGGGTTTAATCACAATGCTATTACTATCAGCCAATCATAATGCTACATTGCAAAACCTCTAACCAATAGGGTTTAAGGAGATCAATCAAAAAGCTGGCAGTTATAACAATTGGAGAACTCGCTCTGCTAGATTGCTTACAGCCAATTATAGCGCCATACATTAGACCAATCACCTGCTAGCCTTTTCTAGAATCTTCTCTCAGCCAATAGAAACACTGTACGCCCTCTAGCTTTCACCCAGTCACAGAGCATGTCCTCAAGCAAGCATAGTACACTACATGGTAATGCTTTCAGGCAATGACAAAGCTTGAATTCTGTAGTAGTATTTTACAACAGCCCTAGCTATTTAATTTAAATTGGCTTGTATGCTAGATAGGAATTGGCTTGTATGCTAGGGAAGTGATAGCCGTGAGCCGTAGCAGGTATCTGTTCAATCAAAGATAAGCTGCGTTCTCCTAGGCGCTCTTTGTAAGGGTGACCGATTAGATTGGCCAGCAAAAAAGACACTGTTCTTTGCTGTAAAATCACTTCCCGGTGGTTCGGAACCCACCTAAAACTGTAGGTCCAACTTATCAATCACCATCATCCAACTCATAAATCACGCACAGGTCTCAGACCTATGTAAGCTTTATCCTTAATAAAAATGTTTTTTTCCAAGTTTAGGAACGATTATGTGTATCATTGATTAAGTTCATGGGGCCTTCTCATTTACCGGTAATTCTATTCAAATTTGTCAACGTCTATGTATTTTATTTTTTGTTTTTTTTTGGAGGATGAAGCCCATATAGGTCTGAGACCTGTGCGTGGGCTATGAATTGGATGATTGAGATTGATTTGAATAGACCAATCAGACGCCACCGGTAACATTTACTGGTTACCGGTAAAGCTCCCAGGAACTCAACCACTGATGTTGTTCGCAAATATTGATGAAAAGAGACTTAATATTGCATAGATATTTTATTCGGGTTTGTAATATGCTGATTGGAAATCGCTAAATAATACAGGATGTAACAAGTGAAGTCATGCATTTCTCCGAAAAGAAATATTCGTTTATCAGTTTTGTACATATGTTATTTTATATACATATGTATATTATCGTATTTACTGATTTTCCATGTCCAATTTTTTTCGGAGAATGAATCCCACAAAGACTATAGATCTGTACGTAAGAGATGAGTTGGATAATGATTAAAATTGAAATTGTACATTACAATTATGACAATCGTCAAATATTTTAGTTGCATGTAAATGATAATTGATGAGTTGGATGTACTGTTTCAGGTGGATTCCGAACCACCGGGAAGTTATTTTACGGCAGAGAACAGAGTGTTTTTTGCTGGCCGAACCAAAAGCGATCATCATTTTGGTTTTTCGCAAGCGCTTGTGTTTCATCTTACCTGATTGACAAGATACCTGGCACGGCTCGTGGCTATCACTTCCGAATTGACGTGCTTCATGAATTGCGTTCTGTTATCCAGAAATTTTCGATAGCCATGTCGACCCCGATGATGCCGGATATAAAAGCTTTCACTGTACAAGAGTACAAGTATTAAAATAACATTGTGTTGATGATGTATTAATGACTGAAGGTATTATAACTGTGGTTATTGAAAATTATATCTTGTCAATGATGCATTAAAAGGAACATAACTGTGATTCAGAAGTACTGAGATTTGTAACCAATAAAAAAGCGTCATTCTTTCCACTGTTGATCTGCACGGCCTTGGCTCACGTTCTTTCTCTAGCGGTTTCTGCTGGGAAAATATTAGCAGGCGCTTATTTAATACTAGCCCCATTTTACGACAGTGAATGCAGTGGCAATGTAGGTGCGTCAGTCATGAGGGCATTCTCCACGTTAATTGTACAAGGTGATGTGATTATGGCCGATTAATAAATTTAGATGTTTACTGACAAAAGATATGCATATTATCGTAGGATATGCATATTAGTATGTAAGATAGACTACGAAATTTAGATGGGAATACAGATTTTACATGTATTAGAATACTAATTTTTATGGCAGTATGAATTCAAAAGAAGACTTTCTCATGCCTCGGTTCCATGATACCAGATGGGGTTAAGAGACAGTAAAAATGTCAGCCGATCTAAGGATGCATTGAAGATGAGATTCAATACCTCGAAAACGTTCGGCCGAATGTGAGTACATTTATTATATATTCACAATATAAAACTGAGTGCAAGTAATTAAATTTACAACAAAAAGTTAATAGTAAAAATGTGTTAAGCAATAACAATTGTCGGCAGACAACTTATTGTTGTTACGTGCCAACATTGAAGCTTATCATCGAATAAACTTTCTTTGAATTTTTGAAGTAAGCCACATTTCCCCCTTAAATCACATTGAATCACAGTTGTCTGCTATTATATTTTAGACTGAGGATCATGAGCTGGGCCCTGAACTCTAAAATCACAGTTGTCCTGAAAGTTGGTGATGTGTAAATATTGTAGAACAGAATGATGCTGAGAACATTTCGTTATCTCGATAGTAAGAACTCGATATATCTCGACATAAGAGTATCGAGAAGAGATAAGAGTAGAGCAGATTCTGAGATCTCGATATATCTCGACATAAGAGTATCGACCCTACTTCTTCGAAAAGAGTAGAGTCAAGTAGATTATAGAGATAAGAGTAGAGCAGAGAAGATTAGTCGAGATGACGCAATTCAATGGAAATTCTGAGGACAGATAGATAACATTTCTAACTCGTAGCCAATACATAGTTTCAGATTGGGGTGAACCCAGAATTTTTTTGAGGAAGGATTCAGATTCAGATAGCTTTATTCGATTAAAAGTACAATTTATATGACTACTGTCTATTACCTTACAATGAATGACATCACCTTAATTCATGGAAGATAGATAAAGAATAGATACAAGACGATACGTTACTATTACACTGTTTTGTAAGTTTTATTACTGACATTAATAAGAATATTTTCAAAATAAATGAATTGTAATATCAAGGTGATGCATTTACACAAAAGGGCGGAATTAAGGCAAAATAGCCCTATCTTAGATTCAACCTACTCAGGATGTCAACTGAGAGTAAATATATCAAGGGGAATCACATATAAAAAGTCGGTACCCCCATAAAAAACACAAATGGAGCTATTTTTGTAGTGTTGATTGAGAATTTCGGGGTGGGGGATCACTTACATCCCTTCTCGATTAGTGCCTCCCAGAAATTGTCTTACAAACTAACTGGCATCGTGAAACCGAGCCCAAAATCTCATATTTTGCCACTGGTATCTGGTATCTTTAAAAGAACTGAATAAATTTCACAGATATTGAAATGATAGCTGTCTTCTCCAAAAAAAGCATGCTCCAAGTATTTTACATGATGGAAAAACCTTAAAGTAGTGATTACTGAATAAATTGTATAACAATTTCAAATAATAAATTGCTGTCTTCTTTAAAAAATGAACGGCTTTCGGTTGTGGCTGTTGTTTGATTGAATTCAGCCACACGAACCCCCAATTAAAGGCTGCCTGAAGATTGAATTTGACGTTCATAATAACATAATATTGCTGCAAGGTCTTCGAGTCTCGAATTGATTTATGTTTAGTTTAGAAAGGAACTTGGCTTCGACACGGACGAAATGCATTCGACATGTCGAGGCTTGAGTGAAAGGAGAATGCTCGATTATTTCTCATTACATACCAGCTATAAATATACAGGTTATAATATATAGCACCTATAACAGGTATATAATAGTTTACCAATGTAGGTGTACAGTGTACACTGCAGAGCGATGTTGATGTTTGAGCATAGATACTAAAATGTACAATGAACGACTCTTGTACGTTTATTGAGACATTTTATGGAGTAAATAAACTCAGTATTTATATGGAGCAATCTTCTCAGCATAGAACACGACATCGGGCTTATTAATTTATGTAAGTTATAAAGAAATACATTTAGTAGGTGACTTATAAGTAATTTACATCGGAAATTATTTCCGAGATACTGAGCAAGAAGATTATGAACACTTCATCATGAGAGCAGCACAATAACAAAGAGGTACAGTAACGGAAGAGCTTGTGCTCTAAAAATAAATGACAAATAAAATAATTGAATGAAATGACTTGAAATAAAATTACTTCACATTGGTTTAGTACCGATAGTAACAATGGTTTAACAAAAGGTTGTGGGTCTCATGGTGGTCAAACATTGGGGGGGGGGGGGGGGGGGGATATGAAAAGTTATATCTCTTTGGAAAATTCTAATACTTTTTGATAACAGCAGCATTGTTGAAGTCGTTTTGAAAATTTCTCTTGCCTTATTCATTCACTTTCTAAAACATATCAAATAATACTGTTATAATTGATCTTCTAAATTTTTTCTTTTTTTCTTTACCACAGTTAGACTAGGCCTGCATTGAAGGTTATCGTTTTTCTATTCCTTTCATTTTCAAATCATAGTTTACCACAGTTGAACTTTTTTCTTTCCACAGTTAGACTAGGCCTATATTAATCGTTATAGTTTTTCTATTCCTTCCATATTCAAATCATAGTTTACCACAGTTAAACCTTTTTCTTTACCACAGTTAGACTAGTCCTATATTGAACGTTATAGTTTTTCCACTCCTTTCATTTTCAAATCATCTGGTATATTCAATTTGAATAGGCCTCTACTATTTACTGTCTACTGAAAAAAATGTCTCAATAAATGTACAAGGGTCATTTATTACATTTTATTCTATTTATTATTAAAAAAATTATAATTTCATTTTTCTTTTAATCTACTTCTTTAATCTATTCATATACTTATTCCACCTTTGTGCTTGCTTTTCTCATAATTTAATTTCTCAAAATTATAATTTCATTTTTCTTTTAATCTACTTCTTTAATCTATTCATATACTTATTCCGCCTTTGTGCTTGCTTTTCTCATAATTTTCTATTTTCCATTTTTTTTTTGGCTGGTTTCCATTTCTAAATTATTTTTACGTTAAATTTCTTGATGATTCAAAGAATCACTTCATCACTTATCTTCCGAAATTTCTGCAATTTCCCTAATCCATATTTTTTTCCTTCTTGTAGGAGTACTGTAATTAAATTTATTATTCATTTCATTTTCAGCACATATTCATTAGCATTGCCAACTATCTTTCCCGTTTTAATTTAGTCTTCGTCTACGAGCTCACTAATTAATAGAATGAACATTTTTCAATCTAATCTTCCAACAGCAAATGGTGTAATAGATATGAGATGCCTGGAGGTTGGTCGTGTTATATTCAAAAATAGCGAGACATTTTTTGAAAAAATGTAGCAATTTGAGTGATGCACGAGTTGTAAGCCAAATTGCAATCACCGTCGCCATGTCATAAATAAAATTGTGGTGAATTTAGCTGCTTATTAAAGCGTAATGTGGCGTCATTAAAATTTCGTATAACACATTATATAGTTATAATTTGGGGCTAATAACGGAACAAGATTAAAAGTGAGTGGGACTGTCTCGTTCACTCCCGCACTCAAATAGCGCGCAGGCATTTTGCCGGCTTTTTGTTGGTGATAAAAAATTGTACTAAGAGAGAGGATGAGCGTGAGAGAGATTGACCTAAGGAGACAAAAATAAAGAGACACAAACACCTCGCAGCCCCCTCTCAACGGAACTAACTGTTCTATTGCAGAAAGCCGTGACTATATTATTTATTGTAGCCTTCTCTGGGGTCACTCTCGCTCAAGCAAAGTAGTAATTTAAAAAAATATTATTACTATTATTAATTTTTTCTTTATTGCTTTCATCCTACTTTGTAGCTTCTGTCACTTTCATTCTAATTAGGTATTCATGTCCTTCCACAACATAATTTACGTACTTTTTCCTCACCTATATTTTGTCTCTTTGTTCCTATCTATATATTCTTCTCCTTCTTTTCCTCTTTACTCGTTTTTCTTCTTCCTCTTCCTCTTCTTTCTTTTTCTACTTAATCTCCTTTTTCCCTCCTCCTTCTTCTTCGTATTCTCCTTTTCTACTCCTCATTTTCTTCTTCTTTTTCATCATCTTCTCCTTCACCTTCTTTCTTCCACTCCTCCTTCTCATTCTCTTTCCCTTTCCACCATTTCCACCTCCTTTCCTTCCATTCCATCTATCTTATACCTAATCTTCCTTCACTTTCACTCTCACACTTTCTCGCTCTCTCTCTCTATCTTCCACCACCTCCTCCTCCTCAATTCCCTTCTCAATGTCTTTCTCTTCCATTTTTCTCATCCTTCATATTTCTTACAATCTATCTTTTCCTTAATCTCTTTCTCCTTCTTTCTTCCACTATTTTCCACTATCTTCCTCCCCTTCCACCCTATTTCTTTCCTCTAGCTGCACAATAAACTGCAAGCCAATACTAAACTAAAATGTTTTCAAGCTCTGGAATTTTAGATGTTAACATCGTTTTGCAGACATGAATTATATGTTTTCTTCTTTCCTCTACTTCTATATCTACCTTCTATTTTGTTTCTGGCTATTCTATTATTTCTTTGTTTAGAGTTAACTAATAATGTTCAGGATTAATTTTTTCAATACTATTATTTCATGCCGTTCTCTTATTGTGTTTATTTTGACTTTATTTCTTTGTTAGCTTAGCTTTTCAATTATTGTGTTTATTTTTGTTTCCAGCTATTCTATTATTTCTTTGTCTAGAGTTAACTAATAATGTTCAGGATTAATTTTTTTAATACTATTATTTCATGCCGTTCTCTTATTGTGTTTATTTTGACTTTATTTCTTTGTTAGCTTAGCTTTTCAATTATTGTGTTTATTTTTGTTTCCAGCTATTCTATTATTTCTTTGTTTAGAGTTAACTAATAATGTTCAGGATTAATTTTTTCAATACTATTATTTCATGCCGTTCTCTTATTGTGTTTATTTTGACTTTATTTCTTTGTTAGCTTAGCTTTTCAATTATTGTGTTTATTTTTGTTTCCAGCTATTCTATTATTTCTTTGTTTAGAGTTAACTAATAATGTTCAGGATTAATTTTTTCAATACTATTATTTCATGCCGTTCTCTTATTGTGTTTATTTTGACTTTATTTCTTTGTTAGCTTAGCTTTTCAATTATTGTGTTTATTTTTGTTTCTCGCTATTCTATTATTTCTTTGTCTAGAGTTAACTAATAATGTTCAGGATTAATTTTTTCAATACTATTATTTCATGCCGTTCTCTTATTGTGTTTATTTTGACTTTATTTCTTTGTTAGCTTAGCTTTTCAATTATTGTGTTTATTTTTGTTTCTCGCTATTCTATTATTTCTTTGTTTAGAGTTAACTAATAATGTTCAGGATTAATTTTTTTAATACTATTATTTCATGCCGTTCTCTTATTGTGTTTATTTTGACTTTATTTCTTTGTTAGCTTAGCTTTTCAATTATTGTGTTTATTTTTGTTTCTCGCTATTCTATTATTTCTTTGTTTAGAGTTAACTAATAATGTTCAGGATTAATTTTTTTAATACTATTATGCCATGCCGTTCTCTTATTGTGTTTATTTTGACTTTATTTCTTTGTTAGCTTAGCTTTTCAATTATTGTTTTGTGATTTCCTTGTTTGTTTTGAGACAATCTAATGTATTCAATGAGGTTTTTTTGGCATTTACTGTAAGCCTCTATTATTTGTAATTTTTATGTATGTATTTGAAATAAATAAACTAGTATGAAACTCTTGAGTGTCGTTTCCCTCTCAATATTCATCAAATAATACATTACTCTCTAAAACTAAACAAAAAAATAAATAGATGAAGAAATATAATTATCATTAATACTGTTGACTTATTACTTGTATGTAATTGCTAATCCCATACATTGTCATTCCAAATTACTTCCATTTTTAATTTATCTACACTATTCTATTCATTTTATTTTATTTTTTATTGACTTTGACTCCTACTTTATAGTTCACCTTCCATTCATAACATTATAACATCATTGTTATTATTGAGATGATAGTTCACCTACGCAAAACTTTCAGACTTATGTGGACTACATCAGCTAGAAAAATTCTGAATCATATACTTTTGAAATCTGAATCATAACAACTACATACATCGTTCGTAGAGTAAAAGCCCACTATCAAGAGGAAAGAGTCGCTTCCAATAATTGCAGTACTTTCCACGTCTCGACTACTTGGACCAATGAGTAGCGAATATGTCATTATCATTTGTCAGGAAGCGAAACATCAATGGGAACGGCGAGTTCACGCGAAACGCACCCACGCCTTTTGTATCAGTAACAAGTTCCTAGGAACGGGGAAGAGCCCACTTTCGCCAAACAACTCACAACCAGTCATTGTAGTCAGAACTGTACTGTATGGACAGTTGTTCAAGTACAGAAAGAGATAAACACTGCTTTCCGGCGTCTCCTAGACTTTCTGATGAGAAGAAAGGCCACTGACATCGGCTACTATCATTGACAACATCAGTAATCAATGTTGACAACAAACTTAATTGTCGTTCAAAACAATGTTGACAAGTTCGGTTCCACTACCGTTTAGAAAAGTCATTGAATAGCAAAGTAATTTGTTCCTTCAATTGAATTTGGTTCATTGATCTCAATTAACAGGAGCGAACACTGTAGAAATAAATACGTGTCAATTACAGCATTATGTTTTAGGAAAAATTCCACATAGGTCTAAGACCTGTGCGTGGGGGATGAATTGGATGATTGTGATTGATGAGTTAAACCTATATTTCTAGGTGGGTTCTGAAATATCGGGAAGTGATTTTACAGTAGAGTCTTTTTGCTGGACAATCCAATCGGTCACCCTTACAAAGAGAGTCTTGGAGTATGTAGCTTAATCTCTATCTGATTGAACAGCTCACAGCTATCACTTGCCAATTGAAGGCCTTATTGATTTTCAAGCAATAAAAACAAACAGATAGAGAATTGATATCAAGAGAATATTAAATTGCAAATCTGAGAACTGTTTTAGATTAACAGAGGTCTGTTTTAAAAATAAACAAAGGAGAAGCAGAGTTTTCAAAGTACTGTTATTTAAAAAAAACAGATGAGGTATTGAGAGATGCTAGTTGAAGGGGACACTAAATTTGAAAACCTGAGGCCATAACAATTGAAAACAGTTTCACGAAAGAATATGTATATTTTGATGCGTAGCTCTTAGTAAATCTATAATACAAAAAGCAATAAACTCATCCAAACAGCGAGAACTTTTGTTAGCAAGAGAATTTCATTGCGTAACTCAAATTTGGGCCAGTTTTCAATGTTTTAATTTCTCTAATAATAGTATACAATCAACTACTGTGATAAAAAGGCCTTCAGAATATTCTAGAAGCGAGCCCTTACCTAGGTCTCTGGGGGCCTTGGAAGGAAGGAAGGAAGGCAGGAAGTGAATTCTGGACCCCAAAGTTCACAACTTTTTTTTTTCTAGTTTAAGTCCTTTAGGTTTAGAGGGCCCCGGGGTCATGCTGCCTCAGCCTACCTACGGCCCTATCTAGAAGCTTATGTATCAATTTATTCAGTGTTCAGAAACCAAAAAATTATTTCATGTATGAGTGAAGAAGAATATTTCGATTGCGAAACTTGAAACACTAAAATGATGAACTCTTTGATGAAACAAACCATGAACGGAATAAAAAATAACTGAATATATTAGTGGAAAAATTGAAGGGAATAAGGGGAAGATAGTAGGATAAGAATCTGTAGGAAGATGAGAATGAGAATAAAATTATTGAAATGAATCTTACGAACTTGAGAGTAACGACGATTATAATGTTACTGAAACATAATTTATGTAAAAGCATGAATGTGGAGTATTATTGTAGTTATTGAATTAGTAAGCTATGCTATGATTGAAGTTTAAACTTACTGAGTTAAAAGTGGGACCAGTAATTTAAAGGAATCTTCGGTATGCATTGGATCATTGTAGCCGTTTTAAATGCATTCTAGGATGCTTGATTACAATTTTTATGGGATGTTTTGTTGTGCTTCATCGGTGTTGAAAGTGCAGCACTTGCAGGCAAAATAATTATCCCATTAAACTAGATTCTGTGAGTTACGAGCTCAGACATGAACTGGAGATAAATACAGAAAAGTAGATGAGCCGAAGATTGAAGAGAGAGTGTGACAAAGAGAGAGAAAATGAAGAAGAGGAGAGAAACAGAAATAGGCTGATAGAGATTGAATTCAGAGTCGTAAGTACAATATTTTACTCTTTCACTTGAGAAATCTCTCTAAATAAATTTAGATTTCTAATTAAATTATAAACTTTTTTCTCCATGTGTAATTTAATTAGAGGCTGTGGGAAATGCCAACAACCTCATGCGCTGATGCATCAGGAGTAGTTATGGGACATTTATGTAAATGCACAACATAAATTTCATACGAGTTGATCCGACATAATCATCTAACCACCAGTTATGAGACTTGCATTGAAGTTAGCTTTCTCTTGAACAGATTTGATTGAAGTCCCTACTGTCTTAAGCCTTAAGCCGGACAAGATTGAGTTCCAGATAAGCTCATGAATAATATTCTCACCAGAAAGACAGTCTGGATCTCATGAGATGACTGCTGAATGGGACTAAGCAAGAGATATTAGTCAGGGTTTCTATGAAGACGTAAGTGAATCATAAAGGAGTCAATACTTCCAATCATTGTTGGAAGGGAGGAATATTGAAAATAGTTGAAACGTGAAAGTAAACATGGATAATAGAATTTCATACAATAGATATGGTACAAAATTCTCCAATTTCTTATCATAAAATGGGTTTGCTTCACCAAGAGATACTGCATAGACAGGCTATGTATTTCAGAGTGTCTTCTCTCTTCAGATGTTTTATTAAACTATTAATTAGCTTTTGCTTTTTTGAAACTTAGTGGCAATTTTTGAGCTGAATATCAACTAGTAGTGAGCAGTCTCAACATTCTATTGTACTAAAGACATTAGTTGTGAAAAATGTGTTTAAACTCTTCATTCCAAGAATTTTTATGAAAATATTCATTGCAATAATTATGTATTCCTCACAGTGGAATGCTAAAACAACTGCAAAATTCGCAACCAAGATTTATTTTGTTTGAATAGAAGTGTAATTTTTAATTTTTGCTTGAGCGAGAAATGTGTTAGTTCACGGTTCGTTTCGACTTTTCAACTACTATGGCTGATACATTTCTATTTTCTAACTAAATTGTGAAAATTATATTTCAGCTTTTCAGTCCCTACATTTGGCATATAACATTTTATCAACTTCTATGTGACTTTGTGGAAAGATTCGACTTATTTTCAGTAGTAGCTAATAATAGTGGTGACCTGAGCTGTAGAAATTGACAAGTATTTGTCAAAGCTTTTTTTCACTATTCATTCCTTGTATTAAAAAAATTGGTCTGAAGATAATGAGGTACAAAATGTTTCGTTTTGTAACATAAGATTCTAAGTTTTTTTAATCGGAATTCGTTTGTAGTACTAACATACAGATTATCAATAAATTAATATAACAATTATCAACCACAAGTAACAAACTACAAACTAGTAGGAACAAATAATTTATCAATAGTTTTAGATGCCATGAGACCGCAGTTTCCTATTCAGTCACATAAATAATTATTACAATAATAAATAATTATGAGGGCATATTATCAACAAGGAGTCATATAATAATAATAATAATAATAATAATAATAATAATAATAATAATAATAATAATAATATTTTTATTTTGCCAAAATACAAAAATACAAATATAAGAAAATTCACAATATAAAGTGTATAACACATTTTTGGCACAGTCAGCAAAGTAAATAATTATTAATATTCAATTTAATTAATTCCATTAGGACAATCTAATCTTGTTTATCTGATCCAATCAATTCTATCTAACTTAGGTATCTTTATTTAGTTCAAGTATCATAATTCCATTAGTGGTAATTTTTTTTTTTTTAATTAAATTCAATTTACTTAACACACAATAACATACATGAAAACAAAACAATTAAGCAAAGAAGTAAAAGTAACAAAAAGACAATTTATAATGTATCAGTTCATTAGCCATCAGTAAATAGTATTATTAGTACAGAATTAAGAGTCAGGAATCAGGACAATAGTAGGATAGAAACTTCATGGACATATCTAGTAAACCAAAGCCCCTTTTCTTTCAATCAATATTTATAAAGAGGTTAAAATACTGTTACAATACGTAGCCTATATTCTTACCGACATTGTGAGAAAACATATGAAGTGCTACAACAATAATACACTTTGTATAAACAAATAAATATTTTCAAGGACTTTTCCTTGATCATTAATATTCAATTCCTTTCTCCAATTTCAACTGATCAAATAATTGTGAAAATGTCTGTTTGATATCAACCACGTGGCCACATCCACCCAATCTAAAATGAAAGGAACGCTTTGAGTTATTTGTATGCGTGAATCGCGTATTGCCAGAAAACTGCAGTTTTATGAGCTATATGCTAGTCAATAAAAAGTCGACGACTCTGTTGCATTATTATATAGTGTCGCGGTGATAAGTGAAATGAATGTGCTGGCAAAACCAATGTCATTGGACAGTGGCGGATTTTGTAACATTCGGACAACGGTTGTTCTGTTCCGGTTAGAATCAATCTGATTTCAAGGTGCCAATGAGAGTTGAATGTCTGCACTGCAGTTCTAGTGGACTGTGGACAACCCGCTAGAATGCAGGTTTATTTTAAATGGAACCCTGATGACGACGATGATGATGATGATGATGATGATACGCTATAATACGCATGATGCAGCCGAGTCTCTTCATTTATTCTCACAAAAACTCTGGAAACCCTCTACAGAACTGGTTACCAAATACAAATCAAATCAATGACCTAATTTGATTACCAACTATTAAAAAAAAAAACAAATTAAGTTACAAATATTGATGAATTTGAGAAAATCTACAGAACTTTTTTAAAAAATTAAGGCACAGAGCGGTTTGAAACAGCTTCAACGCTCAAGTACGTCACTATTTCAAGAAAAGCGCTAGTTTTTATATTTTTATGGCCAAAAATAGCGTTTTAATAAAATCTTAAGTCACATTCTGAAAATAACTCCACATTCCGACCCTCTGCAGAACTGTGTTTCAAATAACGATTATAGTGAAATATGTTAAATAAAATAGCAAATAATAACTGGTGAGAATACGTTCAATAACGAGTAGTTTGTTAATGAAGAAATGTTGGAATATAGTGAGAGAGGGAACTTGGGAACTGAGGTAGCCACAAATTTTACAAGGAGGTCCACCTGGTAGTAACACAGTACTAGTAATTTGGTTACTTTATGTTTGTGAAAGTTGTTACCTATCATAATAAGCGAGATCGATTGAAACTGGAATTAGAACTAAATAGATTCAAAATAATTTTGTATTGGGAAAGTAATAATTTATTAAATATTTTGTATAGATCAGCATCACGCTTATAATACAGTCTGTACAATATTACAGTACTCTAATACAATATAATAATAATAAGCGTATGGGTTTTAATGGTGGGGAGACCCTTACGGGTAGTTCCACCTCGCCGTTTGTGCCATGTTACGGGGAACAATAATACAATATTATTGTCTGTTTCAGAAAATAATATGAATAATTTTTCTCCAATGAGCTGTAGCTCAAATGGAGCTTCAGGAGAGCTTGAGACAGGTTTTTATTTGTAGCAATTTGGTAACTGATGTAGTAGAAACAAGATTTAGAGAACATAGGGATTTGGATACGTAGGCATGTAGAAATGGACCTCACATTAGCTTCTTATGCGTTTTAAATCGTGCAAAATTTTATATGTTAATGAAAGTTGAAATTATTATAGGCCTAATTTATTTATAAATATAATATGAACAAATTCATGGATTCACAAAAATTCTGAATATAATATGAATAAATTTCTAAAAAATCCAATTCTCGTTCGGTTCAAACTCAATTGGAAGGAAAGGGTTAATGACTTTGAAAAATCTATAGAACTTCTAGAAAAAGTAAAGGCACAGAAATATTTGGAACAATTTTATTAATTATTTGTCAATTTTATTGACACAATCAGGAATTATACTTCAAAGTGAAATTTCCAGTTGAACTTGGTTATAAACTAAAATTTAGATTTTTTAATTGGAAATTTGTAAAGAAAGCAGTAGTGGGCTGTGCCTGTTGTATTTTTACTTGATTGTGTTTTGTAATGAATAGATAAATAAATAAATTTAATGAGACGAAAAACACTCAAGTGCGTCATCCAAGCTGCAATTCAAAAAAACCCGCCAATTATTGAATTCTTATGGCCGAAATTAGCGTTTTAATTCAAGATGGAGAAGCATATTAAACAGTTCTGTGTATATAGCTAACAAATGTTTGATATGATTTCTACAAATGATTTAATTTGCAAACCTGCCACCACACAATCGTAACAAGCACATAATAGGGCCACGGAAACGTGAAATTAGCGGAAACCTTCTTAGCGTTCCTATTACAAAACGTCTGCAGATAATGACCTGAGAACAGGCACCATTATTCTGACTAGACCACATGACTCTCACTCTTGGTCTTAGACCTCAATTCGCACCAGCAATTAATTTCGGTTTTGAAACAAGAAAAATTACATCAGGGGAAGCCTTTCTCCTTAGGAAAGGGCTGGGAACAATAAAGACACGTCAGCTGAGAGGTTAAGTGAGAGTATTCAAGAGCGAGAGAAAGAGAGTGAAAAAGAGAGAGAGACAGAAAGAGAGAGAGACAGAAAGTGAGAGAGAGGGAGCGAGAGAAAAAGAGAGAAAGTAAGAGTGAAAAACAGAACGAAAATGATTGATTGTTGAATGGAAGTCGAAATCTGATGAGAATTCGTTGATTTCCATTGAGGTAGTTGTTTGCCACTAGCCCAAGAACAATATGCAATGTAGAACAACAACATAGGAAAGATTGAAATTCACACAATAACCTGAATAGTATTGAAGGGTTAGTGTGTTTTCAGAAGAAAGTGGAAATGGAAATATTTGACCCACCGCCATTTAAAATACGAGTACGGAGATTTTCAAAAGAACGTTCAACACAATGGATGTTTCAAACATTTAAAAATTCAAGTTACAAACCTGAGTTACCACCTGAGAAGGTTTTATCCAGTTTTTCATAAAAAGTGGTCGTTCATCCTGTTGATTAATAAGATTCTTCAGGGAAGTTCAGGGTTTCATAATGAAAAATGATTCTATTTCAGAGCTGTAGGCTATAATGTAATTAAATTGATAGATTTAATAAAATGCTGAAATTTTGCGCTAAGAGAGATATTTCGAGTTGCTTAGTAATCATTAGAACACCATATTTAAAAAAATCAATTTTTTAAAGGTTAAAACCCACATAGGTTTGAGACCTGTGCGTGAGGGATGAATTGGATGATGGTGATTGATGACTACAGTTTTAAATGGGTTCCGAACCACCGGGAAGTGATTTTACAGCAAAGAACAGTCTTTTTGCTGGCCAATCCAATCGGTCACCCTCACAAAGAGGGCCCAGGTGTTTGTAGCTTATCTTCATCTGACTGAACAGATATCTGCTACGGCTCACGGCTATCACTTCCCTGGTTCAGTGGAAGAATGGAAATTACTGTCCGAACTTCACCACGTCAAAAAATAAAAAAGTCATTCTATTCTATTCGCCAAATTTCAAATTTATCTCTGTATGTCCTGAGAATAGAATCTTTGCGGAAGATTGAATGTCATGAACCCATGCACATGCAAAAGCTTCACCTTTTACAAATAAATCTGTAGTAGTTTTTGGTATTTTACCAACTTTTATAGAGAGCAGTATACTATCTACTATTTATAGTAGTTAGTAAATAGTAGGTGTCGCAACAGCCCAACAAATGTCAGCACCACAAAACGATTACTCACTTGTCTAGACGTCTAGACACCATAAAAGTCAAAATAAATAACACTTCAATTTCGGTTTTAGAATTTATTAAACCTCAAGTTCAGAACGTTAAGGCTCACCCAGAAGACACTGATTAATTTTTCTTATAATAATTAAGTACATTTACAAATGTCCCGTCATTTAAGTAAGATTTTTTTGGGACAGTCAGTTTTATTGTAGTTTGAAAATGGTTTTAAGCCTTCGTACATTGTGCGGTAACAAATTTCTGTAGCTCTCCTTTTGGGGAAATTGATTTTTAGCACAGTCACTCAACTCAGCATAAAATTATTGTCAAACTACTATAAAACTGACTGTCCCAAATAAAAAAACTTACTTATAAGACGGGACATTTGTAAATAATGTACTAATTATAAGTAAAATTAATTGTATCCGTAAAATTACTTATAAATACAGTAAGTAAAAATAAGATAAGATAAGTCTAATTTAATCTAATCTGTTTTTTCTTCCATGGCTTCCATTCTTACTTTATCTAGCCTACCAGTTTATATCTATACAGAGCAAGTAAAGCAGGTTTATATTTATATTCATTTACATCAAATATTTATTGTTTTGACGATCTTTCCCTATAGTTTACGAACATCTACGAACTCTGTTGGAAATTATTGTAAGAGATATTATTGTAAAGCAACTTTGAAAAAACTTAGAAAATAGCTATCAGCAGAAAAGGGAGAAAGTGGACTCAGGAAGACAAGGAACGTCACTCTAAAAAGAAGCATAGGCAAAGAAGCCGATTAAGCGTGCTCTCTAAAAAAGCTGTTCGAAAAAAAGCAACTTTACAAAAATCACAAGATAATCAATTTATGAATTCCTTTTAATGCTATAAATGAAGCCAAAGGTCTTCGCTACTGCAGACATTGACATCTGCATTACCAGCTAATAGAAATTTATTAAATAATAAATATATTATAAATCGACTGTTTGTCTGCACCGTTATATTATTTGTTCTACTATTCTTATGCAGGAACATGCTATGCAGAACTGATCAGAGATCTATATCAGTTCAGCATAGCACGTTTTTATATTATACTAGCTGACCCGACGCGCGTTGCTGCTTTCTCATGAAAAATTCTTGATTTTATTATTTGCCACCTCCCACTGAGGTTATATTTCAAATTTAAACCTTCTAGGACTATTAGGGAAGAATAAACAAATTGAATATTCGAATTTCCTTATTTCGAATATTCAATTTTTATTTGATCACAAAAAAACATGTTTTAAACATTTGTTATTGGTTAAAGTCAGTATAATCCCGTATGCCCAAAATATTACCTGAGCACTGAAAAAGCATGACCATTACAGATGATTGGCAAACATACGTTTACCGGTTTGATAGACAGACGTTGTTTTTAGAATGATGATTTGCAAAACACACAAACAGCTTGTCCATCGAAACAGCGTGTACAGCAGATCGAAAAATTTCAAATTATTTTCCATATGATTAAAAGATCCCAGTAAGCTAGCTAGCCATGTATCCGTGCTTTGCATAGACAAAACTTTAACCCCCTAAAAACACCCCTAAAATTGCGAATTTTGAAAAATCCTTTCTTATTGCACGGTGAAATCCTATAAGGTTTGTTCATACGAAATTTCAAGTTCATAGGCCTAGTAGTTTTGGCTCTGCGTTGATGAGTGAGTCAGGGTATCATCCTTTTATAGATAGAGATAAATAGCTATACCGTAAATCACGAAAATGGATAATCACAACAATTACTTTATATTTTTATATTTCGTCCAAAATCGATTCTAAGAGGTGCAGTTAATTGTAAGGCCCGTTTCACACATCGATTTCATCCGTTAGGTAAAATCTCGAACGGTCCACATTCCAAAAGTGGCGTGAAGAAATAAATGATGCTCTTCACACACATCGATATTATGCCGAACGTTAATGACAACCGTCCGTTGCCGTGAAACAGCCGGCCAATGTCTCGAACAGGACGGCAGCCGTTCGGTAGGACACGGGTTGAGGTATAGTAACTAGATAAATCGATAAACGTACGGTACCGTATGAATTTAGACCACATTCGAATCCAAGATCACATTTTCCATCACTTCTTTTTCAAGACAAATCGGAGAAGCAGGAGATGCTACCGTTGGGCATAGTGTGCAAGTAAAATAGAAAAAGAGAGAAAGTTGGCATACAATAATTGAGAGAGCTCGTGCAGTTAGCGCTCCACAAAGAAGAAAAAAGTTTCGACGTTTATTCTACGAACTTCAAGTTGAATTGAAGACTGGAGAAAGCAAAGCTAAAGAGAAGAAAGCACACTGGACAACTAGTGTTTATCACTCGCTCACTCGCACGCACCATCTCTGTCTCATACACACACACTTTTTCACACTCTCTATCACTCAAAGTCACACTCTCTCTTTCATGTTCTCTTCGTCAAATACTTTTTCTGCTTCTTTCTAACTCACACAATGTCCAAGACCGCACACTTGTCTCTGTCTCCTCATAAATGACCAGTCCCATCCAGACGTACAATGCAATTTGAGCAAGTTTTTCAGTTGAAACGCGCAAGTACGCGCACGCACACGTGACCAACTTGAACAGTTTGTTGCTCCGCCACAGGCGGACATGTGTCATTGAACCACTGCATCACCAATCAACTTCTCCAGCATTTATATTATGATAGATTATGTAGATGGCATGATGACACAACCACTGTTTGTCCTTTTAATTTGTTTTCAATGCACTTAAATTTCAAGTCTTCCCTGAAGGCTTCTCCAAGCCTTTTTTAATATAATAAGATTTTTATGTCTGTTCAAAAGTGCAAAATCAAATTGAGTACAGTATTTTCAAGAATATTTCCAATACTATAATATTGAATACCAATACCGTATTGTTCAAGGTTCATTAGTCATAAATATCATGGATTGAACTAGAACTTCAGAGCCGACACAATATTCCACAGCGTGCCCCAGAAAAGCGTGATGCGAATAGGCTACCATCATGAACATGGATCATACTAAAAAAATGAAAAAGAAAATGTCAATTTCTTCTAGAGCTAGAGCAACTCAGATATTGCAAAGAAATTTTGATTTTTCTACCTATTCTAACCATCTGCCCATTCTCGGCAGACCGAAGATCAAAGTGTAGTGTAGAATCTTGGCATCGGGTGATAAATGGCCAGAAAATTATAGTTCTTTCGCCATATCTGGGTTGTTCACGATCCGATGTTTGAAAATAGTGTATCATTTCCTTCAGGAACATCAACTGATCAACTCACCATTTCTGATAAGGAATGTAAGGGCGTATTAAGGGGGGGGGGGATGTTTGAAATGATGTTTTAAATAACAACACTTCCTTTAATTTTTTGAATTTTGTTATCTCCAGGTGGAAAGGATGACATAGACACATGAAAATTAAGACAGAAGTGTGAACTGAGGGATGACGGTTCTCACCGGTATGGCACTTCAAGATAGACTATTTACCGTAACTTATGGTTCTGAATGACTCCTAGATAATGTGCACGTGTCCCTTCCAAAAGTCTAAATAACTAGATCATTCAATTATAAAGGAGAGGAACATCACCTGCTCTAATATAATATGTAAGATCACGGAATAAATCACGTTAGTAGCTTATATCAAATAATTAAAACTATTTAAAAGCTGTTGAATAAAACTAACTAAAAGTTATTTATAGCTGTTTGTCATATCATTCAACTGTTGTCTATTGTGACAAAGATCTTCTTCTCATACAATCCTACAATTCCAACTTGATATTTATTGTAAATAATTTTTTCAAACTTCCATTGATAACGATAAGAAATAGCGACCTCAAAAAATGTCACAATTGATCATGCGATATGATTGTTTTGCTCTGTCGTATTATTTTGACATCTATAATTGATGATTGTTTTCAGTTTTGCGGTGTGTTTCAGTGAACTGGTTGAGGAGCAACAATGGCAACTAACAAACTTAATGATGAGACCCAATTGGACAGATAAAATAACCTGTAACAGTAGCCCAAAGTAATGAGATCTTCCAGCTGAAGGCTGTCACAATAACGCGAGCAAAAACTGAAATAACTTTCAAGGTCTTCGTCATTAGGGTAGGTCAGATCAAGTTTACAGACAGCATCTTATAAGTTACGTAAGGTACAATTTTGTTTTCTTCAAATAAATGGCAAATTTATAAGGAGTTTTTAAATATTATTTTATGTCCACATCATAAAAATTCTAGGAAAATTTTAATTTTGAAGGATAAAAGAAATGAATAATAAGACGAAATTGTCACAACCACATTTATTAACACTTAGAGAAACTAGTTTCGGTTGTTACACCATTATCAATCTCAATCATACTCCGTCTTATTTTTTTTCATTTTTTTTTTTTTTTTTGAGGATGAAGCCCACATAGGTCTGAGACCTGTGCGTGGGTAATGAGTTGGATGATGGTGATTTATGAGTTGGACCTACAGTTTTAGGTGGGTCCCGAACCACCGGAAGTATTATTTCGTCTTATTATTCATTATGGATACCTTCCACAATATCACCTTCGCCACTACAAAGAAAGATTTTTCAAGAACATAAAGAAACCGGTACTCTCTTTAAACGGTTTGTTGAACCATGTTCTTTTTGTTACAATATAGCTTTTCACACAAGCACTCTTGTCAAATGGTTCATCATCAAACTGCAAGAGCTAGCTATTTTAATGGACTATTCATAATTTAACGTTCATTCATAAATAATTTAACCGTATAGCATTTCTATTTTTTCTTATTTCATGCTTTATTTTTAGTTTATTGATTATAAGTTAGTTTTGAAGTAACTGACAATTAACAAACTGACAAATATACAAAAATAGTATAATAGCACTAAAGAATTCGAAATTAATAAATTATGTTATTAATTCTTTTTTTTAAATATATTTTCCACAAAGCCGTTTTTACTGGAATTACGGGAATGAGTTATTGCACCAATCTGAGTGTTTTGGTGCACACTGAGTACTCTGAGTTATACCATAGACGAACCATCAAGTCAAGGATTACATCCCTGATCAATGGTTATACTAATTTTTATGAATCAGCAAATACTGACAGTCTGTTGAACCTATGATTTTTTTGAAATATGGACAGGGATTTTTACGAATAAATTAGCTCATCTTTAAAAGCTTAAATAATAGGCTCGAATGACCGACCCTCTCGTGAAAGAGAAGTAAATGCGAAATTGATCCTACCACGTTATTGTTATTATATTATAATAATTAATTATTATTGTTGTTATTGTTATTGTGATCATATGTGATTGTTAATTCCTATCACGTAAGATTTAATTCCTTCAGTTAATAAGATTATCTAGTTTCTATTAAATCCACGTTGTTTTAGATTCTCAAGAGGGCTTCGTTGAATTCTTTAAATAGAATTTTTGACTCTCAAATTAGATTTAACAACCGGAATGACATAATTGCACGTTATTTAGTTATGACTGCTGTCTGAGATTGCACTTCCATATTTGTTTTTCTAATATCATCCCAGCTTTTAAATCTCCTAACTCGATCACTTGAAAGATCTCTACAAACTTAAGATTTACTATCAAAAAACAGCAGACGGGATTAGTTAGAATAGGTTGAACTCAAGATAAACCATTCAAATTTTTCCACACGCCAGACGGAAAATTTCAGAGGGACAACCTTGATGATGATGGCGGTGATCACGTGTTTTATGAATGAAATAGTTTTAAATTTCAGTAGTTGAGAGAAAGATTGAATATGTTGGCAAGAAGGGAAAAGAAAGAGTTAAAAGAAAAGAAAAGTAATACCGGGTTATCTAAAGTTCTAGAAGTGTGTGTGTATCTATATAGCATAGAAATAGAAGCCAAAAACCACTGACGGCCCATTCATGACCGTTTCTCGAAAACCAATCGGCCAAATAAGTTGGAATTTAGTACACATGTTCAATCGACACCTTAGACGCATGTTAAAAACGAGTTTTAAAAACTTCCCATAAATGCTGCCTAAAATTCACGGTTTTCTATTTTAGCGTTTTCAAGAACTACCGAACTAAAAGTTGTAATTTGGTATTTATGTTTAGTTTTGGATTTAGAAGCGTACTAAGAACGGTTTTTGAAATTTTCCCAATAATATGCCCGAGTTTAAAGTTTTCCCGGCGTTTTTTTAACGTTCTCAAGAACGTTGAGGCGTTAATGCAAGCAAATCGAGTCTGCCGGCTGGTAATTATTATTATAAGAGGAGAGGAAATCTGCTTCAAGAATATTGTATTATCATAATAAATCCATGTTAATCACATTCTAAGGGAAATGAAAGCATCAAATTTCATGAAAATAGTTTCGCAGTACTGCAAAAGATTCCCATTAACCACATTGTAAAAGAAGATTTATACTTTGACAAAAATAGAAATCACAACAATGGATGTGGTTGGCTGATAATTTAAAGCAACTCTATGAATTCATTCAAAGTTTACCTCTTGTAGTACAAGTTACTGAATTTCATTATTTTAATATTTTTATTTATTTACTAACAAAAAATACAGAATACTCCATGAAGAGCCTTCATGGAATATTTTGTAAGTAAACAGTGTAAGTGTACACTTTCATTCACACTAAGAGGAATTCTGTATTAATCTTTACATGTAAGTGTACAGAATAATATTCTTCTCAATATTTACAAGGAAAAATACAAAATACTGAAGTGAATTTTTTTTAAATTGATATTGAAATAGCTTGATAGGAAGAGACGGAATAATAAGAGATATTGGGAAAAGATAAAAACGTTACAGGTAAATAAGACCCTTTTCAGCTAAAGAACACTCTACAGAGCCTCTATATCTAAAGGGTAAAATGGGTGTAGTACGGCGTATGCTGAACTTTAGAAATACTGAGCACATTTTTGAAAGAAAAAGGAAAGAGAAATGTATGGAAAGAAGAGGGAGTTCAGAAAAAAATAAATGAAGTAAAGAGGAAGAAAAAGAATATAAAAGTAAAAGTTATATAAAAGTTTATATGGAAGTAAAGGGAGGGCTTCGGGATCTGTGATGGGTCCACATGTGTTTTCTACCTGAAGGTAGACAAAGCAGCAGGTTGATGGGATCGGAAAGGGTTGTTCTATTGTTTGTAAAGGTGGAAATATTCCTTCCTTCATCCTGTTTCTATTATTCTATGATAGTTGAAAAGTTTGACCATAGTTGAAAGTTGGGAGTTTTATTTTGCAGATTTCGATAATAATAATTTGAGCAGTATGATAATTGAATGTTAAAAACTTTTTATTATAACGCTCTTAAAAAGGATCGATGTATGTGTTGATTTTAGCTCTCACTGTACGAAGTACATAGGGGGAAAGCATTAATGCGGAGGCTCTGTCTGTCCATCCGTCTGGCTGTACGTACGCATAAAACTTCAGAGCAAAAACTATAGGAGGTAGAGGTACAAAATTTTCAGGAGATATTAGGCACCTCATAAGAAGAAAAAAGAAATTTAAATTAAGTTCGTCGGTCCTCACTGAAGGACACATAAAGGAAAATCTATCCTTTAAGGAACAGCTGATAGAAGTTGACAGTTTTTTGGGGCACGGCTTTGAGGCATGCCTTCTCTCAGTTCTAGTCACAGAGCGTAGAATAAAATGGACTTTTTTTCTATAAAATGGAATAAAATTCTATTTTATTCTATGCTCTGTGGTTCTAGTGAATTGGAAAATTTCTATTGATCTGTATCAGCTATTTCCCTATAGAATAAAATCGATTTTTCTTCAAATGTTTTTAAAAAATACGGTCGGGACAGTGAGAGCGTCCCCTTTGAATTTACCGTAAGGTAGATTCATTCCAGTTTTTTTAATGATCTTTTGAAACGTTTTGTTCATTTAAACACAATTTTACGATATTTTAATGCTGAATTCTATTTATTAATGATAATAATTAGCACGTCTAGTAAGTAGCAATGCTAAACCAAATCTTGTTGCTTTTTATATTCAATGACGAGATACTGGCTTTCCAAAATTTGTAAAAATTATTCCTAATTGCAATATGCGCTTCGTGACCTGTCCAAAGATAGTCATCTCTAAGCAGAAAATAAGTCTGCAATGACCTATTCAATTCACATCGATTGGAAACAATTAGTATCGGAGCATCGGTTAGCCTACTTATAGAATCGGTCTGCCTATCTATAGATTATAAGAGCAGATTAGTCTGTGTCAATGGTAGTAATTGAACCTATACCTATATATAGTACCTATTATTTAGTAAATGAATTGCTGCTGTAGTTTTAAAGAACTGTGTGTTTGGACTAGCTTCCTACTCAGTCACTCTCTCTATCACTTTCTCTCTTTCATTTGTGCATAATTATATTGATTGTTGCATATTGTGAGGTGGTATCGCTTTTAGATTTAATTTTATGTCTAGAAATTGCGACAAATTATTATAAGTGAATAAGATTTAAGGTGAGTAAGGGTTACACCCTTGATGAGCTAAATATAGTTTGAAAATAGATCAAGTCTGAATATTTTATATTTTACGTTGACCTGAACCCCGAAAAATATGCCTATTTTATATTAGGATCAGAGAGGATTAAATAAAATATTACATGTTATTCAATAGAATTTCTGTAATATTATTATTGACTAGCCTATAGTTCATTGAACAAGCATTAATCATGATGTTGAAGATCCATCTTGTTTCAGTAAAAACTAGTAATAAAAACTTAAAAACCACTATTTTAAGTTTTTTTTTTTTTTTTTTTTTTTTTTTTTTGTAGATTACGTCTTGGAGACTCCAGTTAAGGAGTATAAGACAAGTCAGATCAACAATATTATACACTAGATACCATAATTACTTCAATTAGTTGAGGTGAGGCTTAATTTTGATGTGAAAGGAACTCTTGTACACTATAAAAAGCTTTATCAACTAAATATTTCTTCAATTGATTTTTAAATATTTCTATATTTTCAAGACTCTTCAAAAACTGCGGTAGCTTGTTGTAGAATTTCCTACCAATATAACTAGGTTTTTGTTTGAATAGGCTACTATTGTGACTCACCAAGTGATAATCTCCTCGGCTTCTTGTATTATAATCATGTACATCAAGATTTTGGTTAATATCATTCGTTTTTACATATAAAGTAGCTTCATACACATATAAGCAGGGTACAGTTAGGAGACCAAGTCTCTTGAACAACGGCCTACATGAATCTAATCTATTTACTCTTTCTATACACCTAACCGCTTTCTTTTGGATCTTAAACACTCTATCAAGATTTTGTTTTGATGAATTACCCCATACTAAGATAGCATACCTAATGTGTGACAGTAAGAGCCCATGGTAAGCTGTAAAAAGTAACTTTTTGTCATTCAATCTAGCGAGCTGTCGCAGGACAAATACCCCAGATGAAATTTTACTACATATTTTCTCAATGTATGGAGTCCAGGTCAATCGTCTATCCAACATAACTCCTAGAAATGCAATTTTTTCTTCCTGGTCTAATTGATTATCGTTTACAAACACGTTTATAGCCCTATCTTCATTTAAATTATGTTTGTTTTTGAATTGAAGGTATTGGCATTTTTTACTATTTATAGTTAATTTCAACTGGTTTAAAAATTGGACAATGGACTGCACACCTATATGGGCACTTATTTCTAAATTATCTAGAATGGAATTGCTGAAAATGAGTGATGTATCATCAGCAAATAAGAGGGCTCTACCACTAATTAATTCTTTAGGTAAACGGTTGACATATAACAAAAAAAGCAATGGACCTAGTATTGACCCCTGAGGCACTCCAGCTTGCACCTCTAATTTATTAGATTTATTCTTTACTATACTATTACCAACTACTGTAGTTAGTTCTACACATTGTTTTCTCCCAATAAGATATGATTCAAACCATTTCAGTTCAACCCCATTTACACCTACATTTTGCAGTATTTCCAATAAAGTTCTATGATTAACACAATCAAATGCCTTTGACAGATCTAAGAAGATTGCAGTAGCTTTATCACCTGAATCTAATATATCTATTAGTTTTTCAACTAGAGAAACTATGGCTGTTTTTGTTGATCTCCCTTTCTGGAAGCCATGCTGTTCATCACAGATAAAGTTAGCTTCTTGAAGGTGCAGAAGTAACCTATTTAGAACTACTCTTTCAAAAATTTTACTTATTACATTTAAAATACTAATGGGCCTATAGTTTTCTACCTTTTCTCTATCGCCACTTTTGAAGATTGGCAAGATCTTCCCCTCTTTTAAATTATCTGGAAAAACACCTTGTTCTAATGAATGATTGATCAGATGAATCAAAGGGTCTAACAATTGATCTTTACATTCTTTCAGAATTTTACTGGATACCCCATCCATTCCTACAGTTTTTTTATTATTTAAACTATCAATGATATTTGACAACTCGTCTTGGCATACTGGGTGGAATTTTAATTCGTTCTGAATCCCCTCAGTATTCCTCATGTTTGCATCACTAATACCTGTATTAAAAGATTTTTGAAGATCCTTAGCAACCAGTTGATAATATCTGTTAAAGAAATTACAAATGTCTACACTATCATCAATATATTTGTTATTTTCGTTAATTATTCTGGGGACACTAGTATAAGCATCTACATGAGCTACTTGCCTATTTTTGTTTATTACATCCCACACTGCTGTGTTAAAGTACACACTATTATTCAAAATTTCAGCTGTTTTCTTACATTTCGCTCTTTTCACTTTTTTCATATAGTTTTTCTTTAGAGCTTTGTAATTATCTTCACTTAACATATTTCTAGATAGTTTGAATTCATCATATGCATCTTTAACCCTATTTCTTTCTGCAAGGATATCATCAGTTATCCACTCTTCAATCTTGTCTAATTTGTTCTTTACAGGGACTTTTTTAACTGGACAACTCATAGTAATATGAAACCTTAAAATATTAATGAAACTATCATATTTGTCATTTAAACTATTGCTATTGTAAACCCTACTCCAGTTTTCTTGTAGCAGATTCTGCTTCAAACAATCGATATTCCCCTGTTCACATTGTTGAATTTCTTTCATTACTCTACTCTTTTTAATTGATTTATGACCTTGCAACCCCACCTCTAAGATTTGATAGTCATGATCAGATAGTTCCGAGCCGCCTAATCTTGTTTTAGAGTAATCTATATTAGTAAGGATGTTATCAATTATAGTTTGTGATGTTCTTGTGACTCTGGTATATTCATGAACTTTTATTTCCAAGTTATTCATGCATATAATATCCTTTAAATCTTCTGTCATTTTATTCTGTGTTGCAAAGTCTGTATTGAAATCTCCCGCTACAATAACGTTTGTAAAACGAGTAGTAGTAATCTCTAAAAGCCTATTGAATAGTTCACAAAAATTGTTCCATTCCCCATTTGGTGACCTGTAAATACCTAACACCGCTACTTCGAAATTATTGTCGATTTTTACTCTCAAACCAGTAACTTCTAAATCCATTTCCACAGCAAATTTCTCTGCATATTCTAAATTAAATGTTTGCATATTCTTAGCATTTTTAGTGAAGATAGCTACTCCCCCACTTCGATGAGATGTCCTGCAATACGACGTTTTCAATGAATAGTTTGGAATATTAAGTTGTGACAATTCATCTTCTTTTAAACCATGCTCTGTGAAAATAGCTATATCAGGAGCCTCTTCTTTAAAAAATACTTCGATTCTATCTATTTTGTTACGAATGTATTGAATATTCTGATGGAACACAGTGAGTACCGGTACTTCCCTATCATCCCTTATTACTTTATCGTTGCTTTTGCATATTGAAGTAGATTTACTTAATCTCTTAGAATCTTGAGAGCCTATCAGATTGCTACAAGAGTTCCTTCCACTAATGCTATCCTGATTTTTTGATCGATTAACGTCTTTTAATACAATTGAAGATATGAATTTATCATCTGAAACTAGTTTCCCTTCCCGGTTTTGAGCCACTTTACTAAAAAAGGTTCGTTAGATGATTGTTTAGGAGAATTATTGACAGTAGATTGCAAACGACTTTCAATCAGCTCTGCCAGCCTATTACAAAATATTACTTTGCCAGATTGATTTAGATGTAGACCATGATTAGTGAAGTTTTGTTTTTTCAGCCTTTCATTTAGAAAACAAATCCCCAACTGCTTAGAATTCTTATTTTTTAGGCTGTTGATTGTATTATGAATTGATTTATTTGTTGACTTAATGGCTTCATTTAGCTCTGGCCTATCAAACCTATACGGAATTGTACTTATTATTACCTTAGGTTTTTTGGCTGAGTGGCACAATCTCTTTAATTTTTTCATTTATTTCAGGAAGATGTTTTAGATTAGGTTCATTTATATTGTTTGAGCCACCCAGTACTATTAGAAAATCGTTTTTACCAAAATCTTTAGTTTGTTCCTGTGCTGACTCTACGATAGCGTTTATAGGGGCACTTGGTTTGAAAAAGCTCTGAACTTCATACTTATTTTTTAATCTTTTATTTAGTAGGTCACTACAGTCTCGTCCATGACTGGATGTCAAGAGCAGTACTCTACCTTTCCTATCGTTATTTGCCCTTACTTTAGTTTTGGTTGCTGTTTGCAAAACCTGACTATACGTTTTTGTTTGACCATTTCTATTTATTTTTTCCCCATTTGATTTAGGTTCTACTTTTTTTGTATTGATCAGAGGTTCAGATCTTACATTAGCCAAGTTTATTTTTGATTTTAATATTTCGATTTCCTCTGACATAGACCTACATTGACTCGTGAGATTTAGTATTTCAGTTTTATGGTCTTCCTGCTGCAATTTTATAATAACTTCCAGAGATTTTATGTGATCCACTAACCCTATTCGTTCTTCCTCAGAATTTTTTAGTGATGTTTCTAATTTTGTTTTCAATTTGGTGTGATCACTCAATAGTTTAGCAACCTTTTCTTCTACATCTACAGTAGCTTTAAGAGCTGTTGGAGATTTTTTCGTTAATAATTGCTGAGATCGCGTAGCTACTTGAGTTTTAGTTGAACAATTAGATTTAGATGCCTTGTTTGGACTCATTTTCCTAGCTAAAAATTGTTTTCAATTGATTTTAGTTAAATGTTTAATGAAATATTACTTAATTTATTACAATTGTCAACTTGAGACTATTTAATTACAAGAAAATTTATCAATATCGGTACACCTAACCTCGAAAATAGAATTTGACTTTTTATTTAAATACTTTAACTTATATTAGACAAGTTAATGATGTAAATTATTAAGATATTATAAATACTAATAATAATAAACAAAAATACTACTTATCCGTTCGAATTAAAATTCTATGCTTCAAAATTCGCAGAGCCTGTTCAGACAACGTATACACAGTACCACTGCTACCTAGAACATCAAGTGGAAATTATGACTCGCGTTATGGCGTGACGGCCGTTTCACTCTGATGATAAGAGCATCGTCAGACGACCCACAGTACACTGATTTTTTAAAAGAGCTAAATATAGTTTGAAAATAGATCAAGTCTGAATATTTTATATTTTACGTTGACTTGAAAACCGAAAAAATAGGACTATTTTATATTAGGATCAGAGAGGATTAAATAAAATATTACATTTTATTAAATAGAATTGGGTCGTCTACGATGCTCTTATAACATCAGAGTGAAACGGCCTTCACGCCATAACTTGAGTCATAATTTCCACTTTTTTTCGTGTTTTTTTTTAATTTTTTATTATGAGCATTAATCATTAAATTTGTCTACCATCATTATTTTATTTTTTGCTACTTAAATTTTGTACTGCATCTGGGTGTGCTAGTTTTGCCTAGACAAGGAAAATAAATAAAAAAAATAAAAAATTCCTGCAATGTTATGAAAAATTATGTATGTTGCCTGAAAATAAAATAATGTATGCAAAATATGAAACCGATTAGTAGGATCTAGACTCCAACTCCATTTTCGTAGTACAGTATGGTTAACTGTACTAAGAAATACATGATGATCAGTGAAATTAGACAGTTCAAAAGTGCATTGAAGGGAAAATTGATTGGTGCTGCACCCTACAACATGGAAGAGTGTGTTCAGTTACTTTCTGAAAAATAGAAGACAAAAACCTAATGCTACCTGCCTCCCTTACTTGCCTAATCATTGTTTAATTTTTTTTTATTGTATTATTTTGCAAAATAGCCATGAATGTTCTGAAAATGTTGAATTATAGAACTAATGTATATGTTTATTTTTGAAATATAACTAATCAAATGCTACCGAGCATTGCTTGAATATGTAGTGCTGTTTGATGCAAATAAAAATGAAATGAAAAGAAACAAATCAGTTACTGAGAAATCAACTTTTTCCTTTCAATAAAACTATGAGTGATCATGTATTTTAAATAAGTAGTATGTTGTAGCCTAATACTGTTCTGAATGAACTAGCTCCTTGCTCACAGGCTTCTACCCATGTGGGGAATCGCTCTTTAAATGGTAACTTCTAAATGGTAACTTCTCCTGTATTGTTTGAGAAGAAGATTAAATCCAATTTCAATTTTGATTTATTTCATTGATTTTGTATTCACAGACTTCATCATCGGTTTACTCGAGTGGTCGAATGAATACAGCAATAAAAATGGAATATGAAGTAGATTATTAAAATTGACAATACTTTCTCATTTAATATTAAAACTGACACTGTATTTCACTTTTAAATAATGTTTTACTTACATATATTGGATACACATATACTTTCTCATTTCATGCTAATTTCCTCTAAATCTGCTTCATTTCGTTTTTACCACCAGTTCAACCCGTGCTTTCAGGCAAAAACCAGAACGAACCGATGAAATCTTCCTATAAGTGACTACTTGAAATGTTCATTATTTTTGTTCAACCTGTGTGCAAAGATTATGCTTTCAAATGTCTTGAAAAGTCAGTTTCAAATAAGTATTCTATCAAAAAAAATGTATTCTATTCAGAGCACTTTGTTATAAACCCTTATTTAATCAAGAGCTCCCGAAGTATCTGCATGTTTTGTGGATCAGGCTCTTCAATTAATCCCTTCCACTTTAATAGAGCTATACTCGAATAAAACTTTGAGATTTGATGAATGCGAATACACTATCAACTACAGTTTAAGTATGGTAGGGAAGCAATAAAAATACCACGATTGCATAATTCAATTTGCTCAACATGAGTCAATATAGTCATTGAAAAATACTTTTTGTAAAACATAGTTCAATGTCAAACTCAAATTTTAGCGGAAAATATAATAAAAATCTTCAAATTGAGTAGAGCATCCGTATTTTTCCAATGAGCTCTAAAGTTTTATGACACAAACAAATGAGAACACCGTCAAAGGCAATTTATGTTGAAAGTGAGCTTTGACTCAATGCTTTATTGAAATGTTCTTGAAATTGTTTGTAAGAATCAACAAGGAATTTCAGCTTTTTGAAAGAAATCAACTGGTTTTTGTGTATACAAACACTTGAAAACAAATAATAATAGCCATAAATATGTACATTGCGTGTAATTCACAGTGTAACTATTGAAGATTTTCGACTCAGAAATTAATTTCAAAATTCAAAATTATATTAATCTTTTTAGGACTGTGATGGTGCTTTGTTAAAGTAAGATCAAAATTAATATTCTTTTTCTGAAAAGTACTTGTGGATTATTGTGCTTCCAGGTGAAACAGACCTAACCTAAGATTTCGATTCTAATTTGAAATTTTGTGAAAAGCAGTTTTGGGCAATAGCCTGTTGTATTCACATTGATTGTGTGTTAGTTAAATGAATAAATAAATAAACTAGAAGCATGACTAGTTCCTTATTATGTGGAAATACTGCATAGCCGAACCCAAATCTTAAAAATTTGTTTTGAATCATTTGGTTAGAAATAATTGTTCTGAATCAATAAAATAAATAAGATTCTTCTGCTGAAAACTTCTTCTGAACGAGATTGTAAATTACCTCAGAAAGCAGGGGTGAACCCAGAATTTTTTGCGCGGTGGATTTAAACTACAGGAATATTTCGGGGAAGATATCACCTGAAAAATGTTTTTGACCGCTCAAAAAGAAAAATTAAATTTAGCTCTTTTAGTGTTGTTTGAAAATTTCAAGGGAATACATCCCCCTTCATTCCCCGTCGGTTCTCGCCTGTCTGAAATCATCTCCTGAAAGATGAATACATATCATACAACTACATCGTAGCAGAGGCGTAGCCAGAAAGGGAGGGGGGGGGGGGTGTTCGTCAGCCAACCTCCCCCCACCATCATCAATGCCCAACCAATAAAATATACACAAAAAATGTGTTACTTGAAGTATCATACTTTTCAAACAAAAACAAAATTGAAATCTATATTACGGTACTTAATAGCCCGCTTTCTGAAAACTCATTAAATTATTATTTCTATAACTTTCACTACTTATCGCCAATATAGGGAAAGTTCGGATCCAGAAATCCCCCTTAAATACGCCGGTGCTTGTCACACAGGCCTTATTCACACCGAATTTCGTAATATCAATTTACAAACTCAAACTTTTATATTTCATCGACTTTTACATGGACACTCAAAGTACATACCTTTATTAACTGTTCAAGAAACGCAATTGTCATGTTTATGGATTCAATAGAGTTATCGAACCGATAAAATATTTATTGAACGACTGAGAAACCGGGCATAAGTATCAAGAATCTTTTGTCTCAAAATAGTTGTGAAATAATATGAATTATGACTCTCCCGTACAAAAGGGGGTCCAGGGATCCTCCCCTAGAAAAATAGCCTCTCTAAAACCGTATTTTGAGAGCATTAACACTATTTCTACCCACATTAAGGGTCAAAGTGAATTTTATCTATAGTGTTTGAGTTATCGTCTTGGGGGGAGGTGGGTCTGGACGCAGGGACCCCCCTTTGGCTACGCCCTTGCATCGTAGTATGTTATAACAACTTTATGGCTACAATAATCATCTCTCTGTAGCTACATTAATTTGATTGTTTGCGTATAAGGTACAAAACCTTTGGGCGATCTACTTTTTGATATGTCATTAATTTGAATATTTATCTCGTGTATTCAGAATGTAGAGTTTATTTATTGTGAGCCCAAATGGTTTATTATTTTTTTCCTACTTTTAAGTGAACGACTTTAAGTTCACTTATTGGCTGTTCTTTTTGCCCTTAATTCCGCATGGTAGTTCTTCCGGTGCGGTCAGATCTATTTTTTCTCTCAGCTTCGGATATCACCATCTTTTTTCTGTTGGTTTCTATTCTTCTGAATTTTGTCTTATCTTCTCTCAGTAGATTGTAGTTTCCGGATTTCTCTTTTAAATCCTTTATTTCTATATTCAGTTGCTTCATGTCCTCTATAGCCATTTTGAGTCACTTGGGTTGGGTTTTCCTCTTCCAGTAAAATTCTGTTAGTCTTTTCAGTAGTATTGTGTATTTCATTCAGCCAGTGACCGCTGATTCAATTATTTATTTATTGTAAAATAAATTATTTTCAAATTTATTTATTGTGATTATATTTTCAAATACGAAAAATAAATATGAGTATTCAATTTGATTTCATCTTATTTTTTGACATGTCATACAACGTCTAAAATTATTTATTTATTTGTCATTATTAAGAGAATATTGTGTGATTCAGAGAAAACTGGATCAATTCATCGAAATGCATGTTTGCATTTGAAAAATGCACACTTCATCTCATCAAATATTTATAGAAGTCACTACTATATCAATGGAACTTCTTCTAAAATACTTTCAGGTTATTATAAGATACTTTGGAATTAAGAAGATTGTTTATATGCTGGTCATCAAGACAAGACCAACAGGAATTACCAAAAACTTATTTTCAAAATTGAGCTCACACTGTATCACACACATTCTCAAAACAGCAAAGAAATGATTCTAGAGCTTCAAATGTGTGATTCAGTGGGCAGTGACCGCTGATTCAATTCAATTGAACTCATCTGTTGGGGAACTCCAGGCTAGACTGCTGGAGTCTCCATATTAAAAAGTATTCAATTACCAAATGCGTAGCCAATATCCAAACAAACCAGTTGAGTCCAGCCGTACAGTGACATTGTCAATTTAATACAAAAGAATCCGCCTGGTTCCTTTCTCTTTCTCTCTCCCGCTTACATTCTTTCTCACTCCCTAACTTTCTCTATCTCTGTCTCACACGTCTAATCTCACACATGAATAACATACAACGAAGATAAGAAATACCAAAAGTGCCTACCGTACCGTTAAGTGAATCATCCAAGGTGATTCACAATACAACTTTTTGGACTTAAGCTTCAGAATATTCTCCAACATTCAGTGCAAATTTTTTCTCAGTGATCTTATTTGGTTAAAACCATAAATGGTGCACTGAATCATTGGACTTCCCTATTATCAAGTTAAACTTTCAAATATTGAAGATTTCACATATTGCTGATGAGATTGTCGAACCATACAGATCACTAAAACTAAAATAGATTTTATTCAATGTCTCCTGACACAACCTGAGTAGGAAACCGGAAAACCGGGAATGTCGCCGGTTTTAAAACCATCCAGGTGTCCAAAAAAGGTCTCTCGGGACACGATATCGTCCCGGTTTCGCAAAATTCATGAGATGAGCGAACACAACTAACACCCCTCTACCGCCTACCAGGGTTATTTTCCTGTAGAGATTAGTTTATCAACAGCTTTCAAAGACGCATTTATTTAAAATATTTCAGCATCAAGACAAAATGAGCTTGAAAATGTTTTTTTGATCATTAAATAACTCAAATTAATTTTGAAGCAGTATTTAAAATATTGAAATGCTACATCTATTTAGCTACATTCTATGAATTTTTATGGAATCAAATAGACGTAAATTAGTCTGAAAACACGTTTTAAGCTATCAAAATTTTGGGGGGAGGACCACCGGACCCCCCTTGAAATAGGCCTCTCACTCTAACCTAATCTAGACCCCCCCACGGTGATTGCCCTTTCCGATCTGTGCCCTGGTTTCACTAGCGGCAAACATGGCAACCCTAAACCGGTGTCAAATCCTCCCTTGTCAAACCCAAGCATGTCTTGTCTAAATTTTATGAATTCGCTCTCATATTTAATATATAAATAGGCTATCAAGCTACCAAGACTTGTTCCGATTCTCTTCAAAAAAGTAGATTAAAATAAGGAAATTCAGTAACTATTTTACATTAATTTTATTCAAGATGGGTTGTCTAAATAAATTAGTTATTTTTTAATAAAATGGGAGTAATACAGAATGAATAGTAATAGTGAGAGTAAATTATAGCTTGTTCTGATTCACTTTCAAAAACTAAGAGTTGATTTCACTAGTGTAGTATTATCAGCAATTATTTATAAGTAAATAAGTTTAGAGTAGAATAATAGTACAGAAAGACTTTAGTCTGAACTTCAAACCTTCTTATCACAAAAATAATCAAAATTGTTATGTAATTATACAAGATGACATTGTTGTACTGCATGGAATTTCAGTTCCAGTAGTAATGTATGCCTGTCTTAACTTGTGTGTGTCTCGAATGGATTCACTCAGTGACAGAAAGCTCTCGTAGAGCAATCTAGACGCTTGCTACACGCGTGTAGACCGCTCAACGAGAGCGTTCCATCAACAAGAAATGTCTGTGTATGAACAGGCCTTTAGTAATTCAATACCGAGTGCTGATAGCATGTTTGTAATTGTGATAATATATTTATTTATAGAAATGTATAAACTATTTGAGTAGTAAGAACTGTGATAATCACTGAAGTAGGCCTACTGAATGAATAATTATCAAAATCGCTTATCATTATTTAACTGTCGTTAACCATTCAAAGATGATGATAATAAGATCTATCAAGAATTCAATAGCTATGAATTTGGCATATCCTGTTATATTGTTACCAGGAAAGAGATTGAGGGCCAACTATAAATCAGCAGATGCAGAGATAACATTTTTTGGCGTTCTTCACACTTTCAACTTTACGCTTCTGTGATCAGATGCAATAGTTTGAAATCGTGGCCGACTCATCCAACTATAAGAAGTTTTAAGCGAGGCTAAGGTCAAGTTTACCGACATTGAAACATCATCAGACATTTTCATTAGGCTAATATTCATTAGGAGGAAGTCTAAAGCAAGTAGGAAGTATACACTTCGTATATACGGTTGTAATAGCAGTCGTAATGCGTATGTAATTTGGTTCAAATACTGAAATGTTCAAGTTTTACGGAGAATCTGTGATATCTTAATGAGCCCAGCACGCATTGCATGAAGATCATCACAGGCCTATCAATTTCCTCAATAAAAACGGAATAATCGAAGCTACTACCAGTACTTGGAATCACGACAGCTGTTGCTATCGTTTATCCAGTTTATTTTTCAACAAAAATGTTTTTTCTCGGTTTTTTCTTGAAGTCTTATAGAACCCAAGTTTTATTTGAAAGATATCCGCAAATCCATGGACGTGGGTAGAAGATGTGACGACGAACTCCACACCAATATTCACTGAAATTTCCTCTTCCCATGACTTGGTCAATTTTCTAAGTATTTTATTCCACTTTTCACAGTAGCTTCTACTGGTTGTAGCTTCAAATAATGCAATATTTATTTTTAAGCTCAATAATATTGAAATTATTTACCTCTTATTGCACCTAATTCTAATGGGGCAAACACAAATAATATTATCTAGAACCAAAATCACAGTAGCTCCTACTGAAATTTTCGAATAATACAATATTTATTCCTGGATTTCTTGTTCCATGACGAACTGCGTTGTTAATATTAACTTTTTAAGTGAATTCAACGACTTGCAGTCAAATTTTTATTAAAAATAAGTAGTATTTCACTTACTTTGTAGGCCAAACGTTTTCGAGTTGTTGAAACCCATCTTCAAGCCTTGAAGATGGGTTTCAACAACTCGAAAACGTTTGGCCTACAAAGTAAGTGAAATACTACTTATTTTTAATAAAAATGTGACTGCAAGTCGTTGAATTCACTTGAAAAGTTAACAATATTTATTTTCAAGTTCAATATTTTTGAAATTATTTACCTCTTATGGCACCTAATTCTAATGGGACCAAAATAAACAATATTATCCAGAACATAGATACCAAAATCATTGAGAAAAATTCGTATCTGTTGTCTTGTACTGCAGTATAATTTATTAATTTAATTAAAACCTTGATCATGAGTTATGAGAAAAATTGATAAAATTGATCTACTTTGAAGGATTATCAGTATAAAAAACAATATTGTTTCACCCCTCTATTTCAAAAACTTGATAACATCCCCCACATTTCAAAATTCATGTCAGGGCAATGTCAAGAAACCAAATCGTACTCCATCTATTGGGATTCCAACAACATCAAGTCTTGTTTTCAATGACATACTTTGTCTGTCTCATTCAATTCATACTTGACACAATGTTATTGGCTCAAATATTCCAGTTTAATTTAAAATATCTATTAAATTAAAAATATTGAATTGAAATAATAAAGCAAAAACAGTAATAATAAAATAGTTTCTGTTATGCTACCAGTCTACCAGTCATTGGATTCAAAACAGAAGCTGGGTTATTCAATTTTTTGATAATAAAGACTTATTTCAATACTACTGCTGGGGCGTCACAAATCTCAGTCGATTTTTTGCCTCGTAGATTAGCCTCCTCCATTCTTCTCTGTCCTCTGCCATTTCAATTGTTCCTCCACACCTGACAACATCTTTCCCAACTTGGTCAAGCCACCTTAATTTAGGCCTTCCCAATTCCTTATTTCAATAGATTTTTTAAAATTAATATAATAGTTTTCATTGAACGTTTTGTAGTATTCATTGAACTTTTCAATAGTGTATTCTTGTATATGGCCGTAGTTGAATAAAATTCATATTTATTCCTCATTTTTCTTTGAGTTTGATTTTTTCCAATTCAAATACTATTTGTTCGGTTTAGAATAAGTATTAAATAATAATACATCATTATACCTATAGAGGAATCCACTGCGACTTCCCTTTTTAAAAAATTTTACTCTGATGATTGAACATGATATAATGTTGTAACAAAGGAGTAAAACATAATGAATACGGTACTATTTCTATCAAATATTATAACAATGAGAATGCATACAAGATGCACTTTGTATCAAGGTAGGCTATTTTGTTCATTATTGTTCAAGGTATTTGTATCAAGGCACTTTGTATTACTTGAATTTCATTTTAAAATTAGTAAATGGATTCTGTAATGAGTTTTGATAATGAATAAAACTTATTACAAATAAATAGATGAAAAATATACTGAATCTTGAATCAGGTTTTTTTTTGTTTGGAGGATGAAGCCCACATAGGTCTGAGAACTGTGCGTGGGTAATGAGTTGAATGATGGTGATTGATGAGTTGGACCTACAGTTTTAGGTGGGTTCCGAACCACCGGGAAGTTATTTTACAGCAGAGAACGTGTCTTTTTTGCTGGACAACCTAATCGGTCACCGTTACAAACAGGACCAACGAGAACGCAGCTTATCTCTATCTGATTGAACAGATACCTGCTACGGCTCGCGGCTATCACAATTTTCTCATCAAATGGGAAATAATCAAATGGACAACATCTTCATTAACACATTTTGTTAATATTTTAAATGTATAGACTGTAATATTCCAAGTCAAAACAAAATTCGCATCCAAAAATTATAGAAATTATTATGGACTGTAATATGCAAAAACTCTTAAACTTCAGTACCTACTATTTTATGCAATTAGTGATCAATATCACTTCCCAATGGCCAATATGAATACCGCAGGTAAGGCAAGTCTTGTTTTCCAAAAAAAATGCAAGGTTCGGTACTTAAATTTCGAAATATTTGTGAATTTTGGAAAACAATAAACACAATTTTATACTTTTGTTAATTAATATTCAATATCATTCTTGCAGCTGATCAAATAAATTCGATAGATTAATAGATAGAATTAACTTTTTATGGTAAATTTAAAGACTTGCAGTCATTTTTAATCGAGAATAAATAAATATTTTACACAGATATATAGAAAGAAGATAGGATTGCCAAAACAGAGATAAATAAATTTTGGACTCACCAGTTGCAAAGAAGATGACTAGAACGGAACATAGTACAAATCCGGTAGGGATCCTATTCAAAGTTGATGGACTGGAACGGTGGTTATGGATTGAAGAAGACATTTTACTTCTAATAAAACGGTAGGAACTGGTCGGCAGACAATCCATTTTCAGTCTTTTTGGTTTAACAACTGAACAGTATCAGATAGTGACTGACACCAAAAGAACTTTGCAAAACATTCAAGTAAACTGTCACTTGTTTTTTGTTCGCTGAGTGAAATGTTTCAATATTTGAATTGCTACACAATGTAGAATGTTCGCGGCGATGCTCTTGTCATTGAGTAAGCACACATCAAAACTTGTCACTTGATAGGGTTCAGTCACTAGCTGCAACAGAAATAAAATAGAGAATGGTTAGCATTGTAAAACAGAATATTGTAAGATCTCAGTAAAACAGAATATTGAACGATCCCAGCAAAAAATAACAATGTAAGACATAGTTACATTTATATATTATAAAAGTTATATTATAATGCTAAAAAATTGGATGAAATAAGCTAGAGAACATGTTTATTAATTCACGTCATCATCATCAGATAAATATGTTGTTGTTTTACAAAAAAAAACAAAAAAGTTCATATTGCACATGAAATTCACCATAGTCCACTAGCTTTCCTGTCAAATATCAATATTACAAGTTAGTTTGAAGTGACTGACAATTGAATAAACTGACAAATATACATAAACAGAATTTATTAATTTCGAATTCCTTTAATTGCTATTACTTTATACTGAAGACTTCCGCAATGGCGGATATTGACAACAGCATTGAACAGCTAATGGGAATCGATGAATGCTACTGTACAAAAATATCAGTCACCACCGGGAATCGAACCACGGACCTCTCAATTGCCGGTTGAGCGCCCTTAACCACTAGACCATGGAGACCTTTCTGTACAGCAGTATTCATTTTCAACTTGGCCATATCGGCTCGTATCTCACAAGTTAGTTTGAAGTGACTGACAATTGAATAAACTGACAAATATACATAAACAGAATTTATTAATTTCGAATTCCTTTAATTGCTATTACTTTATTCAATTGTCAGTCACTTCAAACTAACTTGTGAGATACGAGCCGATATGGCCAAGTTGAAAATGAATACTGCTGTACAGAAAGGTCTCCATGTGGTTAAGGGCGCTCAACCGGCAATTGAGAGGTCCGTGGTTCGATTCCCGGTGGTGACTGATATTTTTGTACAGTAGCATTCATCGATTCCCATTAGCTGTTCAATGCTGTTGTCAATATCCGCCATTGCGGAAGTCTTCAGTATAAAGTAATAGCAATTAAAGGTATCAATATAACTTAATTACATATTATTTTATTGCATATTCAATATTCATGTCAAAATTCAAGAGCTTATTGCACGCATTGCACACATTATTTGATAATTATGTGATAATATAATATTCTACTTATATTTATGTGCCAATATTGCTTGTTTGCACTAGAGGATATTGGTATTGATATCAATTGAGCATTCATAAATTATTGTTTCACAAAAATTGAGCAATTGTATGGAAGAAATAGTGAATGTAATTGGTGGATTGCTAAACTGATTATTCTTCTAGTATAGTGGATGTGTGAGTTGAAATAATGAAGGGGTATTCAGAATTTCTTCCAATTTCAATATTTTTCGAAACCTGAGTGTGAAGCTATTTATGAGATCTTTCAAAAAAAATATTTCACCTGAAAATTTTACACTTTTCTTTGCATTTATTTTCTTTTGTATTTTGTATTCTTTGCACTTGGTAACTCTTTTTCTAATAGGTACTTCATAATATTTCTATTGCTGTCATTTTTCATCTTTCATAGTCCTTTTCCAGAGAGAGGTTTCCAACATGAGCAAAAATTAGTGCATTTTTTTTTCAAAAATCGATTCATTTTTTTTTTTAATTGGTGCATTTTTTCAAAAATCAATGCATTTTTCTCAAAAATTGATGCATTTTTTCAAAAATCAATGCATTTTTCTCAAAAATTGATGCATTTTTTCAAAAAATCATATCAATAATATCTACAGGTGTAACTATTCTTGTATGATAAATTTATAAGTTATTGAGATATTGAATTGTTTAATTATTATTAATATCAATAACATCATCAAGAGAATGAATTCTTAATTCTTTAGTGTATTATTTCAGTTGAAAAATTTCAGTACTCCAAAGTAATGGAGATATTTAGTATCAAAGATTCTTATGTCAAATTAATTCAAAAAATCACTTTGCAATCACATTTTTATCAAAATTTCTTTGTAAGGATTACGGTATATAAGAGGATATCTCAATATTTCATGTAGCATGAAATTCAATAACTTCTTATTTTTCGGGAATTTAAACTGAATTTTGCCATTAGATACATCAATAAACCTACAAATAAATTGAATGGTGGATTTAACCAATTTTGTTTCAGTAATGACAGAATCATAGAGTGGAGAATAATTTGGTGTCTTATCTCGTTATGGCAAAGTATTGACATGGTGAAAGGAAGGTATTCTATTTCTATAATGTAAATGTTTAATGTAAACAAGTGTAGACAAAAATTACTTTCCTATTACATTCCTGTCTAATTGTCCATGTGAGGATTTTTATGAATTTATCCGTCTGCAGAGGTATACCTGCGAATATTTTGTATTTAAACGTAGTAAATACTATACCATTAACCTTTTGTACGTGAGCAATCATAGTTGAAAGGGTTTTTAACTCTGCACACATGTTTAGAACTTTCTTTAAAAAAATTATGGATTTCACTTGTATTTTATTTTTGTATTGTATCTTTATATTTTTTTGTTATCGCATGCTCTTGTATGTGTATGTGTATGTGTATGATATAATAAATAAAATAATAATAAATTTCAATAAAGCAATCAGAAATCACCTACAAGTAATTTGCGTCCGGTATAATTCTGTTTTATATCGAAGCATCCAATTTTACACAATATCACTGCCGATTGCCAGTGCCCGGATCACGATTGAGTCACTTGTGATGGCGGAAAATCACTTTTCAAATAAATAGCGTTGCCCGGTAGGAGAGTGACGCGAGCATGTGGATTGTCGTGCGCACCGGGAGTCGAACTGCGAGGAGGTGACTCCAGGGAGTGCTGTCGGTTCAGGAGTTCGACGGCGACTGACTGACTGACTGCGGCAACTCAGACTTGGACAGCAGACGTGTCTATATAGTATATACACCGCTCTGCACTCTCCATATTATACAGGCAACGGCCGATATAGTACACATTTGGATTCACCCGTCGATTAATGTATATCTATATACACCGGCCAGTTAAAAGCGAGCTATATCTGTGCGCCTGAAAATAAGTAAATAGTTGACTAGCGCTACAAGCTCTCAGCTGTATTATATTTCCACGTGGATGGTGAAGCAGCTTGATTTCAGTACACGAAATAATCATATGGACTAGTCATCAATCCATAATGATGGATTATTATTGATAAAATAATATTATTTATCATAATAGAATTCTAATAAATGAGATGGTCAGCAGACTATGGCAAAATGTACAGAAGAACGTGAACCTGAACATCTAAAAACTTATATATATATATATATTTTTTTTTTTGGTAGATTACGTCTTGTAGACTCCAGCTAAGGAGTATAAGACAGATTATTAACATTTATACAATCTTATACACTAGTTACCATAATTACTATACCAATTATATATTTACCAACTATAATTAGTTGAGGTGAGGCTTAATTTTGATGTGAAAAGAACTCTTGTACACTATAAAAAGCTTTATGAACTATATATTTTTTCAGTTGGTTCTTAAATATGTTCAAAGCACTTCAAAAACTGTGGTAGCTTGTTGTAGAGTTTCCTAGCAATATAACTAGGTTTTTGTTTGAATAAGCTACTATTGTGACTCGCCAAGTGATAATCTCCTCGGCTTCTTGTATGATAATCGTGTACGTCAAAATTTTGGTTGATAATATTTTTTTACATATAAAGTAGCTTCATACACATTTATTAAAAGAGAAACTCCGGGTAGACCCTCGTAGGTCCTGTTTGTAACGGTGACCGATTAGATTGGCCAGCAAAAAAGACACTGTTCTCTGCTGAAAATCACTTCCCGGTGGTTCGGAACCCACCTAAAACTCTAAAACTGTAGGTCCAACTCATAAATCACCATCATCCAACACATTACCCACGCACAGGTCTCAGACCTATGTGGGCTTCATCCTCAAAAAAAAAAAAAAAAAAAAAAAGACCTAGACTTTACCCCCAGAAGGCTCATTTTTCAGGAACTTCAAGTCTCAACTGTAAGGCAGTTTTGTACATGGAAAAAACTGAATATATATATTTATCAGTTGTAAATTATTTTTGGAATAAGACAAACAACTTACATCATAAAATCCTCAACTGATAGGCCTAATACTTTCATACCGAATAGAAATAAAAGTATTTGCAGGCAGGGATGAATCAATAAATTTCTTGGAAAGGGATATTAACTGTTAAAAATGTTGGGGATATCAACTTTAGAAAGGGTGTTCCCATCAAAGACACGAATATAGTTTTTTTTTTAGTGTCGATTGAGGATCCCGGGGGGGATATTTATTTATTTAAATATTTATTTATTTATTTATTTATTGTGACAAATTTACTATTAATATCCTACTTTACAAATATTCACTATTTCCCCCTTTGGATTCGCCCCTATTTGCAGGCACTAAACTATTTTTTCCCTTTGTAGTGGCGAAGGTGATATTGTGGAAGGTATCCATAATGAATAAAAGACGAAATTGTCACAACCACATTTATTAAAACTTAGAGAAACTAGTTTCGGTTGTTACACCACTATCAATCTCAATCAAACCGTTTGATTGAGATTGATAATGGTGAAACAACCGAAACTAGTTTCTCTAAGTTTTAATAAATGTGGTTGTGACAATTTCGTCTTTTATTCACTAAACTATTTATTTTCTATTAATTATTTAATATTCCAACTGATCTATTATTCATCAACTAGGTATAAAAAATCTCATTCATTCAAAAAAGTAAATTGGTCAAAAAATATATCCATTAGAATAGGCATTATCATTATAGTACAAGCCCCAAACTTCTAGTTTTGATTTGTTTCTCTTTTCGATGTAATTTTGCTTGCATCGTTTTTTCTTACTCTGTAATCATGATCCAAAAAGTCTCTATCGTTTAATGTGTGGTAGTTTCATGACTGAATAATATTATCTGATGATCAGCCAGCACTCAAGCATAGCTTTGCTGGTTCGATAGGTATTAAGAAAAATTTCTAAATATTTATACATTAACTCATCTTGCCATCTTATTGGTTACTCTTTCTGTGAATTTTTGTGACAATAGAATATAATTTTTTTAAAAATACCGCAAAATCAATAGGCGTATATTGAAAGGAGAGAGATTTTTTGTAGATTACGTCTTGGAGACTAGTTAAGGAGTAGAAGACCGAAATACACAATTATACAATCTTGTACACTATTTACCAGATATCAGCAACAAATCATAATCAACTCTATGTAATCCTTTAAAAGGAGCTAAACATTAATAAATATTAGACTTTTGCCAGTGAACTGTTTGAAAGACCAGTTGGCATGGATTACATTTTATTGGAAACAATATGATAACAAAAATGTAACGAAATTTGTATTTGTTTTATTATAAATATTGAAACGTTGTCATTAAACTGATACAACTCATTACTCCCATGTAAAGCTAGACAACCAGTATGAATTAGCTTATGTATTCACGTGATCTGAACCTGTATGATATTAATCCAGTAACTTGATAAAGTGCGGGTCCCGCGCTGTAATAACCCCAATTCATTTTCACAACTTTTAAACTCTGCTGGTGAATTACGGTAAATTACATTCCGTGAATGTCGGACTAGCATTCTCATAAATGGATCGCATCCATGGACAATAAGAATAGATTATTATACAATTATAGACAAGAAAGACAACCATATTGTGAAACTCATGACGACAATAGAATACAAATAGTTTATAAATAGATTCTCGTGTATTTCCAACTCCTACGATTTCGTTTACGTATAAACTATATTTCAACAGTTCTTGATACAATATTATTGGTATGCCCATAATTGTGACGTTTATGCATTATTTAAATAATAATTAGTAGTTCCGTGAACAGTAGGCCAAATTCGCCCAACACTCCTCACTCATGCATAAGGGTATGATATTTTCGAAATATGTTCAATTGCACTTTCGACTCAATTTTCATTGCTTAACCTTTCATTGGTAATAGGAACAGAAAAATCAATGTTTTATAAGTCCAAAATTTTTGACGCCCCCTAGAAATCACCCCTTTCATTCTTAATAAAGGGTACTATGCGATTTCAGCAGCTCATGATATTAACCTCCAATCATAAAAAGCAAAAACTATTCATTAACAAAAAAGTTCAAAATTCGTTCACCTACCCCTCCAACGAAATTTTGGATTTCTGCCCATACCTTCAGTATTTTTCAAATGAAAGTCTGTAGAGTTTTTAAGCTCTACCTTATGAGAAGAAGAATTTACGAATCATCTCGATATTTGAGTTGTTTAAATTTTCTCACCCCCTCTAATATTTAAATAGTAGTTCAGTGTCAACCTTTCTCTTGTTTTTATCTTTCACTTCAAATCGTAAAAAGCAAAAATTATCCACAAAATCCATGCTTTTTTGGAAAAGTTAATTTTCCACACGCCCAACCTGAAATGCTAAATTCATCAGAAATTTAATAGGCTATATACTATTCCACTCATCACAAAAAGCCCTACCAAAACAAAAAAATTTTTTTCAATTTCAATATTGAAGATTTTTAACAGAAAAAATTTACTCTTACTTATAGCGAGTTTTTTTGAGGATGAAACCCACATAGGTCTGAGACCTGTGTGTGGGTAATGAGTTGGATGATGGTGATTGATGAGTTGGACCTACAGTTTTAGGTGGGTTCCGAATCGGGAAGTGATTTTACAGCAGAGAACTTGTCTTTTTTGCTGGCCAATCTAATCGGTCACCGTTACAAACAGGATCAACGAGAACGCAGCTCATCTCTGCTAATTGAACAGATACCTGCTACGGCTCGCGGCTATTTACTTATTTACTTAATTTAGGATAACTTTCTATATATTTGTTATCTATTATTTTGCCTCATTTTCTCCCATCACACTGCTACTTGGATTAACCATCCACTCCATCAATATTCTAGAATTAACAATGAATGTTGTGATCTGCAAGTGTGTGGTATGTGGTAACGATATGATTTATTTCTTCCAATAACAAAAGTGACACTGAAGACTCTCCATTGATTCTCCAAATTTGGAAAACATACTTAGGAACTAATAATCTCTACTCAAGTAAAATGGAACCAATTAAGTTATGTTTTTATTTTTATGAACAGTGTAACGCACTCATAAATGATGATTCTCCAGACTGCATACTGTTCAAGTTCATTGAATTCAATTCCAACCACGACCTGGTCACGTGACTGGCATTTTTCTGAATATAACGGAACGAATTGTACAATCAATTGAAACAGCTCACACAACGATGAGCCTTTTGATGTTTTGGTGCCTTTGATCTTGTATATGGCTATTAACATTTGACATAAACTCTAGTCATAGGCGTAGCCAAGGGGGGGGGGGCCCGGGACCAGACCCCCCTTGGCGATGGCTCTAGCACTAGATAGAATTCACTTTGACCCATGATGTGCGTTAAAATTAAACGATTCATGTCTAAAAACGCTCAAAATGCGGTTTTAGAGAGGTTATTTTGCAAATTTAGTTGATAAATTCCAGGTTATTTTCCAGGTTTAGTTGATGAAGCTCTTTATAGTGTACAAGAGTTCCTTTCACATCAAAATTAAGACTCACCCCAACTAATTGATATAGTAATTATTGTAAAAGTCTAAGAGTATAATTATTGTTGATCTAACTTGTTTTATACTCTTTAACTGGAGTCTCCAAAACGTAATCTAAAAAAAATTGTTGTACACCTCCCTTTTGTATGAGAGAGTCATAAAATCCATCAAAACTAACGAAAGACTTTGAGGCATATACTACTATAGTAAAGGTTCACCTATCACAATCAAACATATTCTCAACAGGACCTGCCACTCATATTTAATACTGTATTTATTTTAATCTGCTCCATTTCTCTTATGCTAAATAAATTCACATGATAAAATAATTATTACAGTTAATTATTTTAATATCAGTTAATAACTATTACTTTTTTCTTTATAAGTAGAGGTTATAGAAATTATTGGTTGAGTTCACAGAAAGCGAGTCATAAAGTGACCTAGTTTTTAAGACTTAATATTATTTTAGTAATAAAAAAGGGTCTATCAAATTTAGAGTAGAACAAATTTTTCAGAACTACTTTCAAGGTTTTTTTGTAAGGGGGGGGGGGAATGTAGTCAAGGATCAATGATGGTACCTGAGATACTGTAGTACATTATCGTCGGTTGGAGGGGGGGGGGGGTTGACTTGCTGACGGACCCCCCCTTGAGAAATTTCTGGCTATGCCTATGAATCTAGTCATATACACTATATAAATGGTGTATATGGTGTATCATATCACCATATATGGTGTATCATATAAATGAATTGTGAACCTACACTGTCATTGCTGGAGAACTCATAATAGCTCCCATTTTTATATTTTTACACCTTGGTAAACCTTCTCCAGGAGCGACCCCAGCTCGGAAGTTTTTGGGGGGTTCACAAATGGGGTTATGCGAGATTGCCCACCTTCCTACCCCTCCTCACAAATTTTTGGGGGTCATGACCACCATGATCCCCCCTTGGGACCGCCCTTGACCCCCACTCCCTATTTACACTTTCAACAAATTTCCTGTAACCTTTAATGTGGTCTCTCATGATCCTTTATCAAAGGTTGAACATAGGCTTATAAAATAGCTTTTACACTGGTGGAGAACGATTGAACTTCAATATCATTGTGAAGCTCTCTCCAATTTAAACTCAAAATTCAACTCCCTCCAGTTGTGTATGAATAGTGATATATTATTCAAAATACAATAATTATAAGAATGAAAATGCATTCATAGGTTTAGATCTGAGTGTATGATGTAGACATCGATATTATAAAAACGTGTTCTTATATATCGATGGATATAGTAGATTGAGTTTTGTTACGCAATCATATATAGATAATGCAATTTCTATGCAAGAACGAATTGATAACTGTGAAGTGTAAACTTCCGAAAATGTTAAAGTTACTAAAATTTAACAAAATTAAATTGAAAACGAGCGCTCGGTACTGCACTTGGAAGGGTAACCGGTGAAAAATAACATGACGTTATCTGCTTTATTATCTTTTTTTTTCGGAAGATGAAGCCCACATTGGTCTGAGATCTGTGCGTGGGTAATGAATTGGATGATGGTGATTGATGAGTTGGATCTACAATTTTAGGTGGATTCCAAAGTGATTTTACAGCAGAGAACAGAGTCTTTTTTGCTGGCCAATCCAATCGATTACCCTTACAAAGAAAGCCCAGGAGTTTCGTAGCTTATCTCCCACCTGTGGTTCGAAGTCTACCTAAAACTGTGGGTCGACCATCCATAATATCATCATCATCATCATCATCATCTACCACTCATTACTCAAGCACAAGTCTGACACAAATGGGCATCATCAGAACAAAAAGATAGAATATAAAATTGTAATCTACCAATTATCATTGAAAGTAGTTCTGAAAAACTTACTGATAACAATAATTCAATTTGTACAATATACCTTTCCTTCTCAAAAGTTAGTGGGCTTGATCATGTGCAGGAACTCTAAATGGAATGACAAAAAAACTGTTCAAGCGCATTACCCACTTTTGAAGAAAATCTAGACTAAATAAAGCAGATGACAGAAATTAATTAGTTTAAAAATAATTTCTGTGATCAATGATGGAGACTTCAAATAGGCAGACAATTCAGCATAATTCCAGGTGACAGCTTGATATTAAAAATCAAGGGGTGATTGAAATGTCATTCATTTGACAAATAATCTCATTTTCAGTGGAAAAATAAAATCAACACGCAGGCTAAGGATGATATGTCTTAAAATTCATATTGAAATGAATATTTATTATTGCTTCATCAATGTAAAAAAGGAACTGGGAAATCTTCAACGCTATGACAGTTGATGCCTGTGACAACGAGAACTTATTTGAGAAAATACGCACAGAGAAATGAAGTCTGTCAAGCTTCACTGAATAATAGACTATAGAAAGCAAGTACGCCAGTATACTGTGTTTCAGTCTAACATTTCAAAAAGGGATTCAATAGTTTTCTTTGAAACATCGGAACGCCTGTCTTTCAATGTCGCTCCATTGGAAATAAAAATCGAGTGTTTTTAAATAATTAAAAACTATCCGTGAATCATAAAGGTTGCCTCATCCTTGAAATATACACGAACTGGCTCCTTTTGAGGTCAACTCAAATCAAAGAAAACTGACAAAATGATGGAGTTCAAGTGTATGATCATTAACAAGTGACATAAATAGGTCAATGATCATTGAATTAAATACATAACAAGACTGTCAATCCTTCTTCCATTTATTCAAATAAATAGTAGCCTATCATTTTTTATATATTACATTACAATCCTAAAGCCTCTGATTATCTTTTTTCAAATTAATAAGACAATAAGATTACTTCTAGAGTAGATTTCATTCATCAGTAAAATAAATACAGCTGATTTTATGTTGAAATGAATTTTAGTGTAAACTAGCGGTTCACCCGTGCGTTGCAACGGTATTTTAGTTATAATAGTGCTATCTGGCGAATTCCCAAGAGCCTAGCACAAACCGCACCTTCCTAAAACGTTAATTTTTGTTTGGATAAATTGAAATAAAATTTTTTTTCATCAAAGAACTAATGGATGAAACATAAGCTGAGCTTTGATTCACCAGTCATATGTTTCCTACATGACTGCAATGCTCCGACTACACAAGTCTGCAGACAGCGTAAATAACGCCGCTAAGGGCCCACCATATGATTAAAAACATTTGATTTCTATCAGCTGATCCTTTAAGGATAGATTTCTCCTTTTTGTGTCCTTCAGCGAGGACTTTTGAACTCCCAACCTTGAGAACCTTCACAGGAACCATCTCGGGACTATTCTACATTATGCCTGAAAACTTCAATACTGTTAAATAACTTAAATCCCGATCGATGCTCTCGGTAATAAAACTTAGAAGAAATGTATCCAAAATCGCACAATACTTGGTTTTTAAACGTTTATTATTCTGTTAAAAAAAAGTCGATTCAGTTTTTTATAGCTAAAGACATTGTCACAATAGTTTTCAATAGTGTTAAATAACTTAAATCCCGATCGATGCTCTCGTTTTTCAGGAGAAGGCCGCGTAAAATGCCTTTGGGCCGTGACAAACAGACAGACAGACAGAAATTGAGATAAGACTTGTTTCGGCTTCTTTAATGTATAGAACGTAAAAATAACCAAAAAATATATAATTCTTATAAATGTACAGACAAAACTCTAATTTTATTTATATAGATGAAGAATGCATCGTTTTTTATATTAACCAAAAACTAATAAAAGATCTAGAATTTGGTTTGGACAGTATTTTGTAACCACAAAAGTAATTCAATATTGAGGAAAAAAGAGAACTAACCATAGAAGCACATCGCATACTAAACAGTGTTATGCCACTAAGAAGTAAGAAGAAAGTTGAGGTGTTATTCATTTACATGAATTTCGAAATAAAGATTTCATAAATCCTCGTGGAGAATCTCAGAAGCTAATACAGTCTTACTTTTATGTAAAGAGCTTCCTAATGACGATATCTTCTACAGTCTACGTAAAGAATTTTTATAGTCTCCCTTACATTGCAATAATGGCAAGATGACTTCTCGTTTACAACACCTCTCTTGAACTAATTTTTCTTGGATAATCGACTTCGATTTCCTTTTAAAGAGAAGTTCAACAACTGCATGCTGACAAGTTCTACAGTACATGCTAAGCACGAAAGTCCTTTTTCATCTACTTCTTATTCTATTCATCTACTTCTTGACAATCTTTTTCATCTACTTCTTGACAATTTTCAGTGACAAAAGCTATGAATCTTTATCATCTGTTCTTGAATTGTTTTGGTCAAAATTAGCTATTTATCCAGCAAGCGAGGTCTGTCCTAGCTGAAAACTAATTGGAATTTTGCTGACTTTTTTGCGAGATTCCCTCTTTTCTAACTCTTTTATTTTTCTAGTAAAGTTCCAATTTTGGGGGATCCGGGAACACCGTTGGTGGTGGATGTGAGTTAACGGTACTAAGCAATAGCTGTTGTTTAGAAGAAACAAAGAAACAAAAGATACCGCGTGACAAAGACATCACCAAATCCCCGATTCCCACGTTAATGTTTGAAGAGCTGAGTGCCCGAGCAATTATTACTATTCATGACACGAGAGCAAGAAGGGCAAAAGCTGGTCTATAATTTTTATTAATTAAATTTCGCGCGACTCTGTGTGTGGCAAGTGCTCTGGCTCAAAGGTAATTGAACCCTCTTCTCAATTAGTAATATTCTGAAAGCCTTCTTCAATCGAAGGCGGAATCTAATGGAACCGAAGTGAGTCTTTTTCTAAATAGCGTGGCGCCGAACTTTATTGAGGGTGATACGTTGACAGATGATTTTTTGCTGAGTCAACTGGAGTGCGCCAAGTTCGATACAAGTGTGAGAAGCACATTACCCCAGTCATGCTATAGATTCCTGCTGCAAAACTTATTGTAGTTCTGAATTTTTGGTATGTCGTATGGACACATAAATGAATAGTTTGAAACTGATTTTGCACCGTCTAAAACCCTGTTTACCCCACAATAATTATTATTAACAAAAACCTCAAAATTTGTTTTTTTCCAAAATATTTCCAAAGCTATACATCGGACGTATTAGCATGTTTCATTCTAAATCAAACTTGATATAAATCGTTATAATTTGACACCCAACGAGGTCACAATGATAGAAATTGGCTGAGATACAATATTTGAAAAGAGCATTTTTCTCTAAAAATGATGTTTTGAATTCTTGGATTCCTTGTCTCATAAGAATCTGCGTTGTTAATATTAACGATTTATGGTAAATTCAACGAATTGCAGTGAATTTTAATTGAGAATAAATAATATTTTTACTCACGTCAATTAAAAATGACTGCAAATCATTGAATTTACCATAAACAGTTGATAAGTTTTGATTTTTTATTTAAGCAAACTTATTCAATGAATGATGGACCGCACTTTGGTAGCTTATTTACGAATTTTTGAAATATAGTGTAAGGTACAATTTTAAATTAAATTTACAATTTTATCTTCAATGGTTTTCGAGTTAGAACCGTTGAAAATTGTTATAGATTTGAAAACACTTTGAAATTTGAGTAGGCTAACGGTCTCAACCAAATCCCTCCAAAAATTATTTACAGTATTTCTCTTCATATTATCACTTTCAAGACTCCATATTATCAGAAAAGTTCTCTGCTCCTCGAAAATGTGCTCAGTTTTAAGGTAGAGAAGGATAGAGTACCTTGGATGCAAATTTCGGACCCCTTAATCATTAACGGTTCGTCGCTCACTATCGTGTAATACTTAATTCTACTCAGCTCAAGGCGATTGAAAATCATGTGCTACATCTTGAATTTGGACCATGATTTGAAGTTTGAATTGAAAGGGAAGTACTCATGCTTCCCCTACACTCGGAAAATTGTGGTTTTTAAATTTTAAAATAGCTGTAACTCTGAAACTACATAAAGTAGGAATGCAAAATTGGTCTCAAATCGTAGGTAACAGCTTCTTCTTCCATATCATACCAAAGCAAGCAAAGCCGTTATTTACGCACATAGAACTACGTTATTCTACATAGATCATTCCATTCATGATCGTACGTGACTTGAAACGCAATATGCATTCTTTTGCTCTCTTGCCTTCTCTTTTCACATGTCTTTGTCACTCTTATTATTCAAGTCTGCAACTCTCTCACTCTATTGATTTCTCGAGACTTCTCATGATTTCTTCAGACTTCTAGAACAATCGAGGTCTAGTACATTCTTCTTCAAGATTCTCGAAGTATCTGGTGAGCTCCAATTCTTGAATTATACAACTACAAAAGCTATATAAAGGAGTCCACGTGAACCAGTGAGTTAGTTCTCAAACCTGCGTGTGACAGATTGTATTACAGATCTCGGGAGAGAGACAATCCAGTGCCAGTGGAGTAAACAGTGCTTTATTCAGTCTTTAGACAGTGTCAAGTGCAGAGACAAATGTTTACTGTTTATGCAGCTTACTAATAAACGTTGTGTTAAGTGATATTATTTGCGACTGTCAAATAACGAATTGGACTGTGTTTTTGTAAGTAATTAGTTGCTCTTTTTATAACTTCTTTCTGCATTATTGTACAGTTTATTGAACTCTTGTTTATTTTATTATTGATTAGCCTGTAATTACTTATTTATAAATTCTTGTAAATAATTACTGAAAATAAGTATTAGCTTGTCATTTGATGATCTGTTTTTATTTCATTAATTGAACTTGCAATTAATTTGTGTAAATACACTAATTTGTGTAAATAAAGTGCAAGTGTGAACTTTAGTGTTGCCAGCCTTATTTTAGGTATTAGAACCCGTAACAATACTAATACCTTCCATAGTACTGTTTAGAAGAAACTAAACCATATTATTGATCAATATAATAGCTGGTAATATATACAAGGTATATCATTTATCATTTACACAATCAAATACACTAATATAGAATGTCTATGGAACAATATAACTTATGAAGTAGGCTACAAATCATCAATTTATTGTTATTCGGAGCTGTAGATAAAACTGCATTCTACAACAATCAAAACTTTCTGAATTTTAGTATGCTAGTAGAATACATACTTAATAATTGATGGAACTAGGAGCGAATCCTAAAAAAAAATCAGGGAAGTGGGAGTATCAAGTAAGTAAATAATTTGGTGTATATCACCTATAAAAGACCCTGTCTCTATAGAAAACGCAGATTGATTTTTTACTTATGTCGCTTGAGAATTTCGGAAGGGTGATAGGCATATTATTATATATGATATATCCCTAAATCATCCCGTTGGATTCGCCACTAGATGGAATTAGACCTCGATATCGCTGTATCCTTTCTTAAAGAAATCCTTAATGAATGAAAAAAGTTAAAATAATCGATATAAACAATTGAAATTGCATGAAGTATTTTGGCATTCAAATGGATGTTCCGTTAAAGGTTTCGAGCTGGAATTGAAAGCATGTCGCGCGTCATGAGGACAAGGAAAGCATTTAGCTGGTGAACTGAAAGATAGCGTATGGTGACACACATTGAGTATAGAACATATACGCTATATATAAATATAATCTATGGTCACTGGTGACACATGGCTCCCACCCGGCTACTATCAGGAAATCCTGACTCCTATTATATCAGCCAGTATACATATATAAGAGAGTATGTTTATACACATTCATTTGTCGAAATGAAGATTGATTTGATGCGTTACTTGCCAACAAGTTAGCATTTCGAAAAATCAGGAAACGTGAGTGGTGGTGGTGGGTTGGTTCAAATAGCAGTTTCATGTCTCGTGCAGGAAGGAAGATGATCCACTGTAGATGACCTTGACCTTGTAACCTTGTCTTGCCGTTAGAGCATCACATCTTCGTTTTCTTCATTTTCTTCCTTTATCACCGGTACAGCGCTTACGAATATGTTATCAATTTTTACCGAACATCATAGAGCTCCGGTCAGCCTATTGCTATAGATGTATAGATTATAGAACTTTGTCAAAAATGTTCGATTTCTTATTTTTTCACTTTAAAAACAAATGTACAAGATAAAACCATAACATAAGTGAACAAGAACAGCAAACAAATAAAAAAGTTAGTAAAACAATAGACAAATGAACAAAATTGAAGCTATCACATATTAGAGCTGTATGCTTCCTAATTTTCAGGTTATATATTTTTTAATGATGACCATGAGAAAACTAACTTGTAAATTAACGTAGGCCTACTTTTAGATATTGTATTTTGTCTCTCACTGTTAGTACAGTCTGTTAAATGTGATTTTTTCTTATTATATTTCATTCTATTCAATTTTAACTCATATGTTGTATTGTCTATATCTGGTCGATTTGTTATTTCTATTGTTTTTCAATTATTTGCTTCTCTTTCTCTTCACTTTTAATTCTTATTCCTCAGCTTCTTTCATTGTTAAAAGTGGGTGTGACAGGTCCCAGTACACAGCCAGTTGTTAGTGAGAGAAATCATTTTTTTTTGAGGATGAAGCCCACATAGGTCTGAGACCTGTGCATGGGTAGTGAATTAGATGATGGTGATTGATGAGTTGGACCTACAGTTGTAGGTGGGTTCCGAACCATAATGCAGGTGATTTTGAAATCTTGAAATGCCTGGGGGCACTTCTATTCCAAAAGCAGACCTGAGGATACCTAGCCACAGAGAAAGTAAATTTTTTAGTCACTAACCTGAGACAACAACAGGCTCTACAAACTCCTCTGTATAAAAGTAGTTGCCTCTTGAAGTTTGCTTTCTTCAATCTAAGTGCATCCTATCTTTATTCAGCTGACATTCAGGAAACCACGATTCCACATTTGTAACGAACAATGCGTGCCTATTTGGAGAGTAGAGAAGGAAGTATCAGCGTTGAATCACGTTATGTAGTGAAATCTTATTGTTTAACGACAAAACTTGGCGATAAAACATTTTTTACTTTAGAATAGCAATTCGACTATTCATTTTCTAGAAAAGGAATTTAATCGTTCTTCAAACTGTAGAGCAATTCAATTTCATTTTCAATGAATAAATTAGCGAGAAATCACAACTTCTCAACAATTGGGCAAAAGATTTTGGTTTCCTGGTTTGAAAATGCTCATCAGGATTATTAGTGAAACTACAAATGTTTATCATTGTTAATTTCCTTTTGTTGCATGCTCTAAATAAATGCACGATAATTGAGATTAATCATAGGTGCCTTATCTACGATTTCCTTTACCAGTTCCTGCTAGTTTTACCTCTTATTTTAGCGTAAGAGAAGAGAATATTTTTTCATATTTTTAACAGTTCTCTTTTTTAATAAAAATTTATCATCAACGAAAATTGATGAATAAATGAACCTATGTCTACTACAAATGATTATCCAAGATTCTTCAAATTAATTTCCTTACAAATCTGAAAGCTCATAATACCTAATAATTTAGCAAGCATTAGAAAATTACTTGATGAAAAATACAGTTAGTTATGATGTATCGAATGCACCGAAGCTTCCTGTCCAAAAAAAACATGTTTTGCCTCATGTGAGAAGTGCTTTTTTTAAATTAATTTTCAATTCTTGCTCTGCATGTTTTGCTCTGCAATAGCAATGAAATATATCAACTAGTTAATTCGCAGATCGTTATGGATCATAAAATACTAAGAAAAGTAAGAAAGGTATACTACAGTGGCGTAGCGGGTTTCCGGGTTACAACCCCCCCTTGAGCCTGTAAAAGAGGCCCCGAAAACGAGTAGGAAGGCATCAAAAGTAATACGATAATATCGGTTACGGGAGGTAAAAAAGTTTTCAAACGTGAAGTGTTACAGCTAGAAAAATACTATAATTTCAATATTTAAAATACTTCAATCAACTAAAAATAAGAAATTCATTAAGGTTACAGAGGGTATGGGGCGAACAAGGCAAGTTTTCTTGGACCTCAACGTCAAGGGGCCACATTACTTTACAAATGTAAGCAAGTGACAAAACAAAAATAAAATAAGGGGCCCCAAATTGTACAACTAGGGCCCCTTTTTTTCTCCAGTTTAGACCTCTAGAGGCCCCTGGCGCCGCGGGACCTTCGGGTCCGTTTTTATTGCCAGTTTAGTCATCTGAGGTAGAGATTCAAGAAGGCTGCATCTGGAATATTCCAAATTTTAACGTTTATAAACAAGGGTCCCCTAATTACCTCGGCTTTGGACCATCAAAGGCCCCACGATGCTGGTGGGTCCCAGTATTTTCGGAGCCCCCAAACATGGGTTTGAAGGTACCCCAGACCACTTGAATTAAGTCCACACAGTAGGCTTGAAAGGAGAAAAGGTCTCTTAATATTTTTGCAGATGGGCTTCAATTGCTCATTTCTGTTACTGTTACTAATGCTCAGATCTGATACCCCATAGAGTGTATTGTGATCGTGAAATTTGTCAAACCATGAATCAATCAACAGATAATATGAGGGAAGAGTTGATAACCACAAAAAAGCTTAGAATTGCACTTTCACGACCTGAAAACAATTTTTTCTCCGGTGGAGAACCCTCAGAATCCCCAATGTTTTGGGGTATGTAAATGCAAAATTACTATAAGTTAAAGTTTTGAATTGGATATTAATTCATTCTCTCTTTGCGAGTTGAATCAAGTTCTTTCAAAGTCATATGAATTTTTATATATTTACACATTTTACATATTCCAGTATTAGTGAATAGTTCGATGCGAATTCAAGAGATTACACAAAAATAGAAGAGAATTTTATTGCTCTATCTGGTGCCACTCATTGCCCTTTTCGCTAGATTCCACAATTTTTTCAAGGAATGGTTTTCAGTTGGCCTACACTCAAATTTTATAATTAAATTAAAAAAACAATTCAAATTAGTTACACTAGGCATAGATGGACAGTGACGTAGCCAGGGGGGGGTCCTGGGGGTCCGGACCCCCCCTTCCGGTCCTAAATGTTATATAATTTTCCATTAAATTAAACGTAAAATAAGACAAAGCACTGACATTGGTGTTAATTTTCAATGCCAGGAGAGCTAAAAAAGACCGTTCTAGGGCCTCTATTTTTCAAAAAATTTCCGGGCTACGTCACTGGATGGAATACATATTCAATGCTAGTTGGGAAATCGAGTCCTTAATAATTAAATTATTCAATGAGTATAAAATTATTTAATAATTTACAATTATTGAAAATTAGTGTTTAGGGTGAGGGAGCCTCACCTTTTGGTGTAAGGGGGCCTCCAGCCACAACTCTGCCCCGGGCCATTAAAATGTCTCTGAGTGGCCCTGATTGTAACAATAATTTGAAACCAATATAGATTATTAAATCAGCTTTATAAAAGTAGTATTTTTTGGATTTTATACATTAAAATTTGTTCAAAACTGATTAATGAACTAATAATATACGAAAAGTGGGTTCAAGCTCTTAGGCAAACGATTCATAAGAGCAATAATTTATTGAATTTAAGCTTTCACTTTACCCAATTTATAAACTTCATTTTTATAAATACTTGTATAAAGTTACTGTTTGTAAGCCTCTAATCAAGCTCTCAACATCGAACATTCAAAAATTTCCCCATAATGTGGACTAAAATTAATGGATTTAAGCTTTTCTAGACATGGGACTACAATCTCTTGGAATACGACTTTAGAGGGACTATTTATCAAAATTTTCCCTGGGGGAGGGCCCCCCAGACCCCCCAAATCTTCCATACAACCCTCCCCCCCCCCCCCCCCCGGTGAAAAGATTTTCGCTACGCTACTGTTATACTAGAAATTTTGCGTATGACCCAAAGCGAGGAATATTTCTCGAAGGCAACGCACAAAGCCACATTTTAAATGAGTCTCATTTAGTTTTAGTTGAACTGAAAACAAGTATTGTGAAAGCTTTTGAATTTTTCATAATCAATCATAACTGAACTATAACTATTCATATGATTGGGAAATAAAAAATAGCTTTACTAGTGCTTTGAACCATATCGGCGATAAAATTAACTTAAATTTAAAGTATATTGGAAAATTTTGATTGAATTATGGCTGAATCTGGTGTGTTCAACAGTTTGTCAAGGAACATAGACCTAGTATTATTCCGGTATTACGGTCATATTATTCCATTTTTAAGATTGAAAATCAATGTGGGAGCTTTAATAAGATACAAATTTTTCAATGAACTAATGTTTCATCTAGTTTTAATAGATAAACTTTGTGTGAATTCCACACTGTAAAAAGAGATGTTTTTCTAAAGTTTTTATCTGACGATTAGTTTTCCTCTTATAGAAATATGGGATCTAATGTTACAATTGAAGACTTAGTAGTGGAATTAGGAATTCTTGCTATAATGAATACGAGCTTCAAACTGATTATATTGAAAAAATTTACACTCTGTTGGTTTTGGGGGGGGCTTCAGCCCGGAAGCCCCCCCTGTAAATCCGCCACTGAGGCTATCTCAAAACCTACTAGGACATCCTACATCAACATACATCCCTACATCACCATATTAATTCCACAGACCTCAAAGTAAGTATAGCTCCTCAAAAATATTCTATAGTTAGTTATATCAATTACATGGGATATGGCCGTCGTCGCTGACAAACCCATCATCATATAAATTTAGGCGATTCTTCGCATCAAAATTGTGGGCGTCCGTCAAGTCGTAGAAAGATGGGAGAGGGCTCAAATTAAAGGTCTCTATTTAATGATGGCGGGAAAACTATTTGAATTGTTTTTTTTATATTTTTCAATAGATAATTTTTTCTAATAAATAATAGAAAAAATTATTCTGGTTAGGGGTGACATGACAGGCGACTGAGTTGAGAGAAATTTAGTCATACAGTTGATGGTGCAGGAGCAGTGAGTGTTGACACAGAGGTTACTTATCAGCTAAATTTATTTTCATTATTTGAAGAAATCTGTTCTGTTCTACTACACCTGCCTCTCATATTTACCCTTAGAGAATCAGTGGATTTGTTGATGCAGGTGTTAGGAGAGTAGCCGAGGAGCGTCCTCGGGTACGGACACCCTCCATTAGCGATGACTCAATAGAATTTGATTCATTATGTGGGTTAAAATATTGAAATACAGCGTTTACATAAATTGTATATGGTTTTTTGGGTGAGAGCTAACACTTTTTTGGGTCGGCTAATACAGAGATATGTATGGGTTAAAATAATGTGGGAGGATTTATGTATAGAAACAAAACGCTCAAAATACAATTTTAGAGGGGAGTAGGGGTTATCGAGAATACTGCCGCGACCAATCAGAAGACAGGGGGGCGTGGCCACCCCCCTTCCCCCTCCCCCAGGTCAGACATTTTGTAAACACCCACCCCTTCCCCCCTGTCGCAGTCAGCCATTTTGTTTTTAAGGTCACATACCCCCTTCCCTATGTGCCCCCACTTTATTCCCAATAGATTAAAGGGGGACCCCCCGCAAGCACCAATGAGAGAGGACCTATCCCCCCTGACCCCACCTCTCACAGAAGGTTCCCAATAAATATAGAACATACAGTTTTATATCTATATATACATGCTTGCAATTGTATATCTATATATACCTGCTTGCAATTACTATATCTATATTTGCTCTTATCCCTAACCCCCCGCCCCCGCCCCCCGCTTTAGCTATTAATTGCATCTGCACACTTGCCACCTCCTGCTGTGATTCTCAAAGCCCTCTCTTTCGCACGTGCAGTGTTAATATACCCCCCTGCCCCCCAGCCCCGGACAGTGCTTCAGATATTAATAATACTTTCGCCCCCTGCTGTGAAAAACTATTTCATAACGTTTAAAAGCAGAACACGTGCACAAGTTTTATGTGTGTGTGTGTGTGTGTGTGAGAGAGACGTGCTCTCAGGTCATTAACCTTAGAATTTAACGGTCGCAACACGTGCCTAGCAGGTGGGGGGCTGTACACAGAAATAGAATGCTTCTACACTCCCCGATTCCTAGATTGATAGCGTTGTAATAGGCGTTCTTGTTGAGGAGGTAAAAACAAACTACTATCATATTTTATCGTCGGCTCATCCATCCCAATAAGCCGAAGAAATTCGCTGACAGTATGTTCTGGCAATAGTCCTCGTCCCTCCAACTCTTTATAATCAAACGTTCTGGCAGCCATTACACATTTTTCTATCAAATAATAGGCATATCTATACATCAGATCATTTAAATGCCTCTTGAAATCTCGATTATTATGCACATAATCCATTAATAGGTCCTGTGATATTTTTACAGCTGTGTTAAGTTGTTCATATGAGATGAATCCTGCTTTTTCAATTATAAACTCTTTTTTAGTGAGTAAATTTTCCCTATTGAATTCATCTCGAGTGAGTAGTTTATCTCTTTCTGCCTTTGCCTCTTTGCTAATAATTTTCATCTCATTATTGAGGGTATGTCTACTCACCAGCACACTAGCCTTCTCCTGCTCAAATTCTCTCCTAGTTAAAACAACCTGTTCTAAATCATGCATGCGTTTTTCCAACACATTGTTAATTATACTTAATCCACTATTGAGATTTTCAAACGACACAAGTTGGCTTCTTTCATTGTTAAATTCTGTTCTAGTTAAAACAGCTTTCTTCAACTCACTCAATTCAAATTTCAACTTGTCAAAATTCGCTACTAATTTTTTTAACTCCTCTAATTGCTTCGCATGCACTGTATGCATCCTACCGAATCGATCGGTGTTCATTGTTCGAATGTCGAAATTAATTATCAACACCTCGGTACACCCGCTTTAGCGGAGAGGCTCCGATTTGTGTTGCTTGTCAAGATGACTCGCGCTGGCAGCACTGACGTCACCACCCCAGCTCATGTCTTTAGTCGGCTATTCTCACTTTACACGATGTTTCGCAGAGGGGTGAGGGGGCGCCCACTCCGCATTTCTTCTAACATACTCTTTCGCAACAGCCGGTTTCACCCAGCCTCATCTCTCTCATATTTCTTTCTCTCCTCTTTCGCTCTACTGAACAGCTTCCTGGCAACGCCGGCTGTCCTCGCATTTCTTACTGTATAAAGTTACCTTCTCGCAGTTCTTGTAATATCGAATCGATTTCAATATCGTGAGCTGAATTTCCTGCATTTTTTGAACCCATTAAAATAAATAACCATTCGACTAGTTCGTTAACATCATCCCAGAATATGTAGTTTCTATCACGTGATTTATTTCTAACAAAATTCAATAATCCTTTCCCATACTTTGAACGTTTTTTGGGTGGAAAAAGTTTCTGTATAATTTGAGATTTTTTACCAGAATTGCGAATTACGTAACCCTGGTTATTAATATGTACAGATGTCAGTGATAATATTTTTTTATATTTCGCCAAATCTTTGTTATTGTAGAGATTTGAATTTGGTCTACTGTTAAACAATAGCTCCAACAAACCATGAGTCATTCTAAACCTTTGTTCGCCGACAGTTATAAAAACATCATCAAAACTTACGGGCTCATCGCCGATAAAATATAAATTTTGTTTATGATCAAAACGTATACCATAAGGAATAGAATTATCTAATTTCTCGTTATGAAACACACCTAAATAGTTGTCTAAAATTTCTTCTATTCGAGTGCGACGGTTAGTAATATTCAAAGTCGAATCAAAGAAAGCAGATTTATCATTAGCAGAAATATTTACATCTTCCTCCCCATCCTCCTCCTTCTCCTCCACCTCCTCCTCCTCCTCCTTCTCCTTCTCCGTTACCAACGGTTCAACCTTGTGTTCTTTTTCGCGCTTTACTGTTTCATTGGCAGAGATTGTGCTCTTTTTGAGTTCAATTAATGGAGTAATTATTGGTTCCAACCTTTTACGATTAAATTCTTCACTCTGTGTTTGAAAACCCAATAAATTTCTGTGTTTTTCAATAATAGTTTTTCTCAATTTTTTTATTCTATCTATTAAACTGCTTCTCTCCCCAACAGATGATGCTGCGGTAGGAGCAGCACGACCGCGTTTCTTACGCATATTAACTTTCTCCATTAATGCCGCGACGTTGAATGAACAAAAAACGTGCAAACACCGAAGTTACCTCATTGCAAAGGAATCTTTATGAATTTATCCAATTGCTCTCTGTATCTTCCATTTTCAGCCTTACATTCAGTAAAAATAGAAACAAATTTGTGAGCACCTTTTGACCACACCTCCCAACATAGTTTTCTAAACTCACTGAAACTCATATCTTCCCCTACAAAATCCCTATAAATTAATTTCAAATTTAATTGATCAAGTTTAAAAATAATTAGCATGTTTGCGTTATCTCGGATGTGATGTTTTTTAATAGATCCGTAACTTTGTACCAAGTAGGCTGTGTCAATTTCGCGATGTCTACCCATTGTAAAGTAATTACGAATTTGAGGTACATTGCTTAATTGTAAATCATCAAAAATGACAAGAGAGTTTCTCTCAACTTTGTTGGGATGCTTTATCATATCAGTATTGTCTGATAAATGAAAAGTAACACATTTTATCTTTGAAAACACCTTTTTCAAAAATTCATATTTATCTTGATACAAAGAATTACTAAATAAGTATAAATGTTTAAATTTCAATCCGTTTTTATTGAAAATCAAATTCAATAACGTATTTGTCTTACCACTGTTGGATCTTCCAATCAGGATAATGCGTGCATTATGCGGTAATAAACTACCATTTTTACTCTTGCCAATGTTCGGTTTACCTGTAATAACCTCATCAAAATTGATGATGGGTATGGTCGTATCCTTTACCATTGTATCACTATGATAGCCAATGGATAACTGAATAAAACACATGCTTCAACATATTATATCAATTTATTGATAATATTTTTCAGTTCTTTTCCAATATACAACATTTCGCTTATTTACAATATAATACATAGTATTTACAATATAATACATAGTATTTACAATACAGTTCTTAACCTAGTAAATTCTTTCTCTCGATCCATGTAGGTTCGCTGAAACCTAACCATTTAACCAATATTTTATCTTTATTTTTCCTTATAATTTTCTCTACTAAATAAACTTTCTGCTCCTCCTCATCCAGCTTTGTTTTTTTCATTTCTTCTTCGTAGAAACGGCCAGAAATTATTTCCCCTTTCAAATCACGCAAGATGTAAGTAGGTGGCTTAGTCGGATAGACTGAATGAATTATAAATAATTCCCCACTCCAATTAATATTATACGATTTGTCGAAAACCTGTCTGTACTTACTAATGCGTACAACATCGCCCAATTTAAATTTCGGTTTTATTCGTTTAGATTTCAAACGTAAGTTCTCATTGGCCGCCTTATTAAGCGATGCTATTATATGATTTCGATGTTTTTTGCGAACATCAGATGGTCGCATTTGAATTGTTCTGTGGAAAGCATTATTATACTCTTTAACCAATGTTGGTAATGCTCCTACCCATCGTTTTGTTCCATGCTGCGTTAAATATTTATAGATTTTTGATTTAATAGTTCTAATAAAACGTTCGACTATTGCAGCCTTTTTCTCACTAAAAACATGGTAATGTTTAATATTATACCTATCCAATAATGCTTTTACTTTTGTATTAAAAAATTCGGTACCTTGGTCTGTCTGAAAAAATTTAACATTTTTATTTTTACGAATAATTGGTTCAAGTGCAGCATACACAGAGCCGGCACTTTTGGATTTTATTGGCACACAATAAGCATATTTAGAAAAACAGTTAATTACAGCTAAAATAAAAGTAAAATTTGAATTATCTCTCGCCAGCGAGCTCATATCAATCAAATCTGCCTGAAGCAGATCCACCTCACTTTTAATCTCATATTTTCTCCTATTAAAATGTACTCTTGGAACAGAATGCAATTCTTGTGCTAATCTATGTCTAAGTTCATTCATTTTTGTCGACATCACACAAGCGCGATTGTATCTCAACTGCCTCGGAGAGCGTAGGTAATCTAATTTTTGCCACCCTCTTTTTTGTAAAACAACACTCCTCCTTCCTTCTCCACTACTCACTCGCTGCTGCGCACTCGGAGAGGAAGGTTCTACTCACTTCTTCACCACCTCCTTCTCCCCCTCCTTCTTCTTCTTCTTCTTCTTCTCCTTCTTCAACTTGGGGGATTCTATAATGGCCCCATGCCAAGGTATGAATCCCATCCGGGGCAATATACCTTTTATCATCATAGCATGAGAGCGCTGTTTTTGCACATTCTATTTGATAAATTTTATGCGAAAAACTCCTAATCATATTGAAACGCTCGTAGTGTCGGATCCTTTCAAATAAACACTTCTTGTATAGATCAAACGATAAGCACCTGTCTTTAATTTGACGTTTCACACCTTTAGCAGTATTTTTTGTAATTTCATCCACATCGTCCATATATTTGAAGGAATACAATTTGGGGCGGAGACCGACAAACTGTGTAATTATCTTTGAATTTGCTTCATCCTTAAATTTCCCAACCACTTTTTTATTTACAAGACTATAACATTTGTGAGTGGATGGGTAATCAGATGTGTCAAACCACGTCAAATTATTCCTAATATCCTGGTACACATCCTTTGTTTTCAATTCATACATCAGGCTATCCGTATCCGACATTAATAGATTCACATTTTCAGGACGATATATGTTCAAAATCTTGTTGTAGTGGAAATCAAACATTAGGTGTTTACTCAATTCCAAAATGGTGAATCCTGCAAAGATGGGTTTTTTCAAGCTGATTTCAATCTTTCTTAGAAACACCCCGATTACATGCTTGTTATAAATAACCCATCGCTTGACCAGAGGTTTCGAAATTAATTTGTCTAATTTTTTTTCGTCGGTAACAAGCTCTACTTGGGTGTGGTTTCTATCACACTGCAATGTTTTCCCATAGATTATATTACTCAACGCCTTGAAATTTTGAATTTCAAACTTATTTTTTGCGTTTCTCCTACACTCTGTGTTGAAATCAATGTAGGGTTTCAACCATCGTGATTGCGTGAACCTCACCACGCGATGAATACATTTAAGCCTCATTCCCAATTCTACATACAATTTTAAATTCCTATAATGTAAAACATATTTCGTGCGGTCATAGAGGGTGGCCAAAAGTTTTGTTGTTAATATTTGTCCCTCATGTTTCTGGTAGTCAGACAATAGATGGTGAGGTGCTTCTTCTTTTGTAGGCGCTAGCGGAAAATGATTGTGTAAATCGTGAAGCGATTTAGGATATTCGAGATCACACTCGATAACGTAGCCGAACTCTGAATCCACCGGCAAGTTTAGAAATTCAACTTGCGCAATTTCATCTTGTGATAGAAATTTGAAATTTCCGTCTGGGAGTGGTTCGCACATTGCGTACCCATATAAATTACAAGCGTCCAAATATAAAATATAGCTCGTCGGTTTGCTTTCATCGTATTTCTCATGCATAAAAGGATTATTGGCTTCGGCAAATCTGTGTGGTATAACAGATAACCCACCTCGTACATTCTGTTCAAACATTAAGTGCATATCCACATCTGTAATCAGTCCGAGCTCGACTTTTGTATAATACAACATACAATTCCACGAGAAATGTGCCAGAGACAAAAAATGGGTTACATCTAATCCGTATTTTTCAAACATTGATGATCTCATATCCTCAAAAACGTCACACAAAAGGAGTGTATCACAAAGTAGATACAAATCATGATATTGTCCGAGGTTTTCAATGTCACACGCTCTCCAAACATTCTGTGCATGCGCGTACTCCCTTTCTTCTAAAGGCGAATCTGACAAGTCGTTGTAAAATGCCTCAATTGGCGGTAGGTTGACTTCTTCAAATTTCTCTGGCGAATCGAAATATGTGTATGGATACACTCCCTTTTTAACTAAAAGCCTCAGTTGTTCGGGTGTCTTGAACAGTGTATGCATTCTCCTGAATTTCGATTCCAATCTTCCATCTTCTGACAAATTTTTAACAAGACTATCCAAAGAGGCATTCATAAATTTCAGGCTATCTAGAAACTTGATTCGTCCCACGCTGATTGTCATAAACTTTTCCGACGAATTGGCAATGCATTGTATTGGTTTTTTGCATTTACCTAAAGCCTGTACGATATGATGGCTGTCATATCCCGTGAAGTTGTGCATGAAACAGGGTATGAAATTAGGTGCCTTTCCATTCAAATTGCACGACTGATGTGCGGCACAAATATATGAACCTGTTTCGTGCGAGTGATGCCTACACTTGATGTCGCCAATCAAGAAATCCTTCCCACACAGCCCGCATTTTTCCGCACTATTAAAATCTCTTTGTTGCGCTTCACTCAACCGAATCATAGGTATTTCTCTTTTCATGTCCTCGTAAAGCACTTCACCCACACTTGTAATTTCATCTAGAAATTTTTCCACAATCTTATCGGCAATATCTCGCGACCGATAGATACGTGGTCCATGACAAATTTCGCCATCGATATTGAGTACGACAAAACAGTATCCGCATGGAACGTGTCGAGTTGCCTTTTTTGTAAAGCTTCCAGTGATGGGCACATCATCAACTTCTTCTTCTTCTTCTTCTTCCCCACTCTTTATTGGCACAATAAACGACTCAAAATCGGCATAAATAACATATTTCGGTTTCAAGGTATACGTGTAATTTGTAAATTTCAGTTTCTCATCTGCCTTGGGAAGTGTTGTTCTCTGTGCAGCAAATTTTGAACACTGCTCTTTGTGTTTTTCCAAATTTAGTTTTCCATCCACGTTCAACGATTTCTTTGTTGTGAAGCGATGGAAACAGAATTCACAAACATGTACCTCCCCATTATGTTTTGATAAACGACTCAAAAGCCGAGACAACCCGTTTTTCCCGTTTGCGGTGTTGATGAGACAAAAATGTGATTTTCGGGGATAAGTTTCGCTTGTTAGCAACAAAAGATTAATTTGGTGAGTACGCTCTCTGTGTATGCTACACCTGTATGGGAAAAATTTTCCATTGTCGTACGCAATTACATTTATGGATATATCAGGATTTAAAGCTTCAAATTTCTTAATGTCCTGCAAACTGGAAGGAAAGTTGACCCCGTTTGTGTTGACTGTGTGAGCAAACTTGCTCAAATATTCAACACTCATATGTGTATTTCGCCGATAATGGAAATAAGCGAGAATTGACCACAATAGGCATTTCTCGTCATTGAAATTTTTTATGTTAATCACACACTTTTTCCTTACAATAAAATCGGGAGTCTCTACAAAGGAAGATGAAGATGTATAAATCGGATTATACCTAATTACGTTGAGATCCAGCGAATGGATCCTATTTATTACCCAACCACTGCCAAATCTAACAAAATTTTCAAAAGAAGATAAAATTTTCCCAATAGCTAACACAAAATCCCTATTCCATTCATTCAAATTCTCACATACATTTACACTAATTGCCGAGTAGCTGTGAAAGTTCACAGTTGCTGAAATTTGTTCACTTTCCTCGGGTTGCACAACAAGTTTTTGTAAAATCACATTTAAAACAATGAACCACTTTACATTTCCGTTGAACCGCTGCGACTCGTCGACGATAAGCTGCAGCACCTCCTCCCTGCCTGATTCCAGCGTAGATTTGATGTCACGTTCCTCCTCCAGATACGTGAATCTGTATCTAGCTGCGCTGCCGTTCAAACCCCTGAATCTTCTCCGTCGTATGAGCCATTGTGAAATCGTTCTGCTCTCTAAAACAAAAAGTTAGTAGCAGATTAGAAGTTGATCACCACGGACTATTCTAAATTACGAATGATTGACTTTCAAAGGAAGCGATTCCACTGTGTTCTCCAACTGAAAGGTTAAAAAAGATTATGAGTGTGAAACAGATTATATCTATGGATATAAACGTGGCGGTAGACGAGGAAGAAGAAGAAAAGTTTATTAAAAATAAATCCTCGTTCGAAAAACAATTAATACATAAATTACGCTTCCACCGTTATGAGTGCTATGGAAGAGAATATGGACACTATTGCATGTGTATAAATCCTGCACTCAATGAACCATTACACCAATTTATTGGAGAATGTAATTCAGATACTTGTTTTTATCGAATAATGCAATTACATATTGCAGATAACCATCACGAATCGTGTAATGGTGTCTATCACACATTTAATATGTGTAACAACAAAATTGATAAATTTTTGTGTAATTCATCCAGAAAATTTCGGTGTGGGAAAAATTGTAAATTATTTCAAACACTCAAGTGTGCTGGTAAAACTAAGTAGGAATACTGAACGCGAGTTTACTCCTCCAATGTACAACAATCGGCAGCAGAATTAGTTGAATGGAGATGCTCGCATGCAATGTGTTTTCTGCAGAATAATAGTTTCTACCGAGAAAAATAATTCGAAATAATGCGCAGTCAATAATCGCTACTTACATTGTAAAAGGGTGATGGCAAATGATGAACTCTCTCTCTCTAAGATGTCTGCTCTCTCTCAGATGTGTGCTCTCTCTCAGATGTGCGCTCTCTCTCTCAGATGTATCCTCTCACTCAGATGTGTGCTCTCTTACACTCCGCTGGTACAACTGATCTAAAACAAACAAGTTAGTAGTGGATTAGAAGTTGATCGGCACACTATGGATCAATCACACGTTTTAATGTACGAAAGATTGAGGTTATTAAGTTTTGATGAGAGATGGAAAAAATTCGAATCTCCCCTTTTATCGCCTAAACATTTAGCTAAACTGGGATTTGTATTCAAGACGCCACCAGACTCAGTGCAGTGCGTGTTTTGTTTAGTTGGTTTGGAAAAATGGCTAATAACAGACGATCCTGAAAAAGAACATGAAAAACATAGTCCGAATTGTGGGTGGAGGAGAATGCATAATATTTCTATCGAGAATGAAAATTTTAATAATCTTCGGGATTACGACCAGCGAATAAAGACATTTTATCAAAGATCAAAGCCTCACTGGTCAAACTCATTTAATAAGAGGATATTGGTTTTTAAAAGAAATGCTGAATATTTCGCGAGTAATGGATTTTTTCTACATAAAACGGGTTATTTGCAATGTGTATATTGTAAAGTAATTATTGCAGATTCGAAAAAACTGTGTCATGCATCATTTTGTATATATAATAAGAACAGTCTTAAAGGAGAAGGAGGAGAAGGAGGAGGAGAAGGAGGAGAAGGAGAAGGAGGAGGAGCAGGAGGAGGAGGAGAAGGAGGAGAAGGAGGAGGAGAAGGAGAAGGAGAAGGAGAAGGAGAAGGAGGAGAAGGAGGAGAAGGAGGAGGAGAAGGAGAAGGAGGAGGAGGAGGAGGAGAATTAATTGAAAAAGTAAACAAACCTGCACGAGAAGGAAGCCGAGGAATCACTTGCGCTCTGTTGTAGACTTGAAACACCTCTAGTTGGAACTGAAACATACAAAATAGGGAAAATGGATCAGATTGATGTTTAAAAATTTGGATTATGCACACTTATTATCAGATTATGGAGATGTCGTCTGCATTAATCAGGTGTGAGAAGATTTATTGTAAATATTATTGAACAATTACTATTTCTATTACAATTGCTCCAATTTAATATGCAAGATTTTTTGCACTAACAGTATTTACCCAAAAACTTGTAAAAATGCGTGATTGGGTTGAAGATAATTTTTATGAGTTTGATTATTTTGTGGCTTTATTTCGAGTTTGTTATAATTGATTAATGTAAATAAAGATTTGAATTATTATTGCTCACCTTTGTTTCAAACTGATGTGATGCTTTCAAAATGATCACTCTTCTTGTTGTGCTGTTCAAAAACGCAAATGCTCTTTTATCGCTGTGCGCGGATAGCTAAAGTTCAAACTGTTGTGACGCTTTCAAACTGATAAAGATGATCGCACTTTTTTGATCCGATAACTATGACGTTCAAAACGCGAATGATCTTTTAGCGGTGTGCGCGGGTAGCTAAAAAAGGATTGCGGGATGCGATGAGCATTCCTCTTTGGAGTAGGTGAGCACCTAAAAGAAGGAAGCTCGCAGGAAGCTCTCGCTGGCACGCGCTCGCTTCTCCCCCTCAACACGGTGTTCTATTTTTATCAGTATGTTTGCATCTGCCAACATGGAATGTGCTTTGGCGATGCGGCACGTGTGGAAAACGATAGTACTATTTATATTTCTATTATGCTGTCTAAACACCGTACTACTTTTAAATAAAGATAAATCGTGCAATCTGCATGAGAAACGAAATGATACGCAATTTCTTTTCAATTCCTTTGGATCGTCAACTTCACTGAGAAACCATACTTTATTCAATATTAAATCTTGCATTAATTCGTATTATAAAACACCAATTTCCTTTGAAATTGGGTTGATACATTGGTATAAATTTATGGTTGATGAGCGAGAAACAGTTTGTAATTTCTACAAATACTATAGCGTTCTTGCAAATTGTGCCGACACTTTTAATGAAAAATCGAATTTTCTTTTGAAGAAAACTAATCAATTATGTAGTAGTAGTAGTAGTAATTACAGTTCAGTTTATGTTTAACCTTTAAAGGATGAACAGTGTTAAGAAAAGGCGCTGCTCTGTTCGTAAGCGTGGTAGAGGTATTTTATCAAAAATTGGCGATGTATTGGGTACAGTGATAAATAAGGGGGTTGATAACCTCAATTTCGAGGCTCATCTACCTAATTATTCGTATTGCGGACCTGGTACAAGGTTAAGGTCAAGGTTAGCACGTGGAGACAAACCTATAAACCGTCTTGATGATTTATGTAAGACGCACAACATAGTTTACTCCCGAGCGTCTGATAACAAGACGCGGGCGGAGGCTGACAGACACTTGGCAGATGGAGCTTGGGAAATTTTCAAGGACCCAAAAACGGGGTTATCTGAGAGAGCATATTCTTATCTCGTTACAAACATTATGAAAGCAAAATCCGCATTTGGTGGAGGTTTGAGAAAACGAAAAACGAGGGGAGTTAGAAAAACGCATAGTGATAGTATTAGGCAAAAGGCGATCAATAGGTTAAAAAATCATATTGCTGGTCGCGGTTTTTATCTGAAACCATATCCAACAGGCGGAAGAATACTAGTACCCCCCACCCAATATGGTGTAACACTATTTCCAAAGGTTAAAAAGAAGCAAGGAGGAAAAAAGCAGAGGAAAAGACAGAGAAAAACGCAAAGATGAACGGCCCGCTGTCAAACTATGACCTGATAAAATGGTGCAAAATATTAGATATACCACTAAGGGGCATATATATGATTGATACACTTCCGAGTAAAATTCGAAATAATGAGCTCGCAATTGTTAATTTAGACAAACAGATTGGAATGGGAACACATTGGACCGCATATATTAAACGAGGAAAAAATGTGTATTATTTTGATCCGATCGGTGACTTGCAACCGCCACGCGAATTGGCAAAATATTGGGAAAAAGAAAATAATGTAAAAATATTCTATAATACCAACCAATTGCAGCGGGTAAACACAGACATTTGTGGGCACCTAGTGATTTTGTTTCTTGCTAACCAGTTGTAATTTTACGCTTGTGTTGAAAGCATTAGCCGAGTGAGTGATGGCTGTTATTACACTAACCTCAAAAACAAGTAATCTATATGAGAATTTAAACCACGCTCTGGAATTGGATAAAAATCGCGAATGGGAAATTGGATTGGTTAACTTGTGGACGTTTAATAGTATACCGAATATAATAAGGGGGAAAAATTCCAGTTTTAAATATGGAGATAAACTGGTGAATCTTGATACAGGATCGTACGAAATTGATAATATAATAAGCGCTATAAAGTTGAAATTGAACTTGAGCGATGAGAGTCTTGTTATACAACCGAATAATAACACTATGAAAGTTGGAATTTATTCCGATAAACCAGTAGATTTAACTTTTGACGATTCAATTGGTAAGACACTTGGGTTTGATAAACTTCTACTCGAAGCAAATACATGGCATTATTCAAATCATTTAGTCTCGATCAGTCATATTAATACAATCGTGGTGTCATGTAATTTAGCATGTGGAAGCTTCGCTAACGGAGATGAAAAGCATATTATTTACGAATTTCTGCCGAGGGTACCGCCCGGTTATTTGATTAATGAAACGCCCGCAGAAATTATATATGTACCTCTCAATACGCGCAGAATTCAGTTTATTAATGTGACGGTAACCGATCAAGACGGATCACTTATCGATTTTCGAGGGGATAGTATAACTGTGAGGTTACATATTCGTGAGAAAAGTTAGAAGATGGGTTTTATTGTATTCAATGCCGTACCTAAGCGTCGAGATGAGAACAGAGAAAGCGTCAGTAGGAGTTTAAGCTCAGTAGCGTTAACACCTATGTTAATGCCGAAAAACAGATTAACAGCTAAAAACGCGAGAATACTAGAAAAATTGGGATTTATAGTTAATTGGAAAAATGTCGGGAGCCGCAATAAGTGAAATTCTAGATGTCGATAGTCAAATTCAATTTTACTCTGATATTACTAAGTACGAATTTCACACGCACACAACATATTCTGGACAGAAACTAGGTAATTTGGATGAAGTAAGGCTTCCTGTAAATCAGCAGGATATATACACACTGCCTTGTAAATCCTTTCTATTTATTGAGGGGAGTGTTAAATGTACAAAGCCTGGTGCGAAACCCGAGGATCCGCCAGTGCATGCCGAATATAAACTTGTCAGCAACGTGGTAGGCCATCTGTTTGATGAGATACGTTATGAATTGGCGGGACAGCAAGTAGCGAAATCGAGACTTGTCGGAATTACGTCTACAATTAAAGGATTGCTTTTGAAAAATGTTTTCGATACAAATACATACCAATTGGCAGGATTTGATAGAGATGGATATAAGTTGACGGATAATAAATTCATTTTTTGCGTACCGCTGAAACTTTTGTTACCATTTTTCGAAGATTTTCAACGAATAATTTTAAACTTGAAACAAGAGCTTGTATTATTGAGAAGTGCGTCGGATCTAAACTGCGTTGAATCGGCTACAGGAACAAATGTTTCTTTAACAATTGATAAACTACAGTGGAAAATTCTGTACATCCATTTGGAAGATCACGTAAGGTTGAAATTTTTGAAATTACTCGATTCTGATCGCCCTCTAAAACTTGCGTTTAGAAGATGGGAGATTCACGAATTTCCAAACATGGCGACATCGAGAATTCATTCGTGGGCGATAAAAACATCATCGCATTTAGATGTTCCACGCTATGTAATTTTAGCCTTTCAAACGGCTCGGAAAAATGCTATTAATAAATCAATGTCTGATTTTGATTCGTGCGAGTTGTATAACGTTAAATTATTTCTAAACAGTCAATATTATCCCTATGATAATTTGTTGGGGAATAAGCAGATAATGTATCGTATGTTTTTAGATTTCGCGCCGAGTTACTATAATCGCACTATAAATGCAGAGCATGGGAACGCTATTGATTTTAAAGCGTTTTGCGAAAAATCACCAATAATTGTGATTGACTGTTCACACCAATCTGATCATTTGAAAACATCCACAGATATAAGATTAGATATGGAATTTAGTAAAGAACTACCAAACTCGACTTTGGCATATTGTATTCTTATAAGCGATTCAATAATGGAATACACACCTTTAACCTCATTAGTTAGAGAAGTACAATAAATTGCCGGTAGGGGGATGTTTAAAAGGTGAAATGTAAAAAATAATTTATCATTCGTGTGGGCGTGTGTGAGAGAGCAACATGTCCACTTCTTCGCTGTTTCAAGAGGCGATTGGAGATTTTGAGGCTAGTGAAGACGGAAAAACACGTACAGTGGGAATACAGTGTGACATGGAAGAAAAGAAGAAGAAGAATTTTGCCGTTGCGGATCTACACTGGTTTAAGGGAGATAATAATCAAATAATTTTAAAAGAATTCGCGCTGGTTGATCGGGCTGGTAATTATGTAGTACTACACTTTAAACCGCCTTTTCCGAAATCTACTTTGAGCTGGAAAATGTTTCGCGAGGCTACCTGGTTAGAACAACATTATCATAAAATATTATGGGATGAGGGGGAGACTGAGTTTACAGATTCATTGATAAGAGGATATCTCGGCTCGTATGATTGCATTTTTACAAAGGGAACAGAAAAAGCGGCATTTTTGAAAAAGTATCATAATGATGTACGTTGCATACCGGAATATTACGCGAAACCTAATTTCACAAAGTTTAAAGATACGTGGTGTTTTGAGGTTTGTAACATACACAAAAATGTAGAAGGTGGGAGGTGCGCTCTAATAAGTGCACAACATTATTTGCAACTATTAACATCTAACACGCTTCCAAAGATAGGAGAGGAGGGGGATTATACTTGTGAAAATAATCGAATGAAAAGTATGAGGAATTGTGCTTTTTATAGTAGAACAAGCAAAAGAAATTATGCGAGACAAGGATTTTACTATGATGGAAAAAAGGTCGTATGCGTTTACTGTGGTTATGAGTTGGAATCACACAAAGTGAGAATTTGTAGCGTGGGAGTTGGTAGAAGACCTATCAATTTTTCGGTATTAATCCCGCTGTATAAATAATTAGTTGTAGATAATGGATCCTCAGAAGTGGATGTGTGCGGATAAAGAATTAGAGAACAAATTACGAGAATATCTGCAGTGGTTTGATTTGTGTGAGGATGCCATTAGAAATTCTACTCGTGAAAACATTGGACTTGCGAGACAGTTGAAACAAATTTTTTTAAACACTGTAAATTTGAGCGATATTAACCATTATTTATCCTGGTACAGGCCGCATAGGCTTTGCGTTAAAAAATTATTACAAATTGAGGAAGAAGCTACAAACTGCGCTTGCGCAAACAGCGGTGGGGAGAATGCATAAAAGGAGTGAAATTGAGAAACTTGAATCATTAGGAAAGATGAGACGTTTCAACATGGGTGCATTCAATGCTTTGGCACGTGAGGTGTTGCCTCTAGAATCAGTACCTCTCGGTTCATATCTGACCGTTGAAAGCGCAATAATTTATGGTACAGGCAGAGTGTTACTAAATCTCGACGATCCCGACAGTGAGGGAGACTCTTATTTCGATTTATTACTATGTGATAAATTTAAAAGCGTATTAAATAATGAGAACTTGACAGATTTTAACAAGAGAAATTTTGTATTAATATGCGAACATGAGAACGGACAAGTAGAGTTGAAAGAAATGTAAATTTTTACAATGGGTTTTTCTCCATAGCACAGGTTTATGTGACCTAGCCCTGTGCGAACCTCTTTTTACCCAAATAAAAAAAGAGTGACCTCCAATAAGGCGGTGAGGTTGACGTTCCTTTGGAGGCTTTTTCTAACTAACAAACCGCCGGTCATTCAGTATGTGTTTAACTATCATAGAGGAAGGATGCGATGCTACAGCTATACAAAATTTAAAAAACTATCCCGTTTACTGATGGCTATTTCAGTAAGCGAGTTTGATATTATTGCAAAGCATATTAAATTTTCAACCGAGGCAGATGATGGAACTTTGTCTGCAACAAAAACTGAGAATTTTTGCTATCCTATTTTATCTGAAATATATGATCTCCTAGATATAGTTATAAGTGAGGAGGGACATTTGCACTATGGGTGTTCTAACGATTCCCCCATACAAATTATTTCAGATACAAACGAACTTTGGGATGCTCTATATGATTTAGCAGATAAAAAATGTAAAAAATTTTAATCATGAGGGGGAAACCAACAGAACGTGGCATGTGCATTCATGCAAAGGTTAATGACCTGAAAAAGTACACCAGCATTCTACACCTATTTGTGTCTAACAACATTTAATGATGCTAAACGCGATTATGTGTGTTGGGTTTGCCTAGAAACCATGTTACTAATAGCAGGTGCCTATGAATCTATTGGAGGATCCAGTTTCACTTGCACACCTCAAAAGGTAGTGCACGAGATTCAAAAGGTAGTGCACGTGATTCAATAATACCATGTTTTGGTCATTCAGTTTACTTATTGGTATAGCTATAGATGAGTTTAATATTATTGCAAAGCATATTTGAATTTTCAACTGAGGCTAATGAATGAGCTGAGAGAGAGTGAGAGAGAAAGCCTCTCTCTCACACACAGACAGGTTAAAACATGTTTGTGACCTTCAAATGAGCTGAGAGAGAGTGAGAGAGAAAGCCTCTCTCTCTCACACAGACAGGATTATTCATGCAAAGGTTAATGACCTGAGAGAGAAAGTAGATGTATGTTCATCTCTGTCATGTTGATGTAGATGGTTCACTCCCGCAGAGAACATGTTAAAAGTTAATGAGCACAATCCACAGCTTAATTAGTCACATAAAAAAACTTGTGCACGTGCTCTGCTTTTAAACGTTATGAAATAGTTTTTTCACAGCAGGGGGGCGGAAGTGTTATTAATATCTGAAGCACTGTCCGGGGCTGGGGGGCAGGGGGGTATATTAACACTGCGCGTGCGAAAGAGAGGGCTTTGAGAATCACAGCAGGAGGTAGCAGGTGTGCAGCCTCAATTAATAGCTAAATCTGGCGGCGGGGGCTGATGCTATTGCAAATATAGATATAGTAATTGCAAGCAGGTATATATAGATATATAATTGCAAGCATGTATATATAGATATAAAGCTGTATGTTCTATATTTATTGGGAACCTTCTGTGAGAGGTGGGGTCAGGGGGGATAGGTCCTCTCTCATTGGTGCTTGCGGGGGGTCCCCCTTTAATCTATTGGGAATAAAGTGGGGGCACATAGGGAAGGGGGTATGTGACCTTAAAAACAAAATGGCTGACTGCGACAGGGGGGAAGGGGTGGGTGTTTACAAAATGTCTGACCTGGGGGAGGGGGAAGGGGGGTGGCCACGCCCCCCTGTCTTCTGATTGGTCGCGGCAGTATTCTCGATAACCCCTACTGAGGGGTTATTTTTAATTTTTTTTAATGGATTCATATTGATGACGTTGCAATGTCACCTCTCAGTGGAGTGCACAGGTGTGAAAGCATTATTATTATTATTATTTGGCCAGTTGGTCACGTGATTTTAGAGGGGTTATTTTTATTTTTTTTTAATGTATTCATATTGATGACGTTGCAATGTCACCTCTCAGTGGAGTGCACAGGTGTGAAAGCATTATTATTATTATTTGGCCAGTTGGTCACGTGATGTGACGTGACGGAAGTGGGTCGCCTTGCAGCAATCACAATCGGAAATGAACGGAAATTTGCAAGGGCGTGGTCAGCGCCCGTGATTGGCTACTGGACACCTGAATGCAACAGAATGCTCCGCTATCCTGCATTGCTTTTGCCAAATATTCAAGGTAGGCCCTTATAAACACATCCGTTTGTTAGTGATACTGTGATAATTTGTAATTTTGAATAATGGATTACAAATTGAGATGTGGAATGCAGGCAAAGGAAATAAATGAATTGGGGAGTGGATAACGGATTAACTGTAACAGAATGTCATCAAACATCTGGCAGCTATATTAGATGATGATCCAAGCATCACTATCTTCATTCCACATACCTTAATGTAGTTATCGGAAATATTCTATAGGTATAATTCATTCCATTGACAATTGCCGCCAATGTAAGTTATTGTCAATAGATCACGAATTTATTATTTATAGATTGTAATAAATGGAAAATTAGTTATTTGCGGACTTATTTTATTATATTCAACAAACCACTCTTCCATTCTAAATCGTATTCACTGGTTCAAACTCACTTTAGCCTCCCTAATCAAAACCTGCACTATTAACAATGTTTATTACTATAAACAGGAGTATCAGTTTCTTCTTACTCTTATTCAATATTGCCATATGATAGATAATATTTATCACTGATCAGCTTTGGCTTTGGATATACAACTATTCTATAAGCATATTAATTCCATTAAAAACAGCTGACGTCGTTTTCATAGGAAAATACCTGTTATGGAATTTAATGTATGATATATTTATGGTAAGGTGTATTATAAATACTAGTGGCTTGTTGTAGGGGTAAACGCCTCTGGAGAAAAACACTATAGTAGTTTATGCAACGATTTTATTTTGACCCTTATTAAGGCACGAGTTAGATGTAAGTTATAACACGAGCGAATGCGAGTGTTATAAATATCTCACGAGTGCTTTAATGGCCAAATAAAATCGTTGCATACACTATTTTATCTACGACCACGAGTATACATTTAATTAAAACAATTTAATTTTACCTGTGACTGTCAGAGATACCTAACCTCTCATCTCAAATACGAGAAGTTATAGTAGATTGTTAGGTTAAAGCAGCTGGTGTAGCAGTTTGATCAAATCAGCTGATAGTTTCACAATATTGAATTACGATATTGATTCCATCAAAAATGCTTCTGATTGGTCCAGAACCCGTGTTATAATGTAGAACCTGTACTATTAATGAGCTCATTATGCAACGGGTTTCAAAAAGCATCTCGAAAAGACAGCTGTTTTGGCATCAATTGTGAAACTGTAATGTATACATTATGACATGGTCGTAGATAAATACATAAAACAAACCATTATACTATTATAAATCAAACGAACTAACAATCAAATTATCTATGTGTCAGAATTTCCCTGTATACTATATTTTTTATGTAAGAACAGTCTTTTTTAATAAACAATTTGATTCCTTCCGGAGATTTAACTCAGCTAATTGTTGCAATTATTAGCTTCAGTTTTCTTCGATAAAAAAATATTCCTGGATTTCTTGTTCCATGACGAACTGCGTTGTTGATATTAACTTTTCAAGTGAATTCAACGACTTGCAGTCAAATTATTATTATTTGAAAAGTTAAAAAAAATATTGGTGGATCCCATCAAACCCATCATCATATGATTATAATTATTATAATCTACTGTAGATTTACCTGCATCATCTAATTGTAATCCAGTTCTGTCCCTAGATCATTATTACTGGGAGTAAAACATTGCTGAATAACTCACAAGACACATTTTCCATGATTTAAAACGTTAAGCACAAGTTTGAATTTCAGCAACCATAATGCCGGTTACTGAACCCTCTAGTCATTACTTTTAACTGTATTTCGTTTCCTTCTTTATAAAGAAAACAGAGGACTTTTTCAAGTGGGTGTCGACCACGTCAACACTTTCCAGCTTTTGGTTGGTTGTAAGTCGAGACTGAGTCACGCGATTGGTGGCTATCGACTCAAATATCGATACAAGACCAAATGCCGACTCAAGTTTCCACTTTCGCCCACTTAATGTTTTATAAGTTCTCAGGGTATCGCCTTCATCGATTGTTTTGACACATTTTATTCATCAGATTTGCAGAAGAAAGAACCAAACGTATCAACAATTGACTAGGGTGGTTCACGAAGCTTGAGGAGACTTAGGAAACTACTTCTGAGAGAACAAAATAAATAAAAAGATACAATTATGGAGAAAAAAATTTCACATGACTAATACCGTAGACCTGGACAGAAAACACAATCATTTTTGGATGTACCATTACTTTTATGAATAATGACAATATTTTTATTTAAAAAAAAGCCAGTTATTTTTTATTTTATTTAAAAAAGCCAGTATTACTATTTGTTTATTTGGATCACCCATTCAATAAGGCATTTTATGCGTTAGATGATTTATATGATTCATAGTGTCACTGACCCATTCAAATAATACAGTAAAACATATTAAAAAAGCTTCATGTATTTGTTTAAATGCAAGCAGTGGCGTAGCAACGGGCGGGCGGAGGGGGAGGACCGCCCCGGGTGACAGCCCAAGGGGGCGGGCTGACAAAAAACAGATCCTATCAAAGGACTGCTGTTTTTTTATATATGTTTTTTTGTCAGCCCCCCTTGGGCTATAATTATAATCATATGATGATGGGATTCATGGAATCCACTAATATTTTTTTTAACTTTTCAAATAATAAAAATTTGACTGCAAGTCGTTGAATTCACTTGAAAAGTTAATATCAACAACGCAGTTCGTCATGGAACAAGAAATCCAGGAATATTATTTTTATTGCTGATGATGCCCAGATGAGTCCAAGACTTGTGCGTGGGTAATGAGGTGAATGATTACACATGAATGCCTGACGGAGGAGCGGACGGAGGTGCCACGATCACTTAAACGACAGCAAGCTGAAGTTGCGACGCCCCAACCAACTGCGCTAAGCGGCCCTCCAAGGGATCAACTTGTCCACTCGTATTACTGTACCATTTGAATGACTATTCACTTCTACAGTTTAAATAGGCCTACGTTAATATGAATCTAACAGTCAGTAATTTATATAGTCTTGTGTTTTCTCGGTATTGTAATCCAAATAAACAAGCCCATAATAATTCCATTAATATTGTTTAGGATTAGGAACAATTTTTAGAATTGTTTTGTATATAACATGAGACTAAATTTAATCCACCCCGCTCATGCCTGCCTGATGGCCCTGATCTGGTGAGAGTTGATGTCAGAAAGGGCATCCGGCTTTAAATACAAAAAATTATATTTTTGTAATGTACTCCCCACCGATGTAACATTAGGTGAGATAAGCTTGAGGAATTATCATAATATACCGGCACCTAACTATTGCTGCTGGATACTAACTTCCTCAGGTTAATGTTCAGCCTATTATATGTTTATTTGAAATGCATGCTAAAAGAAACAAGGAGTTGTCTTTATTCATATTCTTATTTTATTTCTGTCTCTTCTACAATAAGGATAATGAATTGCCTATACCCCATTTATCAATTGAATGGATCTTTTTATCTAAATTATTATTATTTTTTCTTTCTTTCTTTATTCTCTAATATTGATCAATTATATAGTTACTCTTACATGTATATTCTGTAGACTAGCATAGTATTATTTAATTTGTTTTGTACCACTACGGGTCTCATCAGACCCATCCAGTGGAAATCATCAACTTGTAAATAAATAAAGTGAAATAAATAAAAAAGAATTAATATAAAATGGAGATAGAAAATAATTTAGAACCAAAATAAGTTATAACATACAGGTAGAGCCACTGTTTTGTTATCACCTGAAGTCCAATAACATTAAATTACTATTATTATTAGTCTAATGTTTAAATAAACCGTTACATATGCCGTTAAAGGAGTTATATAAATGTTTTGTATGAAATAATATAAATTAACCTTTTTTGACCACTTTTAACTACTTTTAGTCAATTTTAATTCAGAATAAATGATATTTTTACTTACTTTGGGCCAAGCGTTTTCGAGTCATGGATACTCACCTTCAAAGGCCAAGAAATTGACTGCAAGTCGTTGAATTTACCATAAAAAGTTTATATTAAAAACGGTCGTAGGTCTTTTGCACTATAACCCCGCATCTCTTAAAAATTGTCATTTAACAGTAGATTCCTAACCTAACCTAATCTAAGACCCGGTTAGGTTAGGTTAGGTCAGGTTGGGTTAGGTTAGGAATCTACTGTTCAATGACACTTTTTTAAATATGGGGTTGTAGTGCAAAAGACCCAAATCATTATGGAACAAGAAATCCAGAAATAATAGAATTATGTGGTAACTCTAAAATTAATATTCTTGATTTACCAGGTTCTGATCAATATTAACCCTAACAACGAAAAAACAACTAGAAATATTTACAAAAAGTTCATTGATTTGAAGATTCCATGAATCAAGAAATAACGATCCGTTATTATTATAGCATTGCGCATGACAACAATCATGATATTCACTGTCATACACCCAATGTAGTTTCGTTTGAAGATCCACCTCAAAACTGAAAAAAGAGGTTGGCAGCCACTAATGATTTTGAATAAAACCGTAGTTTTGTATGATATGCAATTAATGGATGAATGTATAAGAATAGATTTAGAACGTGAAGAGAATGAAATGGGTAAAATGGAGGATAAAACAATAACAATGTGAAGAAGAAATACAATAAAAACTGTGAAGAAAAATAAATAAAAATGCAAAATAAAGGATTAAACAGAGAAAGAATGATTATCGCAATTAAGTTTAGAGTATTGTCCAATCGTATGTTCTTATAAAGTGATCCTTGGCCAACAACCTCTTCAACTAAGTGCCCCATAAAATTCCACTGGATTACATCCAATCTTCTCAGTTCTGAATCCAACAAAGAGAAGAACAAGTATAGAGAAACGGGAGACAATAGAATTGAGAAAGAGGCGAAGAAGAATAATTCATGTGGTTGGCTTGTGTGCGTTTGTGAGGAGGAATTCATTGGAAGTGTTTAGGCTGCGATACATTTTATTCGAAGGTTCAAAGACGGGAGAAAATTTATAAGGACTGAGCAAGAAGAAGAAAAGGATGAGGTGGAGGAGAATGAGGAGAAGATGAACAAAAAGAAGAAGAGAATCAAGACATCAGGGAAAGAGAAGGAGGAGAAGGAAAGAGATTAGATTAGTTTAGATTATATTTCTTTATTCATGTAAATTTACAAATTTGAATATGAATGATTAAAATCAAAACTATCAACATCACACAGATATATACAGTAGTGAACTCAGAAAGTACTATTTTTATAGTGCAAAGAATTATGTACAATGATCTCATTTGTATGATCTTAATAATATTAACTAATGACAATCTAAGTGATGCAATTACATGAAATGGCGAAGTTTGGACAAGGATTCGTCCATTCTTGACACTTAACCAGAGAGAGAGTCTGAATGAGAAAATGTATGAAGAGGGATAAAATGGCAAAGAAAGAGACGGAAGTGCAAGGAAGAGGAGGAGGAGACAAAAAGGAGAAGAAGAAGAAGAAAGAGGAGAAGGAGGAATTGGCGGAGGAGGAGGAGGAGGAGGAATTGTTGGAGGAGGAGGAGGAATTGGTGAAGGAGGAGGAGGTAGGAGAAGGTGGACGAGTAGTAAGAGCAGGAGGAGGAGCAGTAAGAGCAGGAGGAGGAGCAGGAGGTGGAGCAGGAGAAGGAGCAGGAGGAGAAGGAGTAGTAAAAGGAGGAGAAGGGGTAGTAAGAGGAGGAGGAGGATTTAAAGGAGGAGGATGAGGAGCAGCAGGAGGAGGAAGAGGAGTAGTAAGAGCAGAAGAAGGAGGAGGAGGAGGATTTGACGGAGGAGGAGCAGGAGGAGGAGTAGTAAGAGGAGGAGGAGGAGGAGGAGTAGTAAGAGGAGGAGAAGGAGGAGGAGGATTTGGAATAGGTGGAGGAGGAATGGTCAGAGGAGGAGGATGAAGAGTAGGAGGAGGAGAGGAAGGAGGAGAAAAAGGAGGAGTATGAGGAGGAGGAGGAGGAGGAGGAGGAGGAGGAATGGTCAGAGGAGGAGAATGAGGAGGAGGAGAAGGAATGGTCGGAGGAGGAGTAGAGGAAGAGAAGGAGGAGGAGTAGAGGAAGAGAAGGAGGAGAGAGACCAAGGCATAAGAGAAAGAAAAGGTGAAGAGTCATAGCTGTGATGTGATGAATTCCATGGCATTTTCATCTTCAGCAGCTCTCAATATCAGCAAAGATCAACCCACGAGGATGACGTCACAATAGATTGTGTAGATCTGCCAGTCAACCTTCCATTCCCCCCCCCCCCTTCACTCATCACAACTCGTCATCATCCCCACGTCGGTTGAGAGAAGCCATCATCACAAAAACGTGCGTGAATGATTTTACGACCTAGTTCGCTTTATCAGCGTGTGAGTGCGCGTGTGAGAGCATGTTACACTATCGACAGTAACTGCCCACCATTTGTAGGCGAGGGGTGAAAAGTCGTAAAATTCGAAACCACCATCCCCCCTTCACCTAGGATGCAACCCCTGAAAAGATCCGAGAGTACAAAGCTAGCTGTACTATTAAGAGAGCAAAGAGCCCGGACAGATTCTTATTCGATTTCCCGACGTGAATCATAGCATCTGCACTTGGTCTAATCAAAGCCTGTCGACGATTCTTTTTTATTTCTTCACTGTCCTTATTTACTTCTTCGCTCCTCCTTCCTTCCTCCCTTCCTGCCTTATCCATCCAATCCCAATATTGTTCCAGAGTCAAGCACAGCAACACCAGAGACCCAGCAGCAGCCAGGTAAGATAGTAAGCCAGTAGTGTGATATATAAACTGCATCAATTTGATTTATAATGTGGATAAGTTCTGTAATTTTTGTAATATTGTTGAGTGTTTTGAAATATGAAATGAAATATTTATTGTTCCTTTACAAATACAGCTTCAGCTTGCTGTCGTTTAAGCGGTCGTGGGTTCGAATCCCGCTCCACCGTCTGGCATTTAAGTGTAATCATTCACCTCATTACCCACGCACAAGTCTCGGACTTATGTGGGCATCATCAGCAATAAAATAAAATACAGCAGATACGAAAGATCCAAGCAGTACAATAATTGAATATTTGAAATTAAAAATTATAGTCAATTTGATGATGATAATGATGATGATAATAATAATAGGCCTAATAATAAGCAGAGCTGTTTTTTGTAAAAATATCGGTTCCGGTAGACATTTTCGTCGTGGTGGAGGGGAGTATGGAGTATATAACAAGATATAGACAGCCTTCCCAGAATAGAGTCAAGAAGTTTATAAAAAATTTGGGTATAAAACTTCAACTGCACCAATTTAATAGTGTTACATTAATTTGTAAGTTTTAATTTACTGGACAATTTTACTTTTGAGAGGTACCGGTACGCCGTACCAGCACGTACTGTCATAAATTCAGTTCTGATAATAAGTACAAACTTTTGTAAAATAACTAAATTTTCAACGTATAGAAATTTTATTTAGATTGCAATCTTGGCGACACACTCAAACTCCAAAATATAATTTAAAAAACTGAAAAGTAACGAAAGATACGTAAAACACTCACATGGAGCTCCTTGTCACCATTGCAATCTCGTCAAGACGACTTCTTGTTAACGAATAGGCCTGTCTTTGTAGAACGGATTTTTTCGCCTGAATAATCGATTTCGTAATACAGACAGAGGTTTAAAATTATATTGTTTTGTATTTTAGAATCAGTTTGATGATAACAATAATAAGCGTAGAACATAAAGCCGTTATTGGTGGTGAGACAACTAAGCCTACATAGTAAGTTTGATAATAATATATTTTTCAGTGTTTTTGAATCAGTTTGGCACTTAAATCTGTGTTTGCTGGGTTAAGTGCGTCAAGTCCATAAAGTACGAAAATGGGGCGAAGCCAGTGGCGTAGCCAGTATTAGATTTCGGGGGGGGGCTCACCAAGGGGGGGTGTGGGCAGTGGCTAGCGAGGATCAAATTTCGATGGGGGGGGCTCACCAAGGGGGGGGGGGGGTCTGGGGTATAGGAGGGTCCGAATTTTTTTTAAATTTAGTGGTGTTAAAAGCTAATCTAGACAACTTGTTAGGCTCTAAAGTTCAAAAGAAAGTTTTGAAAAATTACTACCCAGGAACCTAGGTGACCAGGTTTGAAATGATAAAGTTTGATATACCGATATCTGTGACTATTTTGAGTCAAAACCCTTGAATTGGAACTAATCATACTTAACTTATGTACTGAATCTCAAAATTAATACTAATTATTATAAGTTTCATATAATTTATGTCAATAGCCTAAAACGCACCCAACCCAAAGCTCATGAAATTGGAATTTTTTTTATCATAGCACACTGATTTTACACGCTTGCATAGAACTTAAATTTATTTGTGTGTTTTCATTTATAAAATCCCGATTTTATGAACTTTGGGTGCGTTCAGGGTAGTGGGTTATACTGAATTTTAACTTCAAATCTAAATTTTCTACAAGATGAGTTTATTCAAAAAGGTGATTTATCAATAATTATTAACAAAGTTAATCCACTTCAAACTTGAAAATTGCATTTTATTTAATGTAATAAATAAATAATTTTGGTAGTCACAGTTTTCTAACATGTTTTATTCGATTTTGTAGCTCATTTTAAATCAAAATTATCAATTTGAGTCCTAACAAGTTTCTATATGAGTAACTATTGAGGAAAAATTTGAAAAATGCATTAATCTGACTATAACTGTAGCTATATTCCATTACACAAACAGTGTTTCTGTAATCTGTTCGTTATAATACAACAAAACAGATAGAACCCTTCGGCTTCAATAAGTTCTTATCTATTAGTTATTTGAGAATTTTTTATTTCTGAAATTTCGGGGGGGGGGGGGGGGCCCGGGCCCCATGGGCCCCCCCCCTGGCTACGCCACTGGGCAAAGCACACAATAGTTGGCGAATCGAACAAAATCTGCACTATATTATGTAATCAGTGAATAGAGCGAAATGTCCTGTCTGGGCCTTTATTGCCTGATTGTACAAAGTCCAAGATTTTGGACTGAGTTAAAACTCAGTTGAACTAAAATAATATATTTTTATCAAAAATTATATTTTTTATTTAAAAAATACTATTTTTCTGAATTTAGAATGAACTAGTATTTCTGTGAACAGTAGACCTCACGCTCAAGAATAAGGGTGCTTGCACAGAGGAGCATACTCTCGATGTACTCTATGATAATCACCATCACAATAGTAAACACAATCTTCCGAGCTAACCCTTGATTCAACTTGCATAGTCTATTTCATATCTGTCTTCCACAAAAGTCACTCTGATTTTGTCACCAAGGCTGTGTTTCTATTTTCCACAAGGCTGATTGTTGGAATCAGATAGGATTGTACAAGTCTGTTAAATGAATTAATATAACAATATTAATTAAATTTGTATAATTATCGTTTACTTAGTAATCATTTGCTATGATATTAAATTAAAATTTTGGAAAAGATTTGTTTATCTCATAACTTAATTCATATGAAGGCTCAATCAGATGCATAAGAGGGCCCAATATCTTTAAATCTGATTCCAATTGCATATGATGGAGAAGCTTATTTTAAAAATCATATGTTCCCCATAGAAGAAGGCCTAAGAGGCTAAGAGCCATTCTCTTTTTCCTTTTAAATGTCCTTTAAATGCAAGCAAATTTCGAGAATCATTACAGATATTTCGCTGGGCATTCCTTAAAGGGAGATCCATGCAAAGTTTATTGACTTTGGTCTACGTGTTTAGCCGTAAATCGTCACAAACAGCCAGACAAATGCAAATCGGTCGACTTGAATCAGAGACCTCTTTCGTCCGGTAAAAAATGTGACTTACCATTGCGAACAACTTAAATTGACCACCGGTATCTGTTTAAAAGGGAAATATACTTATTCTATCGCGTTATTAATCAGTGTGTTTGGTTTGATAATAATTATAATATATAGACCTAATATTGCTAGGTGTGTTTCAGTTTGATATTGGCCTTATTATTAAATTCCATAATGAGTTTCGAAATATTGGGGGTTTTCCCATTCATTCAGTGTGTTTGAAGAAATAAATTGACTTAAATTATTTTCTGAATACAAAATAAAAAATATCATTGATTATCAATGCATGGGAAAACCCTATTTGCTTGGTAAGTGAAATATTTCCATCTTTTTTCAATATTTTTATTTGACTGCAAATTCATTATTGAAAATAGTTTTTTCATAGTACAACATTAAAACAAGATTAGAAAGTGATACTCCGATAATCGCAATTAGTCTTGTACTTGCAACACATTTTAATTTCAAATTTTATCGTTTTGAACCGAATTTTGTAGTTTGTATCCCCGTTACTTTCTTTTGTTCAGCGTCATTAAATATTCAGCATATTAAACTGTAGTAATAGGAAGAATTTAATGTTCAGGCAAAATTTATGTATCTACAATAATAGTGGAGTTGTGTGTTTGATGTGGAACTTATCCCTATTGAAATTATTGAATAAACGAGAGTGAAAATTGAAACCACCAAAATTCAACAAATTTTATCAGATTGAAAGATTTATAGTGAAAATATACAATCTCAATTAATATTATTATTGTTTTATTATTAATATTGCAAAATCAACGTTCATCAACATTTGCTTGGTTGAATTATTGGTGTACTGTATTTATTTATTGTTCTTCTCATTAATAATATATTATTGATAAAAAACAAAAAATTAGGGCGTGGAAAGTTGAATGTTCATAGGAATTGGTGTTATTTCATTAAAAATTACAATTAACAATATTACTTTTTAATCCCGTTTCCTATAGAAAATACAAATATGCGAGTAATATACTCATCTTTCACTTCATAAATATTTATCATTTCATTCCAATCACCACTTTTACTTAGGCTGATGAAGCTTCTTTTTAGAAGTGAAATGCATCCCTCTTGTATCTCCAGTAAAAGTGAGTGAAAATCATACATTGAATAGAAATACAGTGTCAGTTTTGATATTAGATTGTTCACCAAGTATTTCGTCATGGAAAAAATCACAGACTTTCACTCAGGCTTAAAACACTTCAATAAAGTTGCCTTTGTAAGTAAATAAATAAGTAAGTGAACGAATAGAACGAAATAGTAAGTGAACTATTCATTGAAATCACAAATTAATAAACAAACGACCTTTTGGTCAAATAAATGGTATTGTGTTAATTAAGAGACGTGAGAACTTTTTAATTCTCCTGAGAATATTACCTGCAGTGACAATTCAACATGCACTATAGACAGATCTAGTTTAAATTAATTCATATTTGACTTATAAATGAGACAAATATATTCTAAGTATAAATATGAAAGATAGTCTTTCTTACATAAAATTACTAAAATAGTTTTTTGTATTTATTATAAGATCAGAGTAATATAAATTGATTTCAAGGCATGAGCCTATGAGCCATATTTAACGAAAATATTTTTGAGATACTTAATCTGATACATTCACCTATTTGATCAATCTAAAAAATACCGGTACTGTATTCACTAAACATTCAATCATCTTTTTTGTGAAAGGTAAATTTCTGTTACATTTCTAACAATTCGTATTCTTCTAATTGTTTATGTAGATAATCACTTGACTCATAATTTCAATATTGTTACTGATATGAATAGTTAAATATTGATATGTATAAAGCAGGATTTCATGTGGAACTTAGTATCAATAACTTAAGGTGGAATGAATGCTTATCAAGCATTATAACTATGCAATGTAATAATAAATTCCATGATCAGATGATCATATGATCTATGGTAAGCTGAATAAATATTGACACAAAAGATTGTCAAGTTAGACAAATTGAATTTTAACACAACCAAGAGGAGTATGTTATCTTTAGACAAAGTATTCTATAGAAATAAAATTTTCTATCTAATGTCAGACTCCAATTGGCGAGTAAATGGGTGCAATTATAGAATAATATTATTATTGTTAAATTTATATCCAACTTTTGCTCAAACTGGATAATCTCAATGATTTCAAGCTTCATAATTTTGCTATTCAATTTTAATGGAGCTTGTTCACATAAATTATTGTCAAAGCTTATTCATTTTTTGTTGTATGTGAAGCAAACATGTTTAGAAAAAAATGAAGAAAAGTGGCTATAGAGCTCAGGCCCAGGTCCCCCTTAATATTGGAAATACACGCTGATACTTTAATAAGTATTTGAAAAAACTTGTATTTTTAGACGGTTTCTCTTGTCCAAACTCACAAACATCAGCAAAGCAATTTAGGTAGACGTTGCTAAATGAAAATCATTATTCATAGCCCAAAAATAGATGCCTGCAGAAAAAACATGTCTGTGAGAGCCAATACCACTAATGGGGATTGTAGATCTAGGACTTCTGGGTTTTCCATTATAATAGCTCCATACTCCACTACACCCAATATGTCAAGATATGTCCAAGCAATAATTGGCTCTGAAATAGTTTTCTATCAATATTATAAAAATTTGAAAATATTATTTTTGGAAATAGGTATCATGCAAAACTTAGTATGTAATACTTCATAAAACCATAATCTATTGAGCCGTGCAAAATCTAAGATGATTGACATAATAAACACACGCCATTACTTATATTCTGGTTAATGATTATCCACCAAAACAAAAACTGAAAAAATTAACCTTATTGCTTTAAAATGTTTCTTTCACATTTTGTTTTAGTGCAGTGGAAAAGAAGCTAATTGGCCTCTTTCAAGGCTGAAGCACCATTGGTGGGTTATTTCAAGCTAGATAATATTATACACAACAAAATAAAGTGAATATAATCAATCTGAGAACAAAAACATCTGGATGGCGCTATTGTTAGAAACTGGCTAATGGTGACAAAATACTAATAATATAAGGACTGGCACTGCAAAAGGTGCTAAGTGCCAAAAAATATTTTTTTCAGGAAGTGAAAAAAACTGCTTATTTTTTGTTAAACTGATTATAAATAGACAGTAATTTATTCATCACAAAACTGACTTAAATTTTTCAACAAAGTATGTCTATTCACAGGCAGTATTTATTTATTTCAATTGATGACATAATTTTTTCAAATATTCAAAGTTGAATAGTAAAAACAATAAATATAAGAGAACGAACAGCATGTAATTAAGCCTGTACAATAAATATATAGGAGTGCGTAAATTGTAAAGTTTAAAGTTGTAAAGATTATTATTGGAACTAGACAAAAAAGTATTTGAATTACAGTTATTTAGTCACATTCAATCGATTTATTGAAAAAATTTGTTCAACCATTTCAGTGCCAGTAAATGACGAATTCATATTCCTTAATAGCTATTTTTTCTATTATTCTAAATCATTCATTCTTGAAATGTTTTTTTTTAAATGAATTATGTATTATAAATTCAAATTGGCCAGTTGGTGGGGGAGCCGCCGCTGTAGGAAGGAGACTCTCCCTACTGCCTACACTAATTCCGTTCAGTGCTACGCTGTGAAGTGCGGAGAAATATTAAACCAAAATGTGATTTCTCATCTAACTGCAGTGGAATCTTAAACAGTGGAATTGACAACATTCAACTCTGTTCTATTTTATTATGGAGTTCTACAACATCAACAAAAAATCTTAATACAAATTATGTATGCTCTTGTTTCTTTGTGCATCTATTAAATAATATTATGTACTCCTTAATTTTTGGGGCTCTCCGAATACTTCATAAGATAAGTAAGAAAATCTTATTCTTTAAAACTATCCATTTTTTTTAATTTTTGCAATCGTTGGTAGAACTTATCTGATGACTTCTCATTGAAATTTCGAACGGTGATTGTATTTCTACAGTGTCTGGGACTGAAATGATTTTATAAATGAATTTGGAGCCCATAAAATGCAGTATAAATATAACCATAAATTGGTTAAGGAAACAATAAGTTATGTAAATAATTATCAAATATATCGCAATTATGTCTAATAAAAACTGTAATTAATTGCGCACTACAATCCCGAAATTAATTAATAAACAATTCTCAGAAATTGTAAAATGATTAATGCTATACTATATTAAGATCAAAGTAATAATACTTTGGAGTATCCAGTTTTTAACATTTATTGGAACAGATTCTATAGGTACATCAATAAGCTCGTTCGGGTAGGACTTGATAATCCTTGGAGCAATGTTTACTAGCTGCTTACGAATGACTGTTGAATTAGAAACATAAGCTACATATTTATGCGCATTGTATCTAGTTCTATGCGTTTCATTAATAATTTTTGAAAATGCGTCTCTGTATTTGTTGAAATATTTAAATACGTTTAGCACATAGAGCTGACGGATTAACATGACTCTCAGTTCCTTGAATGCCTCTACTGAAAGGTATAATGTTGGTTTACTTAATATTGTTTTAACAATCATCTTTTGAACAATGAACAGTGGTGACAAAAAAGTGGCTTAAGTACCACCCCACTCACCAAAGACTGTACAATTGCAAAATAAAGCATTCCTAACCCATATCAATAATCGACCTCAATTTGAATAAATTATAAGACACTACCCTTAGTCTACTGCATAAGTATTCAATATGCCTCCTCCACTTGAAGCCCTCCTCAGTTATGAAGCCTAGATATTTCATTTGACTAAATGAAATAAATACAGGACCATATCTAGATTTGAAAGTGAATGCTTCTTTAGGATTTAAATTTTTTTTTGCAATACTTACTGCAACCAAACAATGAAATATTTCCAAAATATCACATAATAACAATTCATTTTTTCATATTAACTTTTCATGTGAAATTTAACGACTTGCAGTCAAATTTTTTCAATACAATGTATTTGTGATTCACGTCAATTTCCTATCATTTCTCATTGGCTGATCCTAATAGCACCTAATCCAAATGCTGTTGTTCAGCACCTTATCCTAATGTATTATCATTATTATTATTTACCAGCACTATTGAATTTTCTGCAAATATGAATGGTCTTTTTAATCTAATATCACATTGTGAGGTTGCACACTCCTTTGAGAAATTTTCAAGCTTGATTCGTACTTTGGGTATATTTCTTTGAACAGTAATAATAAAAATAAATTAATAATAGCAGTGTATTACTGCAGGATTGTCATATCACTGAATCTGAGTTTACATTGTCTATGGTTGCTTCTCAATGAATTATAGATTTTTTTGGTACTATACCATATAACATTTATATTGGAATTGTATATCATGAAATTAGAACCATTTTTTGATCAATGGAACAGAGATAACATTATTTTTAATCAACATAATATAATAATAAAGATTTTTTTTAATTTTCCAATATTCATGTAGGAACATATAAATCAAGTGATCTGCAGACTTCAAGGTTCCAGTGTTCTTAATCAACATTAATTAACTCGCAATTCAATTCAGATGAAGAAAAGGCTTTTATTGTAAGTTGAATCATCTTATTGTATCTCAACATATTATATTGTAACTGAGTTTTAACAGAGACAACAATAATTCATACTGTTGAAAATATGCAATACTATAAAAAGTTTTGTAATAATTCATGACATTGCAGTCAGAAATGAGTGCAATGTCGTGGTTTATTCTAAGAAGTTAATTTATACGTGCAGTTCATAATGAGAGGGAAAATTCAACGATAAAATACTGTGACAATTTCAGGAAAATCAGACACAAATGGCAAATATTCAATTGTAGTTCCTCATTTCAAGATAATAAGTGTGTTCCAGCTATAATTGATAATTCAGCCTTTTTTAAAAGTTTCTACTTCAATAACTATCAGAATTTTGAAGAGGCTCAATTTATTTTAAAAAAAACCATCAGATTATGAGTAGGATTTGTTTCTTATTAAATAATATCTATGACATACAAAGTTTTAATAGATTTCTTCTATGTAAAGCAACCAAAATGCTTTTTCCTATTAACCCATAGCTATTATGGACAATGTTTGTATTAATCTCTTGTATGTAATACAACCAAAATGATATTTTTTACATTAACTCACTCAATACTTACTATGCACCTAATACTCTAATCAACGATATTTACTCAATTCTTACTCAAAAAATACTTATTTGAAAGAGCTTCATGTTTCGTTCAAGAATTTGTAAGTAAGCAATGTATCAATTTATAGCTCAGTTAGCCAATCACTGAGGTATTAATAATATAAACTATTTTATATTGCTTATATAGGAACAAAAAAGTGCCACAACTTTGAAGTTGAGAAGAATACATTACATTTGATACGTTACAATACATTACAGGATTGAGATAAGCTTGAACACAAATCTTATTATTGATAAATAGTTTGTTGAAACAATTATTTGCCTTTTCGCATCTTGCATCATGATATTCCAATAGTATTATGAAGTCGGATACAAATTGAACTTCAGGTGAAAAACTTTGAATTATTGGTCAAACTTCATGATTGAATTATTGGCTTCCAGTAATTCATTTTATTATTACTAGGTAATAACAGATTTATTGGACTTTAGGTGTCTTTACGTTCACTTTGTTGATGAATTTACATGAGACATGACAAATATTTTGACATGTGCCATGAAATCGTACGTATTAAAAACTTGAGGTTTAATTTATTATCATAAAAGATTGAATTTTGTTCTTTTAAGACCATTTAAACCAAGAATATAGCCTCTATAGTTAATTTTGTTTCTGATTAATAGTTCAACTGAGGATATAGCTTGGATAGTTCCTTGCATATTAAATAGTCAAATTTATATGGTGTAGATGTAGTTCCTTGTAAAAATCTTCAAGATATCCCATTGAATGAGAATTATTTAGTGGTTTACTTGGGGTATGAAACTACATTTCTAACTATTTTGTGAGTTTGCTAGTGAATTGGTACAGACTGAGTGTGATTCAACTAATTAACTGCTTTGAGATTTCAACTTGGTCTACTTCATTGGATTATAATAATATTGTTTTGAAAACCCCTCATCTAATACATACTAAGTAAGCTACAATATGGCTCTTTCAATACCTTTGGTATTTTGTGTGAATTTTATTTGTCCATAATTATTGTACATTGTGTTTTCACATGCAAAATCTCGATCTCTAGTCGAAGCTTATCAAGCACAAACCAGCTAAGCCAAAAACTATAGTGGTTAGTGGACACAAAGAGCACTGAAAAAATAATAAGAAAAACAGATAGTAAGTGGTAGTTTATTCTAATAAATTGAATAAAAATTGAAAAATCTATATACTATTTTTTTCATTTTTTTTGTTTTGATATTTAGGCTGCTTGGAACACAAGAGTTTTTGTTCTAGATTTTTAAGAAATGAATGACACACTACTCATCAAATTACCATTTTTTATTCTTGATGAATAAATAAACAAAAAACATACCGTATTGATTTTAAATGATCAACTTACTTTTTACAATCCAACTTTCAACTTAATGAATACAACATGATAAGTTGCATTCTGATTTTAGCTACTCTCTTGAATGTATTATCAATGTCTTATTTTTGTTATAGATTATTATATTGTTCTCTCAAGCTATTAGACCAATATAGTGTTTTTGTAAATTCTGATTTTGAATTTTCCACAACATTCAACGTGAAATAAATTTTTGTGTTTTTTCTGATTAGAATGCTACATTATTTTGGTAGTTTGTGGCTTCTAAAAACTTCGCTATTGGTTTTTCCATGAGCGTACATTTGAATTTCCACCATGATGGAAATCACTAGCCAGTAGTTTAAATCGCAGTCAGAAGATGCCAGTAGCTGCCGAGCCGAGGGATCGAACGCCAGACCAATAGCATCAGTTGCTTTGTTCTAACCCCCTCCTAGAAATATTACCCAGCCTTAGCTTTAAGAAACCTAACGGTTAAGCTGCAGGGACCTGTGCATTATTTTCACATGTAATTTGATATTTATTCACTTAATTTCATTATTATTTTACTGTATTGTTGTAGTATAAGGTGTGTGGAAAATGCTGAATCGATCTCCTGTAAAATAGAAAGTGTGCAATCGACAGAAACTTGACACAGATGTGATGTACGTGAATCTCTTCCTTTACAGAACGAACAACCATTACAAAGATGGTTGAACTGTAGTCCGTGGCGTAGTTTCTATAAATTTCTTTATTCTGGTATCTGATTTATTCTAATCAAAGTAAATCATTTTCAATTAGCTAATTTCGAAATCTGTTAGTTGGCTCGTTACCTTAGCAAAATTCTGTTCGTAAAACCAATTTTTCTTTTGCGATGTCTAGTTGGTCTATCAATAGATAAGTTGTGGTAAATGGAAATGAGATTCATCTAATTACATCACTGAATTTTTTTATAAATCTTCATAACAATTTCTGTAAATCTGTGAATTACTCTTCTATCTTCTTGGTGGATTTTGCATCGCTTTTATGTTTGATGATAGTCATTACTTAGTTGAATTGAGGTACGTAATTCTTGGTTATTGTTTTTGCTGCATTGTACTCATAAAATGTAAATCTCATATTATAAAATCTTATTAATATTCCTGCATATACTATCTTTCAATCAGTGTAATAATTGCTTTTCAATCTTGAGGTACTGGAATTGATAGACTGCACTCCATTCTTTCAAGCCATAACCTAAGTGATTTTAAAAATAGGTTAGATATCCAGATTGCTCAGACAGTCTTGAATTGAATAGCATGCTATTTACAATATTCATTACTAAACAGTAGACTTATTATTACCATGATTAATCTTATTATGCTCAGAAAAATTATCTCACCACTCACTTTTTGCCACATGTGCTATCTACCTTGCAAAGGATTATCAAGCATGCTCTACCCAATTAATTTACTATCCTATTCTATTCTTGAAATGCTAGACACGTCTTCCTACTCATTTATCAGATCGCTTCTCTTGAATGTGATCTTTTTAACATGTGGAGCAGTTTCTAGTATTAGGCAGTTTTGGCAGCTTCTGTTTCCCATTCTACATGGTTGAATTAATAGGCATACCACTTATCTACCGTACTAATTTATATTGATTCAGCTAGGTGAAGAAATATTTACTACTTCATTATTAGAATTATGATTTGTTGTATTAACTGCTGCTATTTCACATAAGAGCTCATACAATTCTGCTTGTTCATTCTTCATTCCTCACTAGTTATCTTAGGTAATCTTTGTTCTCATTCATTATAGATTCTACCTTTAAGTTTATAACGACTCATTCTTTCTAAGATAAATATTAATTTCATTTTTCATTCTATTGACTGTAAGATACCTTCTATTAGCTTACTCCATGTGGATAATTGATAGATTATCACTCCATATGGCATGTGAGAGGATGGATAGGTTTGATTTAGTAAAGGTTAGATCATTGCACGAATTACATTATTGCTTAATGAAGAGCTAGGAAATGGAAATAAAGTCAAATGTAGTTTTTAATAGGTCTGAAAGCTAGATAAGCTGTATCAGTGGACCCATTAAGAGTTCATTACCTTAGAAACGCTACCTGTTTTTCTAATAGTAGCTCTTATTGCTTTGTCTGTGTTATTCAATAGATGCTCACTTCATGCTCTGGTCAACTAGAATAGCCTATTAAGTAGAATCACATTTGAAAATTCATTATAAATCTGTTTTGGTCCTAATGACATAAATTGGCATTAAATTGACATACTAATTGGTCCTAATGATTCGTTAGGTTTTAAAAGTTAAGTTTGCTTATGGTCAGGTACATTTGCTTTCACATTTCATGACAAAGATTTAAGTTAGTATCTGATTGCTGTATCAGACTCTATATTTCCAACCTTCTATCATTACTCTCAAAATGTGTCTTCATGTATTCAACCTTAGGTTTGAATTTCATAATGGTGATTTTCTCATTTCTCTTGAGCATGGTTTTGCTATCTCTACTTACATTTTCTATCGAAAATATCTTTATAAGTTTGTTGCTCTAGCAAATGAAGAGGAGAACACTAGGTCTAATACATGATCAAATACATAGTAACTGCTCATTCGTAGTGATGCTCCTATGCAAATGAAGGGGAAACACATTATATGGTCAGATTATAACTCAATAGAAGTACTGCTCCCTTTACTTCATTTCTGGATCCTTCATTTCTGCTCAGATTGTTGTTATATACAACATAAACTCACTGTTGTGCAGGAAGCATTTTGGCCCTCTCGCCCCCCCCCCCCCATTACTCTACAATCAACCCAACTTATTGATTAAATTTCACTCAGTGTGCTCATTGCTAAATTAATCATTACTGCCTCATCTTCATGTAGATTCTATCATTTTGCTAGTAATGTTACATTGGCAATAGAGTAGAGTACATGCACTCCAATTCAGCATACTATACCTTATTGATTGTATTCACATGCCTCAGACGATCTTAATCCAGACAATGAGAGTAAAAGTATTCCTTTATATTTTTCTCATCATTTGTACTCTTACCGTTTAAGAATAGTGAAGTTGTTGATTTTTTCTATATTGTAAGTTAGCCTACCTGTCTTTTGAAGAAACTATGTTCTCTACATTTGAGATTTTTGTGAATCATCTTTTGAAGATTCGAGGAGTTACATTCATACATATGTATATAGTACCAAGCCGATTTCAACTGTAGGTGACTCTTCAGACCTCAATGTTTTAGTCCAAAGAACGTACTACACCAACGAGGTGTGAGGTAGTTTGTGATTGCTCTTACCACTGACCTAATAGAATCTTATTATTTTGGCAAGCCCACCAAAACAAATTCTGAAGTTCTACACTCATATACTCTCCAAATTACCTGCAATATTCTCCTCCTTGAATTCATAATTGATTAGAACTGAGTTTAATATCTTGTTGTAGAATTCACCTGCTTTCAAATTCATTGTTGCTTCAATTTCAGTCAGGTATAATAATTACAATCTAATAACTTCAGTAGTATGCAAAGTTTTATGCTTATTCATTAACAAGGTTAGAATGAAATCTTGTTGATTTGTCGTACAGAAAATTATATGATTTGATGAACGAAAATATTTTAAAGTTTGCATTGATGTAAACTCTCTATTATTCTTTGTCTCTTCCATAGTTGTTTTCATTCAACAATTTTTGTCTTGGAATCGCATTTACCTCATTTTGGATTTTAGAGTCATTTTGTACTTTGTTTCCCAGAAGGAATAAAACAAAGAATTCATTGTTTTCCCAAATGAGCCCAATTTAAAATATATTTTAGTTGTTTTTCATACTAATTGTCTACTATAAAGTCGTGGGAAATGTTTTTTTCTTTTGGATGAAACCTGCTTGTGTTTTTAAAACATGAAATGAAAATATGATAAGAAGTAGGAAATGATTGATCGCTTACTGAGTGCGGTATTAGGGAAATTGTGATATTCAATCAATAGCGCTCGGATCTGTGCTTGGAAGGGTGACTGGCTGCTGTGGCGTTATCGATGACGTTATCTGTTCTATTATCCCGGTGGTTCGGAACCCACTGAAATCAGTAGGTCCACCATTCATAAGATAATTGGATCATCACTAACCTCATTACTAACACAGAGGTCTCAGACTCATGTGGGTTCAAACAGTAAAATAAAAATGATTGTATTTGTTTACTAGGATACAATAACTTGTGGTAGGACACTAATATTCAGACTTCATTGGATGAGGGAGTGAAGGGTCTTTGGCTAAACTCATATCATGCTAGAGAACAGGCGTTATTTGCACTCAATTATAGATAGTTATTAACATTTTCTAATTTATTATTGCAAATGGGGTAGGTGGATTGAAAATACTAATGAATGATTCATATTATTTGACAGTAACTTGATTTGAACCTTCTAGTATGGAATAAGTTAACATTCAAAATTTACATTGACTGTCAAAACAATAAAATAGCACTTGAGTGGAATATTTTTGTAACTAACCCGGTTTTAGAATGATTTCTAAATGCCCATTTTTACTCAGCGCTCACCTTTCTGATTTTAATCCACTTGTTGAAGCATTCCTTTCAATCTGGAACTTGTATGACAATGCTGTCAACCTCATTTGCCCGCTAATCATTTTTTATTTTTTTGTAGATTACGTCTTGGAGACTCCAGTTACGGAGTATAAGACAAGTCAGATTAACAATTATTATACCATCTTTTTTTTTTGAGGATGAAGCCCACATAGGTCTGAGACCTGTGCGTGGGTAGTGAGTTGGATGATGGTGATTGATGAGTTGGACCTACAGTTTTAGGTGGGTTCCGAACCACCGGGAAGTGATTTTACAGCAGAGAACAGTGTCTTTTTTGCTGGCCAATCTAATCGGTCACCGTTACAAACGGGACCTACGAGAACGCAGCTTATCTCTCTGATTGAACAGATACCTGCTACGGCTCGCGTCTATCACTTCCCATCTTATACACTAGTTACCACAATTACTATATCAATTAGTTGAGATGAGGCTTAATATCTATTCAGATGATAAAAACAATCCATCTCCTTTCTTGACTGAGTGTGGCCAAGATTACTTATGCCAGTAGACGTGCAGGTTAGTGCAGTTCTAGGTTAGGATAGTGATTGACATACATCTACAAACAGTTCCTTAACCACAAGATTAGCAGAATGAATATCTAAAAATGAATCTTAGTCATTCTAATGATTTGGACACACATTAAACGGTAATGAGTTTGAAGTTTATGATTTTCTGTGGTCACAGTAATGCGGCCTCGATATTTCCAATTTTATTGACAAAATGCACAAACATCTAGAAAACCAAGCTGGCCTAAGCTTCAGGCATAATGCTGTCTAGCGTATAGACCTTGACCATTAGCTTATTCTTCTTAGATGAGTTGCTTGTTCATAAGTGTTATTCAGTACTATTTAATACTGTTCATGAGTTGTTCTTGTGCGTTTTATTCTTGTGCAAAACCTAGGCATTGTCCAACTATAGGTGCTTGCACAGTGGAGCATCCAATAATCACAATTGGTCAATTGCAAAATTAAACACATGATGTGCAGCAGATTATAGCAGCATAAAGCGTGAATATCAACATTCCATAGCATGTGTTTCAAATTCAAAATGATATTTATTTCATAACAAAAGATGCATTCCGTAATTATTATAATATTATGAAATGATTTTGCAATCGAGTTCATTTTATGAGTTTGATTTTGAATCGTTTTTATAATCGTGTATTGGATACTCCACCGTACAAGCACCCGGTGTAAATAGAAATGTAGGTGACGTGACGCAGGGTCACTTTTGTAAAACACATGAATGAATTGGACCTCTTTTCTTGCTTTTAGTTGCGCCCTAACTCATTTCAGTATTTCACAAAATTTTACTCTGTCATGCCACTGAATCTGCGTTTCTATTCGCGCCATGCCATGCTTTACTCTCATAATTTTCAGAAATCTGAGTATTTGACGAGGATATCTTATCCTATGATACCGGTTTAATTTTTTTTTTTTGTAAAAAATAGTAAAGTAAAGTAAATTCGTATGGCTTTTCGTGGTGGGGAGACCCTAACGGGTGTAAAAAATAGTGGGCATTGGAAATGGACTGTCAGGTTTCTAGACCTTCATCTTCTACAAGTATTGTTTTCTTCTTTATTTGATTTTTTCAATTGATCAATTTTAATCTTGTAAATGTCTCAATCATCTCATGACATTTTTGTACGAAGTAGTGATTGTTATTTTATAATTTTCGATCATTATTATTTTGTATATGTCACTATATCTACTCATTGTTGACATTTCATGCTCCATTCTATTCTAAAATAAATAATTTCAACTGGTTTCTTAATGGTTTTTGGAATTGAAAATTGATATAGATTTTCGTCTTTATTTTCAATTAAAAGCCCTGAATTGGAAGCTACTTCTGTTTTATATTCGCTCCTGATTATTTAATTTCTTTTTCTTGGTTTCCAACGTTGTAGTTGATTTTTCAGGTCTGTGTGGTTTTTCTGAGTTGAAAATACGCTCTACTTTTACGATATTTTACCGCAGTTTTTAAAGAGTCTTGAAAATATAGAATTTGTTTTTAAATTGAAAAACATATTTAGTTGATAAAGCTTTTTTTTTATAGTGTACAAGTGTTACATCAAAATTAAGCCTCACCTCTACTAATTGATATAGTAATTATGGTATCTGGTGTATAATTGTTTATCTGACTTGTCTTATACTCCTTAACTAGAGTCTCCAAGACGTAATCTACAAAAAAATATACAGGGTGGGGGAAATGTTTGGAAACGGCTTAATATTTCATATACAAAGGTGATTTTGCGGTAGGTATGATTGAGGATCCTACTCAAATTGAAAATACTATTTTACTGTGACTTCAAAAATCTGGTCCGCCATCTTGGAACCGCCATTTTGAATGTAACTTTTTTTTTTTAAATAGGAAGGGGGTCATGCGATACATGATTTCAATACAGAATTTTAAGACAAAATGAATGCCGAAAACCGCACATCGATATGTCAACCCGTTTCGGAGATATTTACATTATTAATCGATACCATGAAAAGCAGAAATGAAATAAATAAGTACATTAAAATCTTACCTATCAAATTTTTTGTTAATAGTGTTTGCTAATAAACATTAAAACCCAATTATTTTAATAAATGTTCAAACTGTTTTCCTTCAGCTGTTTGACAATGTGCTAATCTTAAATAATAGCCATCAAGCACATTTTGAATCATTTCGCGTGATGAACATCTGACTCTGGATATCATAATATCAACAATAATCATGATATCAACCTAAAATCATCTGTAATAATCCAACTGATTTAATGAATTCTTTTTCAATCATGAAGTAGTGAGTGTGTTTAAAGTCGTTCGCAATGGCATTTTTAAATGAAACCGCACATTTTGAATCATTTCGCGTGATGAAAATCTGACTCTGGATATCATAATATCAACAATAATCATGATATCAACCTAAAATCATCTGTAATAATCCAACTGATTTAATGAATTCTTTTTCAATCATGAAGTAGTGAGTGTGTTTAAAGTCGTTCGCAATGGCATTTTTAAATGAAACCGAGAGAATAACTTTGTTAATGATGCGCGGCTATGGAGATAGAGTACGGTCTTACCAAGAAGTTTCTGATTTATTTAACGAAACATTTCCCAACAGAAATCCAATTAGTAAAAGTGTTGTTTTTAAGACAGTAAAGCGGTTTCAAGAAACGGGCAAAGTGACTGATCGTGCTCGCACTGGAAGAACAAATACTGCCACCAACAATGAAAAATCTTTAGAGGTAATGCAATCATTTGTTGAAGATCCGCATACATCAACTAGAAGCGTTGCCAAGGAACATGGTATGTCTACTCGTTCTGTCAGAAAAGTTCTTAAGGAATCTCATTTCCATCCGTTTAAGCTTCATGTATTACAAGAACTGAATGAGGATGATTTCGACCGCCGGGTAGAGTTTTGTGACATAATGATGAACAAGTATGACAATGATCCAAACTTCTTTAATAATGTAGTATTTTCGGATGAAGCTACGTTCATGCTTAACGGCAATGTAAATAAGCAAAACTATCGTTTCTGGACCGATGTCAACCCATACTGGATGAAGGAGGGTCATACACAGTATCCTGAAAAATTAAACGTATGGGCTGGTATGGTAAATGGTCACATTGTAGGACCATTTATTATCGAGAATAATTTAACAGGTGCCATTTACGAGAACATGTTAATAAATTTGATCGTTCCAGCCATCCAGAACATCAACGGACAAGAGTTACATAACTTGTGGTTTCAACAAGATGGGGCGCCCCCTCATTATGCATTAGGAGTGCGGGATATATTGAACCAAACATTTCCCCAACGCTGGATAGGTCGTAGAGGTGCAATAGAGTGGCCCGCTAGGTCACCTGACCTCTCTCCACTTGATTATTTCTTTTGGGGCTACATGAAAGACAATGTGTACAAAAAGAAACCAGCAACAATTAATGAACTGAGAGAATGTATAACTGAAGTGGCTAACAGAATTCCACGCGAAATGATTCAAAATGTGCTTGATGGCTATTATTTAAGATTAGCACATTGTCAAACAGCTGAAGGAAAACAGTTTGAACATTTATTAAAATAATTGGGTTTTAATGTTTATTAGCAAACACTATTAACAAAAAATTTGATAGGTAAGATTTTAATGTACTTATTTATTTCATTTCTGCTTTTCATGGTATCGATTAATAATGTAAATATCTCCGAAACGGGTTGACATATCGATGTGCGGTTTTCGGCATTCATTTTGTCTTAAAATTCTGTATTGAAATCATGTATCGCATGACCCCCTTCCTATTTAAAAAAAAAAAGTTACATTCAAAATGGCGGTTCCAAGATGGCGGACCAGATTTTTGAAGTCACAGTAAAATAGTATTTTCAATTTGAGTAGGATCCTCAATCATACCTACCGCAAAATCACCTTTGTATATGAAATATTAAGCCGTTTCCAAACATTTCCCCCACCCTGTATATATACTTTCTTGGCATAATATTGCTTTTTATATTTTTTAATTCTATCTTAACGTTGTTTTAAAATTTCCCAGACCATAACACCATATACTGTATTTTTCCTACTTATATCTAGCAAGTCTCATTGTAATGGGATTGAAATGTTTCAAATTTTATTTCCCCCTCTAGGGATTTTTCAACGTAGCATTCATTCAACTAATAAACATAAGAAATCTATTTTATATTCTGATTATTTACAGCTTCACATTCAATTATGAATGCTTTATCACACTAATTAGAAATTTTTATTAATATCTTTTCTTAATTATAAATTTGGGTGTGCATTTGATTTTTTCTAGTTTTTTTTTACTTGTTGTTTGTGATCTTATTTTTGCTCTACTTCAGAGTTCGTTGTTACATAATTTTTTAGAGTTCAATTCATTTTACAAAACAACTTGAAATTGGCTCAATTCCAATCTGTAAATATATTGCTTATCAATTCAAGTTTTGTTATTTATTTTTAATAAAACTATTATTCACTATAACAAATTTTAAACATAGACTATTATACCCGTGAATTTCCAGAAATATATTAATGATATTGATTGATTGATAACGTTATTTATTTCCTTCATGAAAACAAAGGCACAGTTATACAGTAAACTTAGAAGAAAGTCCCCCACATGGGCATCAACAATAATGCAGAGTTTTAAAAATCTTTTGAGTTTGTTTCCCTCTGCAGGGGGGGGGGGGGTATCAACACCGCATTCATTCAATCTACCAACATAAGAAATCAATGCTATATTTTTACTTAATCAATGTTATAGGCCTACGTTCAGTTCCCAACGAAATATATTTTTTATCACAACTTGAACCATAGATTAACCACCAAACACGAGGGATGCATTACGATCTTTGCTTGCAGTACTGTAATAACATAATATATTTTGGAACCCTCAAATTCTACATAAAATCTACAAACAAATACTGAGTGTGAGCTTACTAGCTCAGTATTTATAAACTCATCTTGACGCTTCTTTATCTCAAGGGAGCCTTGAAAACTCGTTTAAGTCCATGAGCATACCTTGAGCATTCATGAGCATACCTTTAGGCTTTGTTAACTTGAAGTAGACTTGAAAAGCATTTGCTCAAAAGACTTTTCAGCTCAAGTAAGCCTTAAGGTATTTTATGAGTAGACTTTTCAAGTCTCTCTTAGTTAGGAAACTCAAGGTAAGTTCATAAATATAGGCCTTGTTCAAGAGAGATTTGAATAGCGTTAGGAGTAAATAAAGCTTTAATTAGAATAAAGTAAGCTTTCTAATTTCTCCTCCCTTTTGAGTTAGGAAACCTGGAAGTAGGCTCATAAATGCGGGAACTATTTATTTATTGTGACAAAATTACAATGAATGCGAAGGAGCAACAGACTCTGCTTCTTTTCTCTAATTTTGAATATGTTACTTTGTCCAAAACATTGAGGTTAACACAGACTAAAATTTTAGATTTGCTAAAAAATTCACTCGATTAATAACAAAAAGATTCTTATTATTAAATTATTATCCAATTCATTTTTTAATTTTAAATATTTTACCAATTATTATAATTCATCATTTTATAAAGGCATCTGCATAACTAAGTAAAAATAATAAAATTTGAAATATAGCCATGTTCATTTTCTTGCTACAATATTTTGAAGTAATGAACTTTGTTTTAGTTCAACACGAACAGCGAAAACTCCATTATCGATTCCAACTAACTAATCATCAGCTTTTATCTTGATTGATTCTTCTCAGCTTACTTTATAATTTATGCGTGTATATTTTTTCCTAATTTCCAGCCGCAACTGAATAATGGTAGGCTATGTGAGCTTGAAAAAGGGTAAATAACCCGTCACCATTATTACCGTGTCCCGGTTTCATAGTGGGATGGATGTAATAGCTAATTTCAGATCAATTTCGCTGTTACTTTGTTTGTGTGTGTGTGCGCCTTGCCGTTTATTGTGATTAGATTTGATGGTGGCGATACTCGGTCTCTGTCAATTAGAGGAATCCAGCAAAAGGGGAAATGAATGGGAAATAATTGGCCAGTTCCAAGCCATTAAACAACAACCTAACTTCCCATAGCAGCCGCAGGCTTGCACTGTACTGTACTCTACTACTAAGCCTATTGTGCCCAGATAAGTTAGGCCGTGAATTTATCACTATTTGCGCCAATGCTAGGCCAATTGTTTTTCTTCAATCTTCTGCTTTGATGCCACTTCTAGGTTTTTTTCTAATTTATCTGTTGTTTTTCTCTGACTTCGCTTCATTGGAGTTCTCTTGCTTCGAGAGCTGTGGTTTGAAATATCGTTGGAGGTGTTTACCGATTTGTTTTGGATGCAATCTGCTCACAACGGAACGGATTTTGTGGCTGGTTTAGGGCGCAGTGGGCCCTCTTGTGCGGTCCATATAAATAGACGGTTGTATTCGGATCACGTTTATTTCATCTCCAGTTCTACTTTTTTCATAAACTATGAAGTTTACAGTTCGGGAACAGGTTACAATGAATTTTGGTATAATGAATTTTGAGTATTTTTAATCAAAAATATATTGAACATGTTCGAGATTCAAACCAGGAGACAGCAGACGCACTCTCATATTTTAGAAAATATTGAGTTGACAGTTAAGTTTTAATTTTGTCCTAATCAGTGCCTCGCATTTATCTACAATTATAAAATTGAATTTTTTCTATTCCTTATATTGAATACAGTTAATACTGTGTATTCGCAGCCCAGATAAGAGATGAAGCTGTTTGTTTAGAACTTGTCTATTTTTTTCGAGTAATTGAGAAGTATTGAATACATCAAAGTATTTATTGATTGTTTTCCTCCTTACGTAGTAAATAAATGAATAAACCTTTTATGGCATCCTTCACGTTATTTACATAATTTTCTTCTTTAGTACTTATGAAATTATATATTTTTGTAGCAAATCAACATCTGTTGAGGTTACCTCTAAGAGGAGTGTTGGTTGGCAGCTTTTGAACCTAAACCTATTCAAGCATTATGATGATGATGATTATATTTATTTAAAATTCAGTCTTTGTATAACTAAACACCGCCGTACACTTTCTTCATCCTGTCCCATTTCATTCTCTCCTGCGCTACCCTGTGCCATGTTGCCCCACCACAGATTCTCCTAAATCGTAGTAAGCTTAAAAAATGGAAATATTTTTGATGAATCATAGTTATGTTATCAACAGGTCTATGTGGGCAATTAATATATCATTGATCGGGGTATGTGTGTGCTGCACAGTATTTAACCGATGGTTACTGTAAATTTATTATTATTGTTTTTTCAATATGAATTATTATTATTTTTTATATAACTTATTACCTTCATATAATTACTTTTATTCATTCATTATAATTTGCATGATGTAGGCTAAGCTATATTGTACCCTAAACAAATGCATTTTGTAATCTGTATGATTAAATGGATTGGCCAGCAAAAAAGACTGTTCTCTGCTGTAAAATCACTTCCCGGTGGTTCGGAACCCACCTAAAACTGTAGGTCCCACTCATCAGTCACCATCATCGAATCCATTTCCTACGCACAGCTCTCAGACCTATGTGGGCTTCATCCTCCGGAAAAAAATTGATGAAATAAAATTCAATTCAAAAATTATTGCAATGAGTAACCGTAAAAACAATTCTACCTCAAATTAAATTACTAAGTTTCATATAATAATCCTAATTTTTTAATTCATTCTTTTTTTATCATGAGCTATCAATGTCTAAAAACTACACCTAGGCCTATACAGAATTAATCTTCTGATATTTGTTGAGTAAAAACGTTTCAGCCTAGCTATATTCTACTATTAAAAACTAGCAGTTTTCAATAACAAATATCTAATTGTATTCAGTACATGAAACTAACTCTCTGCCGGCGACTTGACTGCTGTGAACCATGGTTTGGCGATCAGAGCACCTGACTGTAACCTGACGGTCTCTGATTCGAATCCCAATCAGTGCCTGGCTGGCATTTGTTGTCATCGTTCTCCTCATTACCCACGCCTTATGAGTCTCAGGATCATGTGGGAATCACCCGTAAAAAATCTGTCTCGTTAATAAATTTAGTGTTATCAAAATCGTTTTATCATCAGAAAGATAATGCAACATGTGGATCATTCATGATGGATTGTAAGCTATCATCATAATGGTTGATATGGCATACAGCTGAAGTACTCAGCTTTAAAAATGCAGCTGAAATAGTTGAATGGAAAACTTATCAGCAGATGAATATTTCTATAAATTCTGTGAATCTTGAATTTAATTAATTCTTTGATAATTTGTTTAAATCAATTGAGTTTAGTTGATTGACAACTCGAACAAGAATCTGCGATAATTTGAGGGCTCAGGTACAGTTTTGATTCTCACACGTTTAATCCTCTTTCACTCGAGTGATGTTTCCCTTCTCTGTTTGTAACTATGGAGTATTTTTTGTATACTTATGCTTCTTAATTCAAACTTGAACTAGATCTCAGTCTAATCTAGATTTGAATTAAATACAAATGAATTCGTAGAACAATTTTGCTTTATGAATGAAGTAAAATCGTCATGTAGTAAAGTGAATTGGCAATCGGCTGGTAGGCATTGGCCCCCTTGTAATTGTTTCACATTAATTTACATACATGATGTAGTAATTTGCACTTTCTCTCCAGTTCTTATGCCATTTGTCCTTCAGGAAGATATAGTTTCATTTACTATCCCACTAATTATATTCACAGTCAATTATTGACTGTCCTCAACCTGTTGAAATCTAAATTGAATAAGAAAAGCATACCCCAAAACGGCCTTTCCCAGAATTTTATTGAAACCGGTTTATTTGAATTTGAAGAATAGTTCCAGTATTTGTCTTCATGAACACTATTGGCTATTAATGACATTAAGAATAAACTCATTAGATTTTCTGTTGATAGCCAAGACATTGGAACATTCTTCAGTTTATTTGCACGGTCTATAGTTCCCTAATGCATAATAATCTTCTAATTGTTTATATTTTTTATGTTACAGGCTTTAATTTTAACAGTGATAAGATAAAACTAGAAGATGGTATCGACGAGACAGCAAAGCAACGTGGGTGGGGGTAACGCCTCGTCTTGCATCACAGCGCAGACAGCACATGCTTCTTCTGCGCATGCCTCCAACTCCTCGTGTGCGTCATCGTCGTCCTCGTCACATCATCACCCGGGGTCATCCTCGGACCCCTCGGCATCCTCCTCGACGACGAGTAAGTCGTCTCGGCATCACGTGTCATCCTCAGCCACCGCCACAGGGTCAACGACCTCTTCAAGTTACCATCACCAGGATGTGGCCAGCACGGTTGCCGTACAGACCACGACCACTGCGGCCAATGTGCAACTGCTCGATTTGCCTCACGAGGTCCTCGAAAAGATACTCAGCTACATTGGCTTCAAGAACGTGTCGCAACTGCGTCTGGTGAGTTGCCATTCAAAGTACTATTTTCAAAACTCCCTAACATGCATTCCCGTTTACACAATGGAAATTTAAGGACCCCCGTCAGGGTAAATTCTAGTTAGTTTACAAGGACAAAATTGTTTGACAAATCACCTATAAAATGGGAGTATTCCCAGAAAAATGATGTAATGTGATGAAAAAAAAATTGGAAAAAAAATAAAAATAAAGGTTGAAACAAGATAGGGCAATTATCTGTTTAGTCAGATAACGAACTCCTGGGCCCTCTCTATAGGGGTGACCGATTGGATTGGCCAGCAAAAAGACTATTCTTTTCTGTAAAATCACTTCTCGGTGGTTCGAACCCACCTAAAATTGTAGGTCCAACTCATCATCATCATCATCATCCAACTCATTACCCACGCACAGGCCTCGGACCCATATGGGCTTCACCCCCAAAAAAGGTATAATATCCTCAACTTTAACTTCGCCCTCTCATTTAAACGACCTCTGGTTACTTACTGGCTCTTAAATTGTCTTTATCTTCAACTATAATTTCTTTCCGCAAAATCTTGATAAATTTATTAGGATAAACAATCAATCTTTAATTTTCATTTGTGAATACTTGTTATGTGATCTAATTATTCTAATAATTTTTCAATGTGTTCCTCATAAAACATGGTGAGAAATGAGAAAGGTAATTCAATTCAGTTAGCACAATTCATCCCAATCTTCTAGGCAGCCACTTGATCTTGAGGCATTGACTCAATTTGTGATTTCCAGTAAGGAGCGTGGGTTCCAATTCTACACCATCTATTTTTTAAAGTTGATAGTTAATTAGCAAAGCAAATCCTACTTTCACATATTTACATGAATCACAAAACAGCTGCATACTGTTTTAAATTCTACACATTCCAATTTTTTTAAGTTGATAATTTATTGTTGATCAACCCAATCAAATTATACATTCACATATTTCCGTGAATCTCAAAAGTTTCATACTGTTTCAAGAACCTGAAAAATTGTTTGATTTTTAAGTTCGCGACGTTTGGCATCAAAATTTTAAATATACCAATAATATAAAAACGTTAAATATGCCCACATTTTTGATTGTATGTTTTATGATTTTTCAATTAACATGTTGAATAGACTTGAAACCCCATTATATATATGCGTACTTATTTTGAGCAATAATGAATAACGAATTGCTTCTTTAATTAGTTAATTTCGTTTACAAAAATTAGATATATGTACCCCATAGACCAGTGATATGAAAATTGAAGAAATACAGCAGGCGGTCGAAAATAAACCATATCGTTTTTCAATTGCCTGAAGATTCATATTATTATGAATGATGACTTCTATGTCATGTGTTCCTTCTGTAGTCTACTATTGCTTGAATAAAAATTATTGAACCGATTTTTAAAACCCACACACCCATCTCATTGAACCGCACCCCACAGGAAGCCAGCTAGCTTAACTAGAGCATAAATTGTTCCTTCTTTGTCATTCTAAACGCGTAACTAACCATGACTTCTTCATTATGTTGAGCAATAACTTGACGAATAACGAATTGCTTCTTTGATTAGTTGATTTCTTTAACAAAAAACAACCAAATGACGTATTTGACACATATATATTTGTTATTACAATATTCTTGTTAAAATTATTAATTGAAATTTTTTGTCTTTTTCAAATATATTTCTTAGAACTGGTTGAATGCTTTATAAATTAGCAATTTCAAATTAGAATAATTAGCAATTAAATGCAAATAAGCTTGCCCATGTATATTCAATATTGTTTATAATTTTGTGTTGTTGGATTGCATATCTTAACGAAGAATAAAACATCAATAAAGGGTGTGGGAAGAGAAGTAGAAGAAAACAGAAAAGGAGATGCATTGATTGATTGCTTTATTCATATAAATAATAATTCGACAGTTATAAGTATAAAATACAATATATAGGCATCGCCAAGTATTATTACATAAAAAATTATCAGCTACTTATTACATTAACGATTTATCTATATGCAAACATGCACAAATTATGACTGAAAATGATGTTAATATGGTATATAAAAAACTTGGTGATGCATTTGCAAATTGGTGAAGAATGGGAAGTAAGGAGTAAATAGCAGTAGCTGTTCCGTTTCAGTAAGTTATAATCAATAACAGTTTGTGATACGCCTCCTGAGAAATTATTAAGTCGTGGATATATTTTTTTAAATATTGAATCACTTCTTATACACTTTTAATATTGTAACTACTGAATTTATGCTTAATTTTTTCTGCCCTATAGGTTTGCCGTCATCTAGATCGTGTTTGCAGTTCAGTGTTGAATCTAACGTTTCAAAGGCTACAGACTCGAATGCTTCATAGGTAAAAACCTGCTTCATTTTCATTAATGTTCATTTTGTTGTTCGCTCTAAATATCAAGTAGTTCTTATACTGATCCTTATATTTTTAATATGTTTTATCAATACTTCCAATAGTATTTTCAATAATAGCCTTGTACATCTAGACTTTTAAATTAATTATATCCTAACTAGACCTTTTAATACGAGATTAATATAGGCTACTAATAATGCATATTAATCAATACTTGAGTCGTGAATATTCTACCGTAATATTCGTAATCTTAATTATGTAAATAGTCACATAGTCAGCTGATTATAGTACACAATATCAAGTTTAGCTTGTATCGGTCCTTGAAATTCTCAGTTTCAACCCCAAATATTCAAATTATACAGGGTCATCGAAAAAATATCCGTATTTTTTAAAAATCACTACGACTAGAATGAACATATAGAATTCCTGATGGCCTTGTAACAAAGGTAAAGGTTGGGAGTTTTTCACATACCTTAATAAGTTTTGATATGTGCTCCATTACTTGCACGGCAAACATCGAGCCGATAGTCTATTTCGCACCACGTACGGTATAACATTTCTGGAGTTACATAATCCTTTCTCTGAAATGCACTACGTCATGAAAATTTTCACCATAAACAATCTCAATGTATCCCCATAAGAAGAATTCCATCGGAGTGAGGTCTGGGCTTCTTGGCGCCCAAGAAAGAGGGCCCCCTCTCCCTATCCAACTATTCGGAAACTTGTCATTCAGTGCTTTGCGTACGTTAATTTTGTAAAGCGGCGGCGCCCCATCTTGCATTGAAATTAAATTTTAGTGCAACAAAAACTCCCAACCTTTACCTTTGTTTTAAGACTATAAGCAATTAATTCTATATGCTCATTCTAGTCGGAGTAGTGATTTTTTTAAATACGGATATACTTTTTCGACGATCTGTAATTTTTTAAATTTAGCATTCTACTGTATAGTGAAGTATAAAAATGCAGTATTTTAAAAATTCCTATTCTTGTTGCTAGTAGTGAGTGTTCATTCAAGCGTTTATGAAATAATGATTTCAGATTCCTGGGAGCAAATAATAGACAAACAAATAAGAAACTATGTTCCTTGCAATGTAAACTTTCTTGAGGAAAGTTTGTAAACTTTCTAAAATATGTAAATTTTGTTAAGGAAACTATGTAAACTTTGATATTTTTCGAAATTGGTACAATTCTTCATTCGATACTACTTGAATAGTTCTAATCATTTATATCAGGAATTTATTTTCGTCCCTAAGTGAGTGAAACTGATAACCTGAGTGGCAGTTTTATGAAATAAAGCTACAGGTTTACGTATAGAGTGACATTAGGAAAAAATTGCTCAATAGCTATTCATTCCATCATTAAAAATATAAATGTTGGACTACTAAATAGAAATAATTGTTTAGTTCTGCACCTATTAATGGAACAACTAATGGATTATTGAAAAATGAACTGACGAATTTCTTATCAGGCGAAATTGAGACCTAGTCTTTTGATATGTAAACATGTGCATTTTTTGTACCTCTCACGTTCAGTCATTGTTCATAATTTTTGAAAGATATTGTGTTCAATAGTTATAGTATTACTCATTAATTTATTCATTTTGTAATTATTCTAGGTTTCAATCGATAAAAGCGAAAATGCCGAGACGAGAATCGGCAAGGCGCACTCATCCTTTGGCCTGCGAATCTGATATTATAGAAACACTTCACATGCGTCTAACACTATTGCAGATGTCGTTCGGCAAGCACATAGAAAGGAAACACTGTTGCTTTTTTGCCGGAGAGGTGAGAATTTAGGAAGTCTCCTATCTTTTAAATCACAATTAGACCACTCTATCATTTTTGACGGACTCAATCAAGGTAATGTGAGCAAAAAACCTTACCGTGGTTCTATCATGTCCTCTCTTTTCGTCAAAAAAATAAACAAACATGTTTATGTATTTGATTTCAGACATTAAGAGCCTCCCACTTACCATCACGGGTAGTAGGTTATGGAATAATCTTCCTGACAACATTCGTGCCATTGATGAGCGTGCTCGCTTTGGGGTGGGGGTCAGGGGGCTTCTGTTGGCGGGTCTGCGGGGGTAGGGTGGGGTTGGCGTTTGCAACTTGATGAGTGAGCTGTATGAATGTTGTGTGAATGATTTTGAAATTCTTTATTGATTTTTTTTCTCTTTCTCTTTTTAATTTATAGGTATTGCAATTTTGCTTATCTTTATCCATAAGAATTTTCTTTTTTAATTTTAATTATTATATAATGGTAGTCTACTTTTATTTATTTACTCTTTTGTAACTATTATTTAATGTCAAACATAGTTGTTTTACTTTTTCAGATTTAATTTAAGTTTTTTTTTCTCTTTACATTGCTGTACTAATTTATTGTATAAATTGTCAAGGTTGAGTGGTAGAGGGGACTCTCAAGTCCCAACTCCGCCTAATAAAGCATATTTTCATTTCAAGCATATTTCATTTCATATTGACATTGAAGAGAGATAAAAAAAGAAGAAAAACTAAGATAGTATAAAGAGAAAGAAAAAAGTAATAGTAAATAAACAACAAAGTATATCTATATAAATAACATTAGAGTTTTGTCTACATTTATCAGAATTATATATTTTTTGGTTATTTTTACGTTTTATACATCAAATAAGCCGAAAATAGTATTATCTCACTTTCTGTCTGTCTGTCTGTCACGGCCACAAAGGCATTTTACGCGGCCTTCTCCTAAAAAACGAGAGCAACGATCGGGATTTTAGTTATTGATCAGTATTGAACACTTCATTGACAATGTCTTTAGCTATAAAAAACTAAATTAACTTTTTTTTAACAGTAATAAACGTTTAAAAACCAATTATTTTGCGATTTTGGATACATTTTACGCGGCCTTCTCCTGAAAAACGAGAGCATCGATCGGGATTAAAGTTATTTATCAGTATTGAAAACCTTTTTGACAATATCTTTAGCTATAAAAAACTAAATTTACTTTTTTTTAACAGAATAATAAACGTTTAAAAACCAAGTATTGTGCGATTTTGGATACATTTCTTCTAAGTTTTATTGCCACATAAGAACAAATCACGTAATTTATCATGATATATCAATCAGCTGTTCTCAAAAAATATTCTCTCCGATACCTGTCACTGAATTGCTTACTTTCTAAGTTTTTTACTGAGGGCCCGTTCACACGTTACAGTTTTTGTGCGGTACAGTAAATTTGCTGTATCAGTTATTTTTCAGTGCTTTCGTTTGCATGTACATTTCAAATTGTATGTTCACACAATACTGTTTCGACTGGATCCAGTAAAAAAGCTGTTCTAGCCGATTTCTACATTCGGTTTTGTCTTCGAAAACTGTATCGCTAAAATCAGCTGTACCGCAAAATAACTGTATCCATATCCGGTGGCACATGTATTGTACCGGTAATGGATATGTTCAAACGATACGCTTATTACGCTGGAAGCAGTCTTCAGATCGTCAGCATTGATATTCTTCAGCATTGATCTTATTAGTGAATTCCAGTGTCCAGAAATGGAAGATATTAATTGTGAAAATTTAATTTCTCTAATATATGATTGACCCGCCTTGTGGGACAAGACTTAAGATTAATATAAAAATAAAGAGAGAAAATTATCAGCGCGGCGAGAAATGTGTGGAATATTGAAACCAGAATTTGCGTACTTTGATCAAAATTTAAGAAAACCTTCTGTAAGTAACTTATTTAAAAAATCTTACACAAATAAAAAAAATCCTGGACTGGAATAAATAAAACTGAACTGGAAGCGCAATGGAAGAAGGAGGAGAGCACAACAATAAGCAGCAAAGCCGGACCGTGTGAACATCACAGTACAGTTGACGCCGTACAGTATAAAAACCGTACCGCAAAAAAAACTGTATCGTCTGAACGGGGCCTATGCTACTAACAACTTCATGATCGTTGCTATCAAAAAAGCCGAAACATATTTAGTCTTATTTCTAAACATAATCCGTTCGAAGGACGGGCACAATAGCTAGTTGAATAATAAAAATGAAAAATAAAAGCGATGATTACTATGAGCCAGCGAGTAGCAACACTAAGCCGATCCAACTGCCCTCAGAAAAGGTCTAATGCCTGATACTTAACACAAGAGCTGAGTCGGCTTGTAGTGTTGTTACTCACTGGGTTTCCGGGCTAGTAAACTCGCCTAGCATAATGAATAAACGAGCGTATTAAACGCTACGAATTAAGAAGCGTGTGCATAGCTTGTCCACGCTTCTATAAATATTATTCCCAATCAATTGATTGAAACAATCAATCTGTTTTTCTATCAGCTGTAGTATGATTGCGTTTTCAAAATAGGAAATTTTTCTCCATTCGTTCTTAACCTTCTAGGCAAATAATATTTTTATAGTTCAATTGATAATAATTGTATTTAAAATATTCTCAGTGTACTTCAATTGATTTTCAGGTATTATGGTTTTTTGTAATGATTAATTTATCAATTTTAGCACACTGTTGTAAGTTAACGTCTTTAATTACAGCCTTGTAATATTATCAAATTTGAGGTATCCTTTTCGTGATATAAATTTTCATTCATTGTAAGAACTCCATAGTAAATAGTAGATTACCAAATTATCCTCGTAATTTTATATTTTCTCATTTTGGTATAAATCATATGCCACATTCCTTTTCCTCAAATTTATGGTTTTAATCGATTTGTAATGTTATTCTGTCTATAAAACAAAAACCGTTTTTTGACGCTCACCTTTAGTTAATTAATAAACTGAGTTCAAAATACCTTCAATTTATCCATTATTCTTTTGTCATCTTGATACTGTGTTTTAAATGTCGAAAATTAGTTGATCTTTAGCTAATTAAATTCATTTATTGATTACATTTTGATCGGGCGCCTTTCCAGCTCGAATGCTTGCGATGATGCTGGCTGCAATGATTCTGTTAATAGGATCTAAATCAAGGTTGATTAAAAACAAGGTTTCTATTAACCTTGGATCTAAATAACTAACTGACGTTTTAAAGAGCTTTGTACAATAATTTTTGAGCCTAGAAATTGTTTAGGTTCTCTTCTGAATGATCTTGTAAGTAGTTGGAATGATACGTAACAATATTATTTATAGCTATGTGATTGAAGTACTCAGGCTTTCGCCTTTATATGATGTCCAATGCTTCCATTATAGAATGTGTATGGTGTTCAGAGGTCTATGGTGTTTAATACGGGCATGATTACATTATTCATTGGTCAAATTTTTGTAACTATGTTAAATGTATTTTATGTCCATAAGTGTAGTTAGTGATATTTGGTGAAAATTCTTTTTTTTGTAGATTACATCTTGGAGACCCCAGTTGAGGAGTTTAAGACAAGTCAGATCAACAATTATACAATCTTATACACTAGTTACCATAATTACTATATCAGTTAGTGGAGGTGAGGCTTAATTTTGATGTGAAAGGAACTCTTGTACACTATAAAAAGCTTTATCAACTAAATATTTTTTCAATTGTTTTTTAAATATTTTTATATTTTGAAGTCTTCAAAAACTGCAGTAACTGTTGTAGAGTTTCCTACCAATATAACTAGGGTTTTGTTTGAATAAGCTACTATTGTGACTCACCAATCACCTATCACTAATCAAGTGATAATCTCCTCTTGTATTATAATCGTGTACGTCAAGATTTTATTTAATATCACTCTTTTTACATACAAAGTAGCTTCATACACATATAAGAAGGGTACAGTTAGAAGACCAAGTCTCTTGAACAACGGCCTACATAAATCTAATCTACTCTTTTCATACATCTAACAACTTTCTTTTGGAACACCCTGTCAAAGTTTTGTTTTGATGAATTACCTCCTACTAAGATAGCATACCTAATATGTGACAGTAAGAGCCCATGTTAAGCTGTAAAAATTAACTTTTGTCATTTAATCTAGCAAGCTGTTGCAGGACAAATGGCCTATCCCAGAATTGACTTCGAACGTCTTAGTTCTGTATAGAAAAATGACTAATAGTATGTTGTTTGCTATGACAGATCTTGGACGAAGTATATAGAATTCTGCACTACATCAAAGTAACACCGAAGCTAGCGCGACCTTATAAGGTAACGGATGAACTGTTCGATTTATCGACAATGGCAATGGAGTACTTCAAGGAGCACATTGAGCCGACACTGCCCGAAATCGCCTACTTCGGCTCTGAATTCCTCGATTTCAGCTCCTCTTTGCCCAGTAAGCATTCTATTTATTTTTATTCTATATTTATAAGGCTTAAAACATGTTGGGTTTATCCTTGTTGCATGTGATATGTTGTAAAAAGAAGATTTTGAATATTATGGAATTGATAAAAACTGTATTATTGTAATAATACACTCCTAGTAAGGGTGACCGATTAGATCGGCCAGCAAAAATACTCTGTTCTCTGCTGTAAAATCACTTCCCGGTGGTTCGGAACCCACGTAAAACTGTAGATCCAGCTCATCAATCACAATCATCCAACTCTTTACCCACCCACAGGTCTCAGACCTATGTGGGCTTCATCCTAAAAAAAATTGTCAATAACAATGTTTTGTACATTAATATATGAATAATCTGCAAAGTAGAGAAATAATCTAATAATGCATTTAAAACAAATCCATAGCAATAACATAGGTTAATGATAATATTATTAATAATAATAATAGACTTGATGGTCAGGAGAACGTCACATGTTCCCGTTATGGTAGACCTACAATTTTAGGGATAGGGTCGAATTGTGCATGTGGTCAAGAAATTACTAAGCGGATTATTTCTGGGCCCCTGGACCTAAACCTCGACCATCTTATTAGGGTGGTTTCTTGAATTCTGAGAACGAACGTGCGCAGTTCAATTTTAGGTGGGTTCTGAACTTCCAGGTGAGTACATTCTAACGATTCATAGCAGCTTGGTCATCCATCCAGTCGCAGACTTGAGCGCTCCTCTCTGAACGTCACGATCGCATGAACAGCGCGTAACAAATCACCGCCCTGCATTATTCTAAGAAACATTAGAAAAATTAGAACATTGATTTGGTAATGTTGTGCAGTAATGATTACTGCAATCATGTTGACCACTATTCTTGTTCACTCGTTCCAAAAGGTTTTGATCTTGAAAGTCAACACTTTTTCCAGGTTTCATTATTTATTATTTATTTGAACATTTTCATAGAACTAACAAAAATATTGGAAGAATTATGTCTAACCTCACTACTGAATTCGTATAATTATTCAGACATCATTCTTGAATCTTTGTGTTCCAAATTACTACAATAAATAATAAATTGTAATGATAAAATAATAATAAACTCTATTTCTGCAAAAAAAAACAATAGATTACAAAGAATAAAACAAGATAAATGTCATGCTGGCACTAAAATAAAAAATGGCGTAACATGACTAATATACATTTACACGAATAATGTCATCTGTATCACTGTTTAAGTTTTAGTAACGTAGTTAACAAATTTGCTCATTAGTAATGAAACTAGAAGTTGTCACAGCCTCATTAATTAAAAGCCGTAAGAAACTACATTCGGTTGTTACACCATTATCAATTTCCTTTTGTTTGTTTATCAACCTGTTTGAGATTAATAATTGTGTAACAAGCGAAACTAGTTTCTTACGGTTTTCAATAAATGTGGTTGTGATAACTTCGTCTTTTTATTCATTATGGATATCTTCCACAATATCACCTTCGCCACTACAAAGAAAGTTGTTCATTAGTCTTGAAACGAGATACCAATATTATTTAAAAAAAATCTATCCTACAGAAAAGCTGTAACTTGACTCAAAGTTTTCCTCAGTTAGTAATTATCATAGGTTGGACTACTCGAACTATGCTTCATTAGCTTAATAACTCCTGGGCCTCCTTGTAAGGGTGACCGATTGGATTGGCCAGCAAATAAGATTCTGTTCTCTGCTGTAAAACAACTTTCCGGTGGTTTGGAGCCCACCTAAAACTGTAGGTCCAACTCATAAATCACCATCATCCAAATTTTTATAAAAATGTAATATTATTTAATATTATAAACTATTTTTAACAGTTTTTAGTGTTTCGTTTCAAGTGAACTTTTAAATTAATAGTGAATAAGTGAGATTCATTTTTTTTCTTTGAGCGAAGGTTTTTAGAAAATCTTAAATTTTTAGTCTGTGATTATGATGTTAAAGATCCATCTTGTTTCCACTAATATGTATTATAAACTTAAAAAACACTTTTGAATGGAAATTGACTCACGTTATGGCGTGACGGCGTTTCGCTCTGTTGTCTAGAGCATCATCAGACGACCCAATGTTTTGGACAATGTAACATATTCAAAATTTGTGAAGGGAGCAGTTTTGGACTTGAGTCTGTTGCGCCTTCACATACGTTGTAAATTTGTCACAATAAATAAATTCATAACCCACGCACAGGTCTTGGACCTATGTGGGCTTCATCCTCGAATAAAAAAAATGACATGTTTGTAACGCTGCGGTCCTCGTAATCGTGACATTGTCTAGTTTTCATGAATTTATATTTTTCTTTAAAATTCACAATTTTGCTGATCAATATTGACAATTTAATTTGATTTGTAGACTCGCCGCCACATGGCCAAAGCAAGAGCGGGGACGAATCGCCAGGACACCCGAACAGCCAGAGCTCAGACGAAAAGCCACCTGAGCCCTGCGCTACACCACAGTCTAACATCATGCTGCGCAAGCGCATTAGGAAAATCAAGCAGGGCATGAAGAGGTAGGCATGACTCACTAGTCACAATCATATTCCATTTGTATCATGCTTTTTATAGAGTTATTCTTGGAATTCTTGCATCTACTCAATAATTTTGATTAATTTTACTGTTAATACTCTTAGGCAAAGGAAACAAATTTCCCTGTTCGCAAGGAGGAGTTGCTTATCATAATAGAAAATAGAAAAATAATTAATTGGGGGTGAGCGCTCACATGTTCAACGAAGAACTAAACATTGAGAGGAGATTGTGGAATAAAGTTCACATAAAAGTTCGGTTGAGAAGAAATTGAATAGAAAAACAAAATTTAAGAGATCTTGTCTCGTATGACTTGTTCCCGATTAAAAAGCTACTTTCTGACCAATCTAGAGAGCAGGGAAAATTATGGAGTTGATGTTACACAGGTATTGATTGGACCTGTGATACAGGGCTTGATGTATTGTCAGGAGATTTGCTTATTCCAATGGAAAATGAACGAGACTTGAAGTTGTCAACCACATTTATTGAAAACAGTAAGATACTACTTTCGGCTGTTAAACTATTATCAATCTCAAACAAACTCAGTTGGTTTGAGATGTTGTTAAACAACAGTGAGAAACTAGTTTCGGCTGTTACATTATTATCAATCTCAAACAACCTGAGTATCTCATTGTTTTCAATAAATAATGTGGTTGTGACAACTTCGTCTTATTATTCATTATGGATATCTTCCATAATATCACCTTCGCCTCTACAAACAAAATTCCAATGGATCTGTTTTCCTGTTAACTTGAACTAAAGTATGAAAGTTTGAAATCCAGGACATGAATGCTGTCCGTACCGGCAGTACGAGCCCAGGGTACGCAGCTTGCCATGCTGTTGCTCTAATTACACTAAACTACACTGAGTTCTCCTCACAGCTCTCGTTTTGGACTCAAAGCCTGAGACCGACTAATTCAACATGGCTGAAACCATTCGTAAGAATGTTGATATTATTTATCGTTTCATCAATTTGTCATCAAAGTGCTCATCAATTTCTTTTTTTCAAATAACTAAATTTAAATTAATATTTATTTTTTATTTGAATTTTATCACCATCATTAATGGCCATCATATTTCATTACTATTTTTAGGAAATGGAGACTTCGGCCAAACCTGAATAAAACAGAAGTTTATAGTATTATAGTATATATTTATATTGTAAGCTTATTTTCGTGTATCTCTTTTACAAGGATAAATGAATAATTTGATTTTATAGTATTACAGAGACCTATATAGTATATGTTTTACCTATTCTCATAAATTATGTATCAATGTTTATAAGATTAGTATTTTATAGTATTTTTTTATTAGTATTGAAGTGCACTCGTGAAATAGATATGTTGCTAGTGTAAGAATTATTACCTAAAATTATTGCAGTCCTAGACCGTCTGCCGACAATTAATCATGAGTATATTTCATTGTTTAATGTATTTGATTATATATAAATATTGAGTTATCTAATGAATATTCCAATTCCTTGCTCTGTTTTAAATTATCTCTAAATCTATTACAAATTTTCTAATTTATATACAGTCAACTCTGTTTAACTAGTTATGTTTCCAATTTCTATTTAAATTTAAAAAAATAATATATTTATTATTATAATAAGAAGCAATGGTAGCCATAATTGATTAATTTTTAAAACTGCATTGGAAATCAACTGAATTTTCATGTTCAAATATGGCGATAATTCATTCTTATTCAAACAGAGTGATTTTGAAAACAAACTTGACTTTTGACAATTTGAGATATACACTTTACTAATTTTTTATAAATTAAATGTAGAAGTAATATGCTGTCAATATTGTGCTGATTATTACGTTTAGTGACATGTAAGAGTTTCATTGATTAGTGATGATTAATCCATTTTCTACTTTGGCTTCAGATTCCTAAGATGATATTGATATTTCTGAGCTAAGTTGATTGATAATTTGAGCAACCGTTTATTAATCTTTCAAGTAATCCTGCATCCTTGTTTCATTTTGAATTTCCCCCACATTAATATGTGTTTTTGTTATTGTAATTCAGGTACAGTTACCAATTGGGACTGATGCGTCGTGAGCTGAGGCACTGCAAGGGAAAAATTGCCGACCAACAGAAGCAGATTGTGGAGTACGGCAGTCGGCTGGATGAGAATGACAAGAAAAATGAAGAGACGTCTAGAAAATTCAGCACTGTTCTACAGGCAAATATAATTTTTATTTATCCCTTTTTTAATCAATCATTTGTCAATATTTTTAATTTATACTATCAAAGTTACCGAGTATACCAAGTAGCATAGAAATATTGTTTAGTGTATCTAGTCCCCTGACATCTGACAAAATTTCTATGACATATATATAAAAAAACAGGGAAAGGAGGCGAAGGAGGAAGAGGATTATCAACATTTCATTTATTGTGTCATTCCATCATAATGTTGTATAGCTAAGCCAGGACATTGAACACTAAGTACATTTTTCTTTTCTTTTCTATATTTTGTATTGTTTTTCTACATGAACTCAATCTGTACTCAATTGTAATCATACTCTGTATGGAAGCAGTAAATAAATAAATATTATAATTTAGTTATAATATTTTTTTTTCTATAATAGAATAGTATTATAAATCAAATACTATTCTTCATTACCCTTACAATCAATCTCAAATACAGAAATAAAAATATTCTTTTGATAGACCTGTGTTTGCAGAAGATTTTGGACTGTCCTGGATGTTTTATTTTAAGATTAGAAGAGATGCAAATAAAATGTATATAAAATGTAATTTCTTGATGTCTCAAGAAATTTGAGAAACGTTGGGAGTGTAAAACCGATGTTTCTTAAATATTACTTTATTCTAACACACATAATCAGCGATTACGATGTTAAAATGTGTCTGAACTTACAAATTAATGAAAATTCAAGTTATAGTGTTTCGAGTGTTGAGTAGTATTGTAGAGGAAATGAAACTGATTCAATAGAAGTGGTTTGTTTCCATCGAACTTTTGATTTATTCGCATTATTCAATTTATAGCGAATTATTTAACAAATATTTTCATAATCAGTTGATTTTGGAATTTGAAATTTTAGTTGACTGTTGACTGCATTGTAATCTAGCTATCATTGCCCGATTAACTGTACACATTTATACCAAAAAATTATTTATTTTTTTAATAAATGATGTGATGATTACTGCCTGGCTACTGTCTAAAATAAAAGTGTTACGAATGACAGGGGTGCTCACCCCCCTTAAGCTTCATGATGCACTCCCCCCCCCCTAAATTTAGCACCTGTTCCCCAATAAATTAGGTATCCCCCCCCCCCAAAAAATATTCCGAAAAAATAAGCCCCCCCCCTATTCTCTCTAAAACTAAAAGATTTATATTGGTATAGGTATTGAAAAAAATCAAACCCAGTCGATAATATACAAAGTGTATGCATATTTCTTGAGATTCTTTACATAGGTAATATTTTTTTGTAAAGGTAATAAAGAAATATTAATAAAATGAATATATGAACTTCTGCTCAATAAACTTAATTGCAAAATAGCTAAATAAGAATGTGAACCTAAATGGTTTATAAACAATCAAATATTATTACAAATACATAGTGGTTCAATAAAAATCAAATACCTATAGGTTTATGTTTGGTGTACATATTGAGTACCAATTGCATTAAGGTAAAATAATTCTACAACGTTGTTCCTTTAAAGGAAGTGAAAACAATGAGTTGATAACTTCATTTGTAAAACACTAAAATTCAAAATACTAAATCGGTTATGCTAATATTTACTGAACAGTAGTTAAACAACAGGTTATTTACTTAGTGTAGTATCTTGGGAGAATTTATGTATGTATGAAGTGCATAAAAGGCACACATGTATAGTTATTTACAACTCACAACCGGGAAGAAGCGTCTTTCAAAAACAAAATAAAAACATAGTTATGAAAAATTATTGAATTTTCAGTACCGTAATTCAAATTCAATTTAATATTTAATTATTTAGTAATTTTTAGTATTTAATCATTAGTATTAGCTATTTCATATTAAATAGTATACTGTAATAATAATTATAAATCTATTGTCATTAATTGACATTCTACCTGGTGACCGTTAAACACGGTTTCAATCAACTTCTCCCCCCCCCCCCCCCCGACAACTTTTTTGGAACCCCCCCAAGAATTTCAGTGATGTAGTCTGTGTCATAGCCCCCCCCTGTGGGCACCCCTACGAATGATGAGCCATCTTAATGATATGACTTTTGTGTAATTGGGTATGTGAACAATTGTTTGATTTATTTTTGGTTACAGGAGTTGAACAAGTGCAAAACGGAGCTGCAGTATTGGCGTTCCAAGTCGCCGTCCAACTCGTGCACGGCGGTCTGCCTGGAGTGTGTGCTGCCGGGTGGAGTGGTGGGAGGGGTGGGAGGCGTTGTTGCCATGCCGGGCGGCCAGGCGCAGGACGAACTGCAGGCGCTGTTGCTGAACGCTGGAGTGGGCGGAGCACACCATAGCCACGCCCACCATCATAGCTCTCACGCGCATGCGCATCACTCGTCGGCTGATGTTGCTGCTGCCGATGTCGGCTTTGACGCGGCCGCCTCGTTTCCGGCCGCTCTGCCAGGCACCAGCGCTGAAGAGGTCAGTCAATAATCTATTTCAAACTTTATTGGTAGCTTATATTTTTAAGTGTTAATTGATAATTTTCCTTCATTTCAAATGAAAATTAGATTTACTCTAAAATTACATATACACAGATAGTATATTCAGAATTACATGGCAGCAATTTATAGATGCTGCCAGCTCAATTTTTTTATGAATGAATGAATGAACTTATTTGCCAAAAATTATTACAAACTACAAAATAAACTACCACACTAAAACTTATAAAAAACAAAGTCGGCTATGTACTAGAATTATCAATTATTGATACAATAAAAATAGAGAAGCTAAAATAAACCTATTTATCACATAAATTTCATAGTAGGTGGGAAGTGGCAAAGACACCAACAAAAGGGAAAATCCTTGTACGCCAGTGTGAGTCGCATCGTCTGTATTATTCTTTGTAACATCATTAATATCATTACTGTGTATATACAAATTTATTCATAAAGTTTATTATTATATGAAACTCAATGATGAAAAATAATTTAACTTTTGCCATGAGTTAATAGATCTTTCTCTGTGCTTTGTTTTGGAAATTATTTGGCGGAAATTCACTTTCTAATATATTTATAAACTTACTGCTAATGTAGTGGAGTTGTCATCTAAGAAGGGTTAAGTTAAGGGTAACATATAATTGATATTTTTTATTGTATTTGGTCTTAAACTGTAATTTATGTTATCTGATCGTGGGAATTTATTATCGTATTTTGAACTGTAATTTGTTACAGAAAACATATATTTTAGAAAACACACAAATATCTCCAGCTAGTCAAAGTAACAACTTATGTCATGATGAGAATAGAGTCATAAAAAATCAAAAAAACATAAATAATAACAGATAACATATATGTATATTTTATTTGTAAGAAACTAATGTGATTTGAACTGTGTTCTCTCACCAGTGAACATTTTACTAGAATTTACTAAAATTTATTATAATTCATGATTTGTAATAGATTTTTATCGTATATTTTCTTAATTTTTATTGGCAATAAATAAAACAATTCGATTATATTTACAATCGAATAAAATAATGATTAAAATCTGAGATATACCGTACATTACATGTTGCGAGCGAGTGGGCAAGTTTTCTAAAAGTCATTCTATAGCCAATAAACAGCTGATTGCTGTTATTATTATTATGAATACTGTATTATTATTATGAATACTGTATTATTATTATTGTTTTATTTTATAATAATAATTATTATTATTATTATTATTATTATTATTATTATGCGGCCTGCACTATTCGCTCGCAACGGGTAATCGAGGCATTACTGTAGGCACTCGTAATCGAAAATGCTGTATATTTTGTTTGGACTTTCAAATTATCATGGAGTCAACATCGTCCAACCTCGATATTGATCCCACGATAATTTTATTCAATATTTAAATTGGATTTTGCTTACTGTTAGAAATAACACACGATTCAATTGAATTTAGGTTTGGAACGCGGCCGCTTGGGGCGCTAGCGAACAGGACAACAAGACTGCAGCAGCGCAGCCCGACGAAACGCCGCTGCTGCTGCAGCAGACAAACGCAGCGGGTGCCGGAGGAGGCGCGTGCGGGGGCACGGCGGCAGGAAAGCGCAAGGCTAGCGGCGAGATGCGTACCAAGGCCGCCAAGAAGCCCCGTGCCGGCTTCAAGTTCCGGAGCAAGCGACTGTAGAGTGCCAGCAGCAGCAGCGCCGGTTTAAAAAATGGTAACTCCCCTTTCCCCATCCTTATGGCGAGTAGAAATGGATGCTAGGTCAAGATATGTCGCAGGAGGTCCGAGAAAGTTGTTCCAAGCTGGTTCAGTCCAAAAAAGCATCTTGGGGAAACATACTTGGAACTACAAAAATGTAATGGAAATGCAATGCAATATGTCATAGGAGGTCCGCGAATATTCTTCTAAGTCAGTTTCAACCAAGAAATATAGTTTGAAATTCTTGAAACTTCAAAAATTTAATACAAATACAATTTAATATAAATGAAAGTTTAAATGCCTGCGTTTTGGTATCCAATAATTATTTGTTCACTACCGGTTTCAACCCTTCCATGGGGTCATCATCAGGTGGTTACAGACTGCAACCAACTGATGATGACCCCATGGAAGGGTTGAAACCGGTAGTGAACAAATAATAATTGGATACCAAAACGCAGGCATTTGAACCTTTATTTATATTAACTGGTATCCGGAGGCTAAAGAATCCAATATGAAACTCGAAGCAATGTGTAATATGTTGTAGGAGATCTAAGAATGTTTCTAAGTCGGTTTAGTCCCAGAAATATATTGGGAAACGTACTTATAATAAATACAATGCAATATGTTTTAGGGAGGTCCGAGAACATTGTGTACAGTTGGTTCAGTCAGAAAATATATTGAGTACGCAAGCTTTAAAAATGCAATGATTGAGAAATATTGAGTCACACGAGCAGTGTACAAGGTTGGTTTAGTCAAAAGTATTATGAAGAAACACCTATCTAGTGTTAAGAAGTTAGGGGATGAGATTTATCCTTGGTAAGTTCATTCAAAAAAATATTTTTGAGAAACACACTAGAGAGTTGAAGAATTGAACTGGTGAGGTTTATTGAGACACAAGAAGGTCAGTTCAGTTGCTTGCAAAATTCGTTGTTGAGAATTTACAAGAACATTGAAATTAACAAGAAATTACAAGAACATTGTGCTAGGTCAGTTTAGTCGAAAATTTCTTTGGGGAACATTTGAAGCTTGAATCGCTGAGAAATTTAGGTACAACGTGGAAATAACAAGTAACGTTGTATTTAAAATATATAATGTAAAAATAATAATTTATTTCTCTGCTGAAAAGGTAAAATTGTTCAAACTTGAATTTAGAGAAAAGAGGAAAATGAATCATAAGCGATACATATTTCTCATTAACTTGTAACTTAAATGTTGTAAGCGAAAGTTAAGCAAAACGTACGCCTATTGTTTTTTATCGTAGAAATAAATCTGTCCTATAATATTACTTATGTTTTAAAGATTATCTGTGATACTTGAAAAAATCATCACATTATAGTTACGGTAGTCTATTATCAGTTTTGTTGAGAAGAAATAAATCGTTTTCTATAGTTTTTTGTTGGGAAAACAGAAGAAACATGTTTCCCTTGGTTTTTAGTCTATTATTAATGTGTTGAAACGAAATGCACTTGACTGAACTGACTGTACCAATGTGTAATGTGTACACAAATAAGTAGCAACTACCTTTTCTTGTTTTATAGGATTACTGTTCTTTTTCAATAATTTCCTTTGTTCCTTGTTAAAACCAGTACTTGAAACTTTCATTTTGGCTTTGAAAATCTACCGGATTTAGTCAATAATATCACCGTAATTAGATTAATAATGCTGATTTACCAGATTTGATAATAATGATTCGCATAGAAAAATATTCCAAAATACGATACAATGTAAAAAATCCAGCCCAATATACAATGTTCCATTAGCATCATACATGATTTAAATTATGAAATAATTAAATTATTTTAAAACCCCGCTATTTGATATAAATATAATTCTAATTTTATTGCATTGACTAACAATTATATTAACTTCTAAAACGTGTAGGGTATTTAAAATCAATAAAAATTAAAAATTATTGCATTAATAAAATGAAAAAGTAATGATGGTTAATTATGAAATAATTAATAATGTAAGTTAATGATATATTGAAATAAAAAATGTAGTAGACTGTATAATAATTGACTCATTATAATTAACTAATTCTCAATTGATTCTTTCATTAAACGAGTGATTAATTTGATCGTATCTTTTAGTATAATCCATTTTTTTATTTAAGAAATCTCAATATCAATATTCAGAATGGTCTGTGCAGAAAAGGTTTGAGAAAGGTCTAAATTTATTCTCAATATAACAATAATACGAAAACACTATTAATTAGGACTGGCAGCTACCAAACTGTTCAATCAATTATTTATTTACATTGGAGACAACTGGTTTCCCCAAATCTATTTCCTTTACAGGCATAATAATACAAAAAATCAAATTCAGAGTGGTGAAAAAATTATGAAATATGTAAAAAATAGTAACTAATTACCATTAAAAAGTTGATATTACTTGATTAAGTGTCAAAAACCGTTTAATTAGCATTTTTATTGTTTCTAGGTAGGGTACTTAGCACTTAATAAAAAGCAACAATGTTAGTTTACTGAATCTTTCTAAATTCAAATTTCAGTGCTAACGGTTTTCAGAAATGGAATATAATGTGAAATACCTACTCGAATAATGAGAATATTTAAACCTATAATTTAAAATGTTTGACAATATAACAATCTTACCTGCATGACATACCGCATTTCATATAATTTCTAAACGTTGTTTTTATTTATTGTGACATAATTACATCAAAAGCAAGAATCAACTGCTACTATCTTGACTGTCAATCTGTTTTCTTATAATCTGATTGTGTGTGTATGTGATATCTATCTCGGAAGTCATGCTCATGTGTGCAATCTGCGTCACCATCTGCAGTGATGCATGTGGTAGATAATTATTGTAAGAACTGTTGTAATTTTACAGATTACTCGGCTAATGTAACTTCTGCTCGTCATAAGGTGTAAGAAAAATTGTCCCCAGACGAAAATAGATTGTGTATGTATTCGTAGAGAAGGCCAGCTTCGATGACAGTGTAAATGTGTGTGGACTGTTCGTAGTGGACGCTCGGTTTGTGTTTGAAAAGAAACAAAAATGAAATAGGATTGAAAGTGGTGGAAAACCTAACCTCAAAAAGCAGCTTCTATCATTTATTTTTTAGGGTCCATCATCAGTTCCTACCCTCGATCTTCATGTTACTAATCTCATAGTAGTGCATCACTTAACATCAGCATCATCATCTTCATAAGAATCATCTCGGTAAATAGGTTGTTGAATTTTATTATTGACCTTGTTTTATTTATAAGATATTGTATAAAATACAGATATAATCTTTTTAGTATTGTGCAGAGCCGTGTGGATTGTAAATTGATTGGGTGATATTGGAGGATCATCAATTATTTGTTTTTACTCAACGCTTATAATTGACTGTAACCATTTTATTAGAAGTCTGAACTTGTCAAATTGTCCAAGACAATTATTGCTGTAATTATTTCAACTGTATACGAATGTTATGTTGGATTGAATCATTTTTTATTTAGAAAAGAAATATAGAAATTTAAATGAATGTATATGATTTTTTATTTTAATATAGAAATTAAACTTTGAAATGAATTAGTGAAGAGATTTGATGAGTTCAGAACTAGTATTGTACGAATTAATGAATTTATTCAATTCAGTTTACCTCAGATGGAATATTTCAATATATTTTGAATTACCAAGTTGGTTGGATGATAAATTAGATTTTAAAAAATCAGTAATTGAGTTTACGAAGCGTAAAAGAATACGTATTAGTTGTACCGTATACTTGTCTCAATCCTGTGTATGAATTTTCTCGTAGATTGAATATACTCGTACATGTACACATGATGAAGAAACTCGATAAATTGAAAAATAATATTGAATGAAAATTATTTTGAAAAAGTGGTAGTTCTGAGTATTTTTCAAATACTTCTAATACGGTACAGTCAAGTGGAAATTTTGCAAATACTTCTTTTAAGGTCTGATAGGTCGAGTAAAAATGGTTATAGTTATATGCATTGATTACATAACCCGCCAGAACCGGGAAAACCTGTCATCTTTGTGGGTTAAGCTAGGCTCAAATAGATGTTGATCGATTTTTTTGGAAAGAACTTTCTGATTGTTTTGAGCATATTCGTAAATTTAACTCTTTTCACTTTGTGAGTGCTACTTTCTTATTTGGTAGATGTGAATTTATTTGTGTTTGTATTTGAGGTTTGTGTTCGGGTAGGTTATTTGAAGGTTTCTGTTTGTATTTAGAGCTTGTAAAAAGTGAGTTAAATGAATGGTAATACTTAGAAATTATACTTTTGCTTATTTAGATGTATTCTTAATACATTTTATCTCGGTGATACATAAAAGAACAATTTTTTAAAAACAATCAAAAATCAAAACGTTTTATCAACTATTGGTTTTTGTTTAGTCCAAATTATCCAATATTTCGTGTCATTTCTTGCATCTTGTAGGCAAACAAGATATATATCTTTTAGAAGTTAATTCAATTTAAATTATTCATCTACAAATATGAAATGAAATTTATGTCCTTTTCAAGTTTTCGTTTATGTTTCAATGAACTACAGCTCACTTGATGCAATGATTGGAACGAAAAATTGTTTATTATGTACTATTAATTCGCTTGTATTTTGGTACTGTACTCAATCAGTTTGATTGAAAAATCTCAATATTTGCAACGCTCTGTGCAGAAAAGGTTTGAAAAAAGATATAAATTAAAAAAAATAAAACATCTGCACAGAAGGTAGCAGATTGTATATTGTGAAGGAAAATTTAGTTAATTTGAAAAAAATACGATTTATTCAATAATTGAACAGGTCAGTTATTAAATTCACAACATCTTATTTCTTCGTAAATACTGTAGTGTTGAGAAGCATGTCTCGATTTAAGTCTGTGATTTCACAGACATCTTAATGCCATACTGCTTAGCGCAGTTGGTTAAGGCGTCGCAACTTCAGCTTGCTGTCGTTTAAGTGGTCGTGGATTCGAATCCCGCTCCTCCGTCTGGCATCTATGTGTAATCATTCACCTCATTACCCACGCACAAGTCTCAGACTCATGTGGGCATCATCAGCAATTGAAAAAAATGCTCCCATTTCATCTAGCATTGCCAATTATTTGTTACCAGACAATTAATTTTGAAATTATTATTGTATAAATTGTAACTTGATTCTGTTGTAGTCTGGTTCATACGTTTTATTTTTTATACAGTGGCAGTGATTAGAGGGATGGGCGGGTCGTCCCCATTGCACCACTTTTTGGGGGAAATTTCTAAAAAATTCAAAGTTTGGTTTACTAGTTTGATTTCTAATTTTGCCCTCTTACCTGTATCAAAAATCCCCCCCCCCTCTCTCTCTAAGCTTTGATGATCATTCACCGCCACTGATTACGTGTAGTCTGAACGGAAAAAACCGGTCGAATTAAGAACCTCCTTGTTGGAAGTCTGATGAAAAGGAGGATAAAATACATTGGCTGAACTACAAAAATAAAAGCATTAGGTATTCTAAATTCGAATTATTATTTTTGCTTAAATTACAATAATTGAATTACTATCAATTGACCTCCCAGAAACCACTTTTTTAATTGAAATAAACTATTTTCTTCACTTTCCCAACTAGATCTGTTCAATTATTGGAAGACCTTTTTTAGCATTAAGCGAATATATCTTGCCAATAAAAAATATACCCGTGATTCTCTATTGTTTATAGCATTCAAAGTACTAAATCCTTGAATATTTACTAATTTTTTCATACAATTTACAATTTAAGTGTACGGTTTTGTATTTTTTTTTTTTTGAGAAGGCAAAGAATGGTTCGGATTTTTATAAGAAGTGGTCTACGCTCAGTTGTGGACGTACAATTATTATTACTATAATAATTTTCTGATTGATCTCGTGATTCAGGAGTGACTATTTCGCGTAAAAATTAATAATTAATTTTAACAATTAATAAAAACATCACACATCATCAGTGAATGTGCGTTTTCCTTTAGACTACGGTGATTCCTGATGATGTCGGTGATACTTATAATAGTTGTATAGTTTGAATTGAATTGGACCATAGATGGAACTAGGGTGTTCTGTAATAGGGCGTGATAGGAAAAAACCATGATTTTCTGCTATTTTCCAAAAATGTTAGAAAAATATTTTTTTAAACATAGCAGAGATTGCAAAGCAATTGTTTCAATAGGAAATTTAAACTTGTGCTTGTCTGATTATTTACAAAGCTTTTGCAATAATATTCTATTGAGCTTTGTGACATTGGTGTACGTGTCAACCAGTATACGTTAACTCATGAGATTGAATTATGAATTTAATATATATATATTTGGTTTTTACCTTTTCTGATTTTTCACAGGATATTATTTGGAAAACATTACAATAAACTAATGATAAGAAGTTCTAAATGTTTGGTGAAAGATTTGAAGATTAGTGTATTGGGGCTTTACTAAAAAATCATTTTCGTGAATTACGATTGAATGATTCTGAATTACAAATTTAATCGAAAAATAATCTGCTTAATTTCTTGCCAAGTATTTTTCTAGTAATGCCTTTCATTGTTAATAAAAAAAAATTATCTGGAACGAAATGTTCTCAATGATTTTTTATGGTGAAACTTGAAATTACTATGCAACAAAATCATTGAGACTTCAATAATTAATTTAATCGGGATATTGGAAAAACGTTTTTTAGAGGTAGAAATGTTATTTTGTTAAAAAATATAAAAACTAAATATTCTGAATTTTTGTAGCAGATCTTGAATTAATTTACAATGCAGCAATAGCAGTTAATGGGTACAGATAAGCAAATAATTCGAGCCTTTTAGTTTTTATACGTTTTAACTGCAATTAAAAGATGATACAATATTATTTGTATCACGTGAGATTGAACCTATTTCGCTCCATTACTGAACCCTTGTCCCTAGATATTACAGTAGGTGGTAGATTGAAGAAAAGTTGGTAGAAATAATATATTTTGTGTGTGTATGTGTGTATCTGAGTCATTGTGCACATATTACATGTGAATGAGTGTATGAGACAAATGTATGTTTTGTTAGGTCGGTATCTTGTAAATATCTCATTATATACATATTATATATATTTATGTTATTAATCAAGTCGAATATAGAAAGAATGGACATGAGTTTAGTAAATTATAAGGATAAAGATATGGAAATCTAGAACTGTTGAAAGGAGTTCATTTTTTGTCATTCTGTACCATAAAAACAAAAAAGCTTGTGACGTTCTTATTTGTAGTGTACAGGGGTTATTCAGTAAGTATCCGACCTTTTCGCCTGTTTTTTTTCTTATTAATCTAGTGTGTGGGAGATTCCTTTTTTGCAAAGTGCTTAAATTTAAACCGTCTGTAACAATCTAGAATTTATGTATTGGTAATGTAGCTGAAAAAATTATGTTCTGAAATGAAAAAATAATTTCTATTGAATTTGGGAATTTTATTCTTCTGTTTTCCTGCTAATATTTTGTAGTATTAGTAACATTTTATCTGCTCAGTGTTATATTTTCGTTGACAAAAGGTTTTTTTTAAATGTTCATACTCTGCCACACAATACCAAATTTTTGTTTGCAACCGTTCTTAGTTTACTCCACGAATGAAAGATGTATGCATTTAAAATGTTCATATCAATGGAGTAGTACTTACTAGACATGAAAATAAATCCAATGTAGAAACAAGTTCAGTTTTTTGTAATCCTTCCATAATGGAAAATGAAGTTGTCACACTATTTGTTTTTTTAATTCACTCCCTGTAATTCTATTAAAAAAGGTCAGTTGCTGTCTCTACGTTAGAATGGTACTTATTCACATATATAGAAGTAGAAGAAATTCCGTAGTATTGTGAAATATTTCACGGATGAATACAAAATACCATATTTTCAAATTCTCACTCACATTCAAATGTCATAGAACCATGGTTTCAAGACATCAATTTGTCATATAAACCGGCTAAATTTGAGGTTTCTAAATTGCTTATTTCAGGCCCCAACCAACATCAAATCGAGTTTCTTAATCAGTTGCAAAAAAACGTTTAAATTGCGGTCGCAAATACTTGGGCATGTGCATGCAGTAAATAAATGAAAAATCTCAAGACTTACTCCTACGATCAAGAGTTCGATTCTCCTTCAGCCTGGCATATTTTATTTAATCATTATTACCCACGCACAAATCACAGACTCTTGTGGGAATTATCAGCAAAAAAAATCAGTTGCATGTATAGTATTTTTTTAAATCTAATATAACTGCTACTAGTACTAGGACTAACGATCAGTTTTTTCTAGCCTTAATTATTAAATTTGAAGTTATTACCAGAAGAACCTCAATAGATTCTTCTTGCTTAAATTTAATTACATATTTCACATTTCAACTGATAAATTCAATGAATACTTCCACTGAGCACTACTGAACACTGTCAAACCACAGGTCTGTTTGATTATTTCTTCTTAGTCTCCCGACTGATGTTGAATTGTCCAGGAACTGGAATGCTTCAACATTTTGGTGGTGATGCAGAGCCTCTTTATAGGACTTCGCTGATCGTTCAATCACCTCTTGCAGGTCTCTATGTAGATCAGAGTTTCTGATGTAACGCGGAGCATTAACAGAATGTCGCAAAAACTTATTTTGAAGCCTTTGAAGGATACCAATATTACTCTCTGCAGTACAACCCCAGAGTTGGACACCGTGCAACCAGACAGGCCTCAGGATTTGTTTATATAGTAGAATGTTATTGTAGTTTGATAGGCTTGAATGCCTTCCTATTAACCAGTACATTCTACTATACTTGATGTATGGTATTTGCGACCGCAATACAAAAGTTTTGCAACTGTTGCTGAAAACCGATTTAGCCAATAATTTGACACACCAAGGTCATGCGAGATTTGACAATATCATAATATTTGGTGGTTGATCATCGGCGTAGGATATTCCATTGAAATTCATTAATGTAGCCTTTACCAGTGTAATTTAATATTTGAGATTATGTATTTATATAAATATATATATTACGATATTAATAATAGTGTATAAATCAACTCGATTATAATGTATATGTCTATGTTGGAAATCTTGCGAATCAATTTTGTATCGAATAAATCTCAGATGTATTTTGTAGTAGTGTGTACTGTAAACAATGTGAACCCTGTTATGCAAATTAGATTATTGTCTTGAACGTGTGAGTGCTGAGTTGTTGTTTTCAAAGCAAAATTATTGTAAAATAGCGTTTAAACTTCACACAGGTGTTTGATGTGTTTTTAATGTGTGGAAACTAGAAACAAGAATGATTGAGCAATTTTAATAAAAAAACTTGTTGCTTTCTCTGTTGATATTTGTAGAAATCATGATCTATCAATAAAATTGTATTAGATTGTGAAAAACGTAGAATTTTCAATTTGTTTTCATATGTATGGTGTATTTGATGAAGGTACGTTCCTCTAGCGATGCGACAGCATCTTAGCGCTGACGCAATAATACGCTGCGCAAAAGTGTTCCCCCTAGCAGCCTAGTTCAGTCGACGTTGTAATGGCTATTCTAGATTAAAATAATATATCTTAAAATCAGGATTACTCAAAATAATGTTTTTGCGTCGCTAGGGAAAGTGCCTTTAGGACATGATATTTCTTCTGATAAACTGATTGATATACAAGGCACATAATGGAATGCACATTTCATAAATAATGATGATCTTATTATCCCATGATAATTTTTATTCTGGAGCCAGGAAACAAATTAATACAGATTAGTGAAAGCAATTTTCTATAATTTCTACTTGTGCTGATAAAAATATTGCTGTTTTCCGAATCGAATTGAAAGCACACCAAATCTTGTGAATTTATAAAACAAATTATTTTCAGATTCATGTCTTGATAGTTGAATTGTATGGAAGAGAACACCTATTGTTTTAGATTAATTGAATATTTTATAAATAAATAACATATTAATGAAATCTTGGAAACTCATTTGTGTATTCCTATACAACTTTGAACTGGTTAAACGCATGAATTTAAAGATTCTATTTGAAGCCTTGAAGAATAATTTATCATTTTTGTTCCATTTAAGATGAAAATGTGAAACGATGCTTGCACAATACTCGAGGATAATCTCTTCTATAATCTGTCATACATCATTCCACATCGTGTGTTTGATTTTCCGATGACGATAATCATTGATGCTCCAATGTGCAAGCACCTTTTACAAATCCACCTCACTCTCGATTTGTGTAATCGCTTTCCAAATCAAAACTAACTTTATTCATCCTCAAAAAAAATTTCATAAAATATTTGGCGCCGACTTCAAAAGATTACTTGTATGAAATTTTAAATTTCTCAGTTTAAAGTAAATACTTTATTTTGAACTTTTTCGTCCGTGAGCATTTAATGTTTGAGTATCATTTCACTGAAGTCTGTTTCTTTTTTTGTTTTAAAATTTGTTTTTTGTTGATTGCGTCTTTGAGACTCCAGTTAAGGAGAATAAGACAAGTCAGATCAACAATTATACAATCTTATTCACTAGTCACCATACATATACTATATCAATTAGTTGATGTGAAAGGAGCTATAAAAAGCTTTATCAACTAAATATTTTTTCAGTTGTTTTATAAATATTTCCATATTTTCAAGAGTTTAAAAACAGCGGTAGCTTGTTGTAGAGTTTCCTACCAATAAAACTAGGTCTTTGTTTGAATAAGCTACTATTGTGACTCACCAAGTGATAATCTCCTCGGCTACTTGCTTTATAATCGTGTACATCAAGATTTTGGTTAATATGACTCTTTTACATATAAAGTAGCTTCATATACATAAAAGCAGGGTACAGTTAGGAGACAAAGTCTCTTGAACAGCGGCCTACATGAATCTAATCTATTTACTCTTTCCATACACCTATCAGGATTATTTTTTATCTTAAACACCCTATCAAGGTTTTGTTTTGATGAATTACCCCATACTAAGAAAGCATACCTAATGTGAAATAGAAGAGCCCGTGGTAAGCTGTAAAAAGTAATTTTCTGTCGTATAATCTAGCGAGCTAGATGAAACTTCATCACAAACTTCACAACAAATTTTCTCAATGTATGGAGCCCAGGACAATCGTCTATCCAACAAAACTCTTTGAAATGAATGTTTTTTCCTGGTCTAGTTGATTATCGTTTACAAACACGTTTATAGCCCTATATTCATTTGAATTATATGTCTGTTTTTTTTTTTTTAATTGAAGGTACTCTTGCATTTTTTACTATTTATTTTTAATTTCACCTGATTTAAGAATTGGACAATGGACTGCACACCTGTCTCATTTCTTGTTCAAGTGTCACTTCATTACAGATTTCTTTCCTTCAGAACCGAGTAATCTGCGTGACCTACTGTCTGATATTATATAAGCTTAATGACAAGACTATTTGGCAAATTGCTGACTAGAACTCATGCCAGAGGCCTGTTGCAACAGTTGAAAACTTTATTTTATTACTGATAATGCCCACATAAGTCTGAGACTTGTGCGTGGATAATGAGGAGAATGATTACACTTGAATACCTGATGGTGGAACGGGATTCAAACCCACGACCGCTTAAACGATAGCAAGCTGAAGTTGCGACGCCCCAAACAACTGCGCTAAGCGGCCCGCCTAAATTTCATTTACATGTTACAAGTACAAAAAACATTCGTTTTCAAATTGTTATGCAACAGTCCACAGAAGAAGTAGGTATTGTGTTCTGTTCTATTCAATATGTAGTGTTATGGAGCGTAGGTTGATGAAAATAAACATTTTCAGGTAAAATAAAATGGAAAATCTTTTATTGATCATAATTTGTTAAAAAGAGTAATTTACAAAGTATTGACTGTTATTATGTATACTCTACGACTTCTTGTTCTGTTTGACTATGGTAATCTCTTCAACCCTATAAGATATATTTGATCATTTTGAGATGAGAAGTCATATTATTGTCAATTCAACATTTTTTATTATCACAATATTTTATTTTCATAGTACGTAAAAATAACAAACTATCAATATAAATATAAAATCATTACTATTAATTGCAAAGAACAAGTATTAGACTTGGCAAAACAAATTGAGCTCTTGTTTGAGGATTCAACTTCGATTGCGTCTACAAAAACTTCCATCTTTGAATCAAACTGTCAGCTTTCTCATGTGCACGATTTAATGCAACTTTTATTACACAGACTCGGAATTAATTATTTGTCACACTTCCCATTACCACCATCTACATTTTTAGAAACAGTAATGCAGAATTACGAATGCAGTAGGTTCGTTCGACTGATCGTGACGACAAATAACTTAAAACTTCTGGAACCCACCTAAAATAGTAGGTCCACCATGTTTCCTTTAAAATGGCTCAATCCGCGAGGTGAAACTACCCGTAAGGTTCTATCCACCAATAAAAGTTTTCAATATTATTATCATTTACTTTAAACTTCTTGTCTGTCAGTGTTTTTGAAACATAGGTAACTAGGTGAGATACTTTGCATTGATTTGAAAGCTGGAATAAGGATGTTTGACAAAAATTCAATTCAGTATTTGTGCGACAAAAAATTGCTGCAAAATCATGTAAATGTAAAACCGGCCCTATAACTCAGGTGGGAAATTTCCTGTTCAAAATCCAAGTTGACCCACATTTTTTCCGAAACGTTTGCTAGAATTATGCATTGATTTCACTGTCCATTTTCAATTTTTTTGTTGAATTATTCGAGATCTCATTTAAGTTTGATTATTATGCTCTTTTCGTCTTATTACTCTCCGTACTTCGTTCACTTTTTCTAAACAGTTTCTTAATAATAAATTTCAATGTATAGTAAACTATTAGGAATGATGTCATTGAAACCAATAGTATGAATGCGATGACATCGAGCAGAAGGTACTGGTACCAGGTGAGATCCACCGCCGCTGAACGAAGGTGCGGCGCTCCCTTGTGTCGAATAACATACTCGGTCCAGTATACAGCTGTTTCCAGTGGTGTTTGTGGCCGGTCTCGGAATCTTTCCGACAATTCTTTGGCATTTTGAGCGTACCTGCAAGCACAAGGACTTATTATAGCGCCATTTGTAACTAGCATCTTTGGGAGTTTTTCACAACTTATGGTTGTGGTCAGAAGTTTACAGAATTGGGAAGAGTGAGTGAAATATCATACAGTTCATCTGTTTGAAGAGAAGTTCACAAATAGACTGTTTTTTTGCACTTCTATTAATTTTTAGTATATGTATATATATGCTTATGCTTTTTCATTAGAAAAGAAAATATAATGAAGAAAAACACAGACACAAACACATCACACATTTTTAGTGTTTTTATAAGTAAACTTCCTTTTTACCAACTTTGCAGCTCTACCCACCTGCATAGTTTTGTGAGTTCCTTAGATGAATGTATTACAGGAAAAGCTCAATACAAACAATAAGTAAGCTCGCATTACGCTGGGTGATTACCAGCTGTAATATTGATACAGACCTAATCTGTTGCTTTGTCTTAAGATATCGGCGTATCATATATATTATCACCATAGGACGTATCATGTTATCAGCTGTTCTATGAGCTTCCTGCATCTTAAAAAAATTTTGATACAGTAATAGTGTCCAAAGGTGAAATTTGAACATTAATTTTTAAAATTCTGAAAGAAAAATAAATCGAGCTTCGAAATGCACTGAATTGAGTTTAGAGGAAGCCTTGTGACAAATTTAGTGTTCCAAATCGCTGCCGTTTTTGTGAAATCCCTAAGATAAAAAAACCACAAACACATCCCTACTATCTTTTTTTTCGGAGGATGAAGCCCACTGGTATGAGACCTGTGCGTGGGTAATGAATTAGATGATATAGTGATTGATGAGTTGGACCTACAGTTTTGGGTTGATTCCGAACCACCGGGAAGTGATTTTACAGCAGAGAACAGAGTCTTATTATATAGATCAAATGGATTGTGTACAAATATCTGATTAAAGTAAAGTACTAATCACTTCAATGGTTTGGCATTTACAGTGCACCTGCAAGCACAAGATCTCTTATAACGCTGTTGTCAAAGTTGACGAGTACACTGAGCGTCTTTACAAGCGAACAAGCCAGCGAGTAGCCGACCCATCTCCCCTCCACCAAAGGCCTGACTCCTGAGATTTGGCTCTAGGTCCCGTATTTATAAATGTTCCTTCACTTTCTCTTGACTTAGGGACTCTTGAAATACCTATTCTACTTTTCTAAATACATTTCAAGAATCCCTTAAGTCAAAAGACTCTGAAAGAACGTTCGTTCATAAATATTGGTCAAGTCTGAGGAGTCATGCCTTTGATGGAGGGGGGCTGAGTCGGCGTTTAGTGTTGTTACTCGCTGGCGTGTCAGCTTGTATACTAGCTCAAAGTAATCGAGGATTTGGGATAATATTCTATTAAAGGAATCATTTTTCAGCTATCAATGCTCGCTCAGCTATCAAAACAGTTACTCACATGTTTGGAGGAACATTATTTTAGCAATAGATCTGGTTTTTTAATATATTTGAATGAATTTTAATAGCATTATAGCAGAGTAGTTGCCTTAGGGTACTTTTTAAAGGAATCATTATTTTCTCCTTTAGAGCCTGGCTATTGCTACCAATACTAGTCAGTTACTCTCATGCCTGGAGAAACATTATTTTAGCAATAGATCTAGTTTTTTTTAATATATTTGAATGACTTTTTATAGCAGAGTCGTTGTCTTAGGGTAATTTTTAAAGGAACCATTATTTTCTCCTTTAAAGTCTGGCTATTGTCATCAATGCTAGTCAGTTACTCACATGTTTGGAGGAACATTATGTTAGCAATAGATCTGATATTTTAATGTTTTTGAATGAACTCAGGAGCAGATCAAGCAGTTGTCTCAAGGTGCTTACACAGTGGAGCATTCAATACTCGAGCATAATCACCATAGATCGGACGCCTTGAAGATGAGATTCAATACCTCGAAAACGTTCAGCCGAATGTGAGTACATTTATTAAATATTCCCAATATAAAACTGACTGCAAGTCGTTAAATTTACAACAAAAAGTTAATAACAAAACAGATCGTTAAGGAACAAGAAATCCAAGAATTTATTAATATGACATGTATTGAATGAAACTAAAGTTTCACAAAAATACGGGACTAATCGCTTATCAAGTTTTCTGACCAGATCTAATCTCGATGCACTCCAATAACTTACTTTGGGTTGTTGAGAATTTCGGTTATTTTGTTGTAGAGATTTTCTTCGTTGATGTCGTTGTAGTCCAATCGCAGACCTGCGCCATGACTAACCACTGCCTCTATGTTGCCAGCCTGATCACCGTAGAACGGAATGCCCATTATGGGAACACCGCAGTGTACGGCTTCAGTGGTACCCAGGAGTCCACCATGCGAAATAAATAGTTTCACGTTCGGGTGAGCTGAAATCAATTTTGAAATAGAAACGCAATCATAATTCAAAAATGTATATATGAAATTTGAAAATGAACACATTTTGCATACGGTACCGGTACCTCATTTCAATAGAGAAGTCTCAACTTCAACTATACACGTGTAATAGGCACGGCTACCCTTAATTTATCCTCAGATTATTCATTTATTTATTGTGACAAATTTACAACGAATGTCAAGGCGCAACAGACTCAAGTCCAAAACTGCTCCCTTCGCAAATTTTGAATAAATGTTAAATTGTCCAAAACATTGAGGTTAACACAGCATAAACATTTAAGATTTGCTAAAAACCTACACTCGAAAAATAACAAAATGAATCTTCTCACTTAACCACAAGTATAATTAGCACCGTTACTTCATTTTCTGTGCTTTATCTATATAATAAAAACATAAAAAACACTTTTTAAGTGGAAATTAATTCGCTTTATTGCGTGACGGCCGTTTAACTCTGTTGTCAAGAGCATCGTCAGACGACCCACAGTACACTCACTGCGTACTGAGTGTACTGTGGGTCTTCTGACGATGCTCTTGACAACAGAGTGAAACGACCGTCACGCCATAAAGTGAGTCATAATTTCCACGTGAAAGTGTTTTTCATATTTTTATTATATATTAGTGGAAACAATATACAAGATGGATCTTCAACATCATAATTTATCCATTTCTTAGAAAATGGAGATGGCTGTGGTAAATGTCAGTCTATCTCTTGGTCACTGAAATGAGGAATTTGTTTGTTGATAACTGTATTTGTTGTTTCTATTATTCAAAGATTCTATGTTTATTACATTATTAATCAATGTGTTAGATCTGAAAATATTTTTGAATATAATTATATCTCTGAAAAAACCGAGTGGCTAAGCAGGGAAGAGTGGGGCAGGCCATCTGCTCCCATACTCGACGCCGACTGCCCTGAACCACTCGTTTTTTCAGCACAATTATTCAACTTCTCATGAATTCTCACTGAACTCAACATTTTCGTTCCATTGTTAATCGAATTGATTGCTCTGATGGACATTTATGTTGGCCATAAAATGGACATTGTGCGTGATATGTTTCATGAATGGAACCATGATTTTCAACGTAAATCTGCACAATTTGCAACCGTTGTTCAGGTGTCACTCTAATCATGATAAAATGCCAAGCAATACTGAAACTGAACACAAATCAGCTGTTAGTTGACGAAATGTTTGTCACTGGAAGCAGTGCTGCCAAATTAGAGTTCTATACCTCTAAAAAAAAAAAACACCCTATATTTTAGCAATAGATCTGATTTTTCAATGTATTTGAATGAATTCAAATTGAAGTCAAATTCAATTCAAGCATTGTTCCGGTGTCACTATATTCATGGTAAAATAGCAAACAATACTGAACACAAATCAGCTATTAGTTGATGAAATGTTTGCCATTGGAAGCAGTGCTGCCAACTTAACGTTTTATACCTCTGAAAAAAACACCCTATAGTTGAATACTTTTTTTTTAAGGAAGAAATGGAAATAAACTAATATTTCATAATATGCTAAATCTAATAATCATTCCTACTATAGTTATATTACTTGGAAACTCACCTAGTATGTCTCTTTGTGGCATCCATTTGGCGATTTTCACATTGTCCGATTTGCCAGGCATCGTATCGTTTTCCCACTTCCAGAGCACTCTCTGCCGCAGGCGGGAAAAAACTTTGACCAGTGCATCGCGTTTGTCATCAGGAATTGTTGATGCCTTGAGCATGGAGCCCATGCAGAAGTAGATGACACCGTGTTTGGCACCATCAATGAACAATTGCAAATCCTGAAACGATTTTAGAGTTATATTCCAAGTAGTGCATAATGTCTAAGCCTTTAATTTCATTGAGAATCTCGGGACTGTCGAAACTGTAGTACCATATCTCGTGTTTTCATAATAAATGTATCTATGACAGACCGTGCAAGCCTTAGCTTGCAGTACAGAGTCTTATGGCAATTTTTAGGATGAAGCCCACATAGGTCTGAGACCTGTGCATGGGTAATGAGTTGGATGATGGTGATTGATGAGTTGGACCTACAGTTTCAGGTGGGTTCCGAACCACCAGCAAGTGATTTTACAGCAGAGAACAGTGTCTTTTTGCTGGCCAATCCAATCGGTAACCCTCACAAAGATGGCCCAGGAGAACGCAGCTCATCTCTATCTGATTGAACAAATACCTGCTATGGCTCACAGCTATCACTTCCCATAATACTTTAAGTTAAATTTTGCACAAACACTTATTTATTATGGATAGCTACCACAATATCACCATCAATAATGCAATGATAGTAAATAGAATGAAAATACCTTCAATGGAATTTGATGTAAAGGTGTAAGGGATGTTATAAGGCATGAGAGAATTCGGTAATCCACACAATAAGAGAGAGAAGTGTTTGTGTTTTCTTTTTTGTCTTACGAATTTTACAAAAACGGCAACGGTTTGGAACACTAAATTTATTTATTTGAAAGAAAGTTACATTGAAGGCATATGGGATTAAACCCAACTTGCCATCTTGACACTATGTACAGTTAATTTCAATACACAATTAAAATAGCCTGTATAAAAAATTTCATTTTACATTATTTTAAAATTAAAATACAGCATAAATGAAAAATAGGTGGAATCTATTAATGATCAACGAAGAAGATTTGAAATGAAAGATATAATGAATAGTAATGAGAATGAATGATAATAATTGTGAGAATAAGTGATAATGAGATTTAGAAGAGTGATTTTCACTTCCTTTTTAGGGTTATGAAGTAATGAGTAACCTGAATGATGGAAGGACAAACTATATGAAGAAGAGAAGATGAAAAAGATGAAGGGGTATGGACTAACTCATGAATAGATTCGAAATGCATACAGTATTAATTTTCCTGATTTATTAGACGTATGCATTTAGTTTTGAACTGTCTTTGACTAGCATGGAATATGTCGAGATGTTTACAGTGAGTATTGTAGAGACGGAGGACCCGGTTTAGAGGTGAAAAGAGATGTGACAATGTATGACATCTTTCAACATTAAAGAGGGAATGTCTTCTAAGCATAGTTGGTGGAACATTGAAGTGTATGGCTTCTAACAATAAGTAGCCGCAATCCAGATTGTTATTCAGAAGAGCATGCAGTGTGAGGAGGGATGATGCATTTCTCTTATTCTTGAGTGACTGCAGCCCAAAAAGCTGCCTCAGGTATTTAGTTGAGTGGTCAAATGGATAGAATATACTTTAAAATTTTTTGAAATATAGGAATCTGAGAAATTTATTTTGAACTAATTCTAATTTGTTGGATGACACATTGAAATGTGGATTCCAGATGATTGCAGCATATTCTAATGCACTTCTTATTAGAAACTTGTACTGGTACATCAATGTGTCACAGTTGTTGAGCGTAGCACATGTTTGTAAGATAAATCCCATAAGCTGATGTGACTTACTGATCAGCTTACCAACATGATCCGAAAATCTCATCTCATGGTCAAATGTAACACCTAAATCTTTAATACTACTCACTCTATCCAAATGGAATTGACCAATCTGGTATTCATAGTTGGTTACCCTTTTCTGTCTTGTAAAAGATATGACCTTACTTTTCCCCAGATTCACAGCAAGCGTATTTTCCATGCACCATGTCTGCAAACAATCAATATCACTTTGCAAGAGTTTGTAGTCATCTAAATGTTGAATCTCATGAAAGACCTTGATGTCATAGGCAAACATCAGACACTTTGAGTGAAGGAAGCATTTCGGTAGGTCATTAATGAAGATGAGAAATAGCAGGGGTCCGAGATTTGATCCCTGGGGGACACCAGTCTGACCACTGTAATACTCTGATCTGTTACCTAGGACTGAGACAAATTGCTTTCTATTTGTGAGGTAGCTGTGGAAAAACCTTACAGTCAGTGAGTTGAAGGCAAATGTGAGCATCTTTTCAAGAATTATTGAATGATCTAGCCTATCAAATGCTTTAGAAAAATCTATAAATACTGTGTCCACTCTGCCCCCCCCCCCCTGTCCACGACCTTTGAAATCTCACTTGAAAATTGCAACAGGTTTGTAATGGTTGATTTTCCTGGAAGAAAGCCATGCTGAGAAGGGCATATCTGAGGTTTGATTAGTTTCAGAACCCTCCCTGCAAGGACTCTCTCAAAGACTTTAGCAGAAGCATTCAGAACAGCTATTGGATGGTAATTTTCAGCCAAGTTCCGGTTGCCTGATTTGAAAATTGGTGTTACTCTAGAAACCTTCCATTCATCTGGAAAGATGGCAGTCCTCAGAGCCAAGTTGAAGAGGAACTTCAGCGGCCTAACAAGCAACTCCATACATCCCTTGATTAAATATGGTGGAAATTTGGCTCAAAGTTTCCTCTTAACTCAATTCATTGCACCTTGAAGCCCGATTTCCCATTTTTTTTACCTTTTTTCAAAATTAATGTTATAATTTCAGCATTTTTGTAAAATAGGTTAGAAGTTGAGAATACATGGATAGAGCAGTTGATACACAATACATCATGATGAAGCTGATAAAGATGATTTGACGATATGTCGCAAGTCAAAGCAACAGATTATTATAGTTCTGTACCAATATTGCAGCTGCTAATTATCCAACGTCAAAAAAACAGATCATTATTTCGTGAACTTCTCTTTACAAACAGTTGAACTGTATGGCTAGCAACACTGCAATTTCACTCACCCATCCCAAATTCGTAATTTTGTAGCCGCTACCATAAGATATCTACCAGAAAAGAGAAACTGAATTCCCGGGCAAGAGCGGGTAAAATGCTAGTGTTGAATAACAGTAGACGATTCTGTAATCTAATACAAATATTTTAGGATACCGGTACTTAATAGTAGGAAAATAGTACAAAATAAAACAGCTATTTATCATTTTTAACACTTTTTCAAATAAGATTATTTTGAATTATAATCTTACTTGGGGTTATTATTTTAATAGTACTTAATAAGAATAATTCCTCGTCCTGGGTATGACATTAAACTGCCTATACCCCTCCTCCTACAGCATAGGTCGTCAGACCATAAAACCCAATGCCAATTCCACATGGGATTTACTCCCCAGCGACCCCACTTGACTAGGGATAATGCGAGAGAAGAAAAAACTTTTCTAAATAAGTCATGTATCACTCTGGAGTGGCTTGAATTTCACCAGCTGTTCTTTGAGCTTCAAGCAAAGAAATTTTAGTAAAGAGTCCCTCAGTGATTGTTAATGCCTACTTTGTATCATTTGAGATGCACTTTGTATCATTATTGAGATCCTTTGTATCATTATTGAGATCCTTTGTATCATTATTGAGATGTTTGTCGTAGAGGGTGACTAGAAGGGCAACTGACCGTTGGCCTAAGAGCATAATCCGCAATAATTCATCTTTAAACTAGATACTTGGTACCGGTACTTGTATTTGATGATCTATTACAAACTGTACTTTATACACTACTTACTGAAATTCTGTATACAAATATGAATTGAATGAGAATATTTTTTCGCATGACACATAATATGCCTGCAAGGCACTGACATGATATTTAATAAGAATAATCCCTGGTCCTAGGTACCGTATGACATTAAACTGCCTATACTCCTCCACCTACAGCATGTAGGCAGTGACGATGGGCTTCCTGTCCGAATATATGTTTTGCCTCATAAGAAAAAATGTCTTCCCTTTTTTTATTAATTTGTTCACAAACCAAGGGGCATTCATAAGATCCCAAATTTTCCTCCCAATCAATGAACTAAACAACCAAAATAGAAACTCTTCAAAGTGTCAAATATATACAATATGTATGTGCTACTTTGCGCACTACACAAATAACTAACTTCTGTTGAAATCTGTTATCAAGGGACTTTTATATCCTCACCTTTTGCTCTTTTAATGCAGAAAAAGTTAATTTCCACTACATATATATTATCACAAGTTAGTTTGAAGTAACTGACAAATATACAGAAACAGAATTTATTCATTTAGAATTTCTCAAAGTGCTATTAATTAATACGGAAGACTTCCGCAATGGCAGATATTGACAACGTAGTTGAAAAGCTGATGGAAATCGATGAATACTATTGTACAAAAATATCAGACAATACCGGGAATCGAAACACGGACCTCCCAATTGCGAGATACTTGTGAGATACGAACCGATATGACCAAGTTTAAAATGAGTGCTGCTGTGAAAAAGAGTTACTATAGTCTAGTGGTTAAGGCGCCTGACCGGCAATTGGGAGGTCCGTGGTTCGATTTCCGGTATTGACTGATATGTTTGTGCAGTACCATTGATCGATTTTCATCAGCTATTCAAGGTTGTTGTCAATATCCGCCATTGTGGAAGTCTTCAGTATTAATTAATAGCACTTTGAGAGGTAATGGTGTTTCGAAAAGGTGGGAGATTGGGTAGAAATGAAAAGTGGTATTATGGGGAAGATCAATTGGAAGTAGTTAAAGAATACAAGTACCTTGGAGTTATATTTACCTCTACCTTGTCTATGCGTTCGCATTTTAAAAATAAGGTGACGGCTGCCAAATATGGTATTAATAGTGTGTGGCGACAGCTTATCATGAATGACAAAGTACCCATCTCATCCAAATGGTATGTTTTTAATGCGGCAAGTAGAGCGGTTGTAACATATGCCGCGCAGATTTGGGGGTATATCGAGTCAGAGGAACTTGAACGCTTCGAACGGTTTTTTATCAAAAGATTACTCTCCCTGCCAAGGAATACACCTAACTATGTGCTTTATCTGGAATCAGGGGTTGATAAAATGTGGATAACTACTCTCTGTCAGCATTTTAATTATATATTGAAGACTATGCCCGCCGAAAGATTCCCGCGAATTCTGTCTGAAACTTTTATTAGAAAAAAATGTGGCTGGTATAAGCATTGGCTACGCTTGTGTCGGGATTATGAAGTAGATTGGCCGGATTCATTGGAACAAAAAGATAGGTGGGTTGAGATGGGTCAGCTTCTGATTGATAAGATTAGAGAACAATCTAGGAGCGAATGGATAGACAGAGCTAATTTGGCCCACTTCCACTCAGTGTACGCAACAGTCAATAAAGATGAGACTCTAATCCGAGAATACATAAACGATAACAATAAACGGCACTTTATAAGTATAATTTTCAAAACCAGAGGAGCCCTATTACCACTCAATTTCAGGTCTGAAAGACAGGAGGGCACATATAGATGATCGATGTGTAATAGTAAAGAGTACGAGGATATATTTCATTTCATAGGTAGATGTAAAATTTTGGGCGAAATAAGAAAGACATGGTTTAATCATTGGACATTGGAAAGAACAGAGGTCATAGAGTATTTAAATGGTAAAAGCTGGAAGAATCTAGTAGGATATGTAAAAGCTGCATTAAAACATAGAGGGGAAATAGTTAATGAATTTAATTACTGACTTAAATATTAAATAAAAGTGATTCCAGGCTGATCACAATATTTAAAATACATAGGCTAATTATCTGAGCAGGCTAAATGTAAATGAAAGTAATTATTCCTATTTGATCCAAACGTAGTGCGGGTAGCAGCTAACATAGGTAAAAATATATAATATAGTATGTCTCTTCGGTGCTCCTTGGCCTATCCTAAAATTATTACAATTAAGTACTTCACTTTAACGGAATAGTATCAGCCAAATGCAAATATCATTTTAGAGTGATCCGAAATTATAAATTTGGTTTGGTGCTGTTCATAAGCTAGGTATATGGAACGCTAGCCTGCCACATTGATTGTTTGTTTGTTTATTAATCAATTTATTAGGTATGCTGTTTAAGATACAATTGTTTGTTTTATTTCTTTCAAAACTGATTCACTAAGGTTATTATTATTTTTTTCAACTTCGGCTGACGGCAGAAAATGCCAAGCAAAATGAACTATGAATTTTTTTGATATAATAAGAGACACTTATAATTTCTTCAGATTGATTGAGTTGTCAATATTATTATTATTATTATTTCTATATTATCATGTAAATAAAATTTCTTTTCTTCTTCTTCTTCTTCTTCTTCTTCTTCTTCTTCTTCTTCTTCTTCTTCTTCTAGCACTTTGAGGAATTCGAAATAAATAAATTCCGTTTCTATATAAATATATTGTTTTATTTTGTTGTGCTCAACTAGAGAAAATCGAAAGATCAATTTAATTACTTCATTATTTCTACTTGATAGCAGAGGCATCTCCATGAATAAGTTACTACTTTCTTGAAGATTTGAGTAAAGGGCCTACATTTACAGTAATTACTAGCCGGCAGGCTCGATGCGCTCACCTTAACCGACTAGAAAGGGGTCTGATCTCTTAGGGGGAAACTTTTGTACAAAATCGTTAATCGAGCACTTGTTTGATGATCAGCTCTTATTGTCATAACTGCAGTTACATAAAAATTCACCAACTCTCTTATTTTTAGTCTGCGTTTTATAAAATCGTCAATTTATTGACATTTTTTAAATCCTTTGTTAGTAAGCGTCTAGGGCTTTAACTGGATAGGCAGGCCTAAGAGCACCAAATTTTAATTTTTTGTCGCGTGGGTTTTGAGAAACGGTGATGAATGTGTAATCATTATGAATGAGTATAATGGCGATGAAGTCAATCAGTAGTATTTGGCTTTTACGTACAGTGTTCAGCATAGAGTATGTGCTCATCAATATAATGGAAACAATTCCATATGAACATGGGTAAGAAAAGGCTTCGCTACAGAATTGAAGATGGCGAAATTTATTCATTCAGAAATTTTTAGTACCTCATTTTACTTACATATTTGTCAGATTTTATGTAAAATGAGCTGAGAAATCGAATAAAACAAGTTGGAAGTTGATAATACTTGTATAAAGTTTTGCAGTGTATAAAATTATTGCAGTTCATAACAAGCACACCATCAAGAATTGAAAATTCTAAGCAAATCACGCTGTAGACTACAGGTGAAAGTTGGCATCTATACCAATCATTTTTTTTTTCAATCAAAAATCCCTAGGACCTCCTGTTAATTCAGGAGCCAGGGGCCCATGTCTGCAATTCAGGGGTCTGTTGCATGAGAAAATACAAGATAGTAATAGCCTACTAGTCCTTAGCCTGGTAATTTATAAAAAATTTCATGTCATGTTATGTTCGGGCTGCATACTTCTCTTAAAATGGTCTCTATGACTGCTAATTTGTAATAGTAATTATACAGTGATTACATGTTTTATTCCATTTTCAGCTCATTTAACATAAAACCTATTCAATTTATCACCCAAATGGAGGCAATAGAGATTTTTGATTGAAAAAAATAATAAAGGAAAGCTGTCAACTTAAGCCATCTCTATTTCTATAACGAAGCGTTTTGGACCATGTTTATATGAATATTTTTCTTTATTTTGATGAGAGGTTTGAGTTGGCATAGCGTGACAGACTCCTCTTGAAAAATTCTGTATAATTATAGATAGATACAGATTAGTGTATTGAGTGGATCACTCACCGAAGGCAGAGGTTTTGGAGATTTAATGTGCATGCCTCCAACCTGGACAACAGCCGGCACCTGTGGTTGTGCCCCACTAAACGAAAAATGTGTGTTGACCAGGAGCATGCTGGTGTGGAGTGCCATCTGCTCCAGATCAAAATGCTTCCCAAACACCTCATCAGCATAGGTTTGCGTGAGTGGCAAAACCAGAAGTGAATCAAACAGCTTGAAAAAGTTGAGGAAAACTGTGTTCTCAAGTCTTTTCCAGAAGTCCATACGGCTAGATGCATCTCCAAAGACGTGAGGAATGTAGGATGGGTTGTCAGGGATGCCAAAACGAGCATTATGCCAAGGCATTGAGCCACAGGAGCTCACACCAATGTTTGGAACTTTGTAAGTGAATGGTTGAAACATGTCTGTGTGAAACATCTCAGTGATCACCAAGTCGTGATCGTTCTTCCCAATTCTTTCAATCAGACTCTTCACGCCAGGCGCCCTTAACAGAGCAGCTGTATCATTTGTGATCATTTCATTCATACTAACATGCAAGATGGCTTTTGACAAACTGCCTAATGCGCTACTATCAATCATCAATTCGTCCACGTATAACTTTGCATCCTGTGACAAATCAATTATGGTGATCTTTTTGTCTTCAATCAGCTGTGGAAAGCAAGTAACAAGAACAATGTTGTGTCCTCTTGAGGATAGTTCTTCCAAGTAAGGCACAAAAACAAGGAAGTGGCTTTTGAATACAGTGGGTAGAAACGCTAGGATACGTGCTGAACAAGCCAACTGGCCCAACGCAAATAAAGTGAGAAACGTCAATGAAACTCGTAACTTCACCATTTTGTCAGTATTTTCTAGCTTCAACACAGGACAGTTTATTGTAGAAAATCCATCATTCACTGATTATAAGCACCTATTCATAATAAATCATAGTTTACTATCCGTCAATATACTGACTAAGCCATCATTCTGACATCATGCATCATAGTTTGAAAATAAATATTTAAATTTATCAATTTATATTTATTAAATGATTATTTTTTACTTTATTATTTTTATTATTATTATTATTACTGTGAATAGCTACGAGTACTATTTTGTACTGTTAGAATGTTTCTTTTGATGATGTGATATTTGTTATGAATAGCTTAAATATTTTACAACTTTACAAATTGTGTGCACAAAGAGGTTGGAATTTGTATCCACTGATAAGATCCTATTCATGCATAATTGGTTTTAATAATTATGTTTTTAAATGATTGTTACCGTATATTATAAAAATGTTAATTTCTAAAATAAGTTTAAATATTTTTATCACAGGGAAAAATTACGTACGCTTTTTTTTTGAGAAAAAGTAATTCATATAAAGAATATTAGAGTTATGTCAGCATAATACAGTTAGTTTATTACACAATAAAAGCCATAGCTTTATAACGAAAAATGGAGAGTATAAAGCAAAAATATATTTGTTGCGTGATTATTTAAATGGAGAAGGAAATAATTATATCCCATATGGAATTGTATTAATTCACTTCCAATAACACATCGTTGAAGAAAACCAATCAAGAGTAGCTTTTACTTTTTTTAGTTCATCAAGTTATCATACAGGTGTAACTATGAGCTCTAATATATATAATGACTGGAGTCTATTCTTCTAAAAGAGAGTTCTGATAATTTATTGAATTTAGAGTCTATTAAATATATTGATATCTTATTGAGTTGAGATAAAACACTCAGAATATTTCAAAATAGTTAAGTTTTAGTATGCGCCGAAAGGTAATGATGCTCACTCTAAAACTGTCTTTTTCCAACTAACGGTTGGTATGTATTATAACATTATATTTGCCGTTTTCTAATATTTAAAAAACATCAAATCAGGAAGAGCACTAAAGGCTAACAAAATATTTTTTAGTGATTACAGATACCATTATTCATATACAACCTACTAAACCTATTTACGTAATAGACCTAACGTTTTAAAGTCCAATAGGCCTACTGGCAGTAACTTAAATCAAAAACGCACAAGCAAAATGCCCACTTATCTCAATCACAAACATGGATTCACTCCACTCTCTTAAATTCCACACATTCTCCGCTGAGACCGCGAGTGTACTATTTTGATAATGCTTTTTATCGCTTGCTGTGAGCCATGCCAGAAGTAGCAAAGCCTTCTATTGTCAACGGCCTTGAAACTCACACTCTTGCTCAACTCTCGCTTATTTAAATTCACAAACTGGTTCCCCCAGAGATCATGGACTTGGTTTTAAGTGTAGGTTTACCCGGATATCAACTGCATGAAAGTTCTTAACCATGTAAATACAAATACAGAAAGTCCTAAACAATCTAAGATGAGCTAATAAAACGTTTCTAAAATCTACCAAGAGTTCTGTTACAATTCTATATACAGTTTGCAGTAGGTGAATCAAATTTTTATTTTTATAGTTTGCAGTAGATGAATCAATTTTTTATTTTTATAGTTTGCAGTAGATGAATCAATTTTTTATTTTTATAGTTTGCAGTAGATGAATCAATTTTTTATTTTTATAGTTTGCAGTAGATGAATCAATTTTTATTTTTTAAAAGTAATGCAAATAGTCCATAAATAAAGTATTGATCATTACAATAAATTAAGAAGTATAAGAATTAATAAATTAAGATGTTTTTATCGATCTTTCTATGAGTTCAATCTTGTACCGGAATTTGAACACTAGATGAGACCCGTAGTTTGTCATCATGATCGAAATTTCTCAAATTAACAAAAAACAGAATACTGTCGAATTGAGCCAAAATGTGACTATTAAAAATATATTATTCTAAATGTTTAACAATGGTAAATAAACGCTAAACTCTTCGCGCTGATATAAAATTTTGAGAATTTTTAAACATCACTTGAAACACACAACTAAGTAATGAAATGGCATTTTTTTTTAATTCAATAAAACTTATCTCCAGTAAAAGTGAGTGGAAATTACATATTGAATAGAAATACAGTGTCAGTCTTGATATCAGATTGTCAATAAAAAGCTTACTTCCTCAATTCATAATAATTATTTTGATAATTTCATTGTAATATTTCTTTCTAAATAAAGCCAATCCAATAGAGCCAAAGATGAATACATAATTTTGAAATGAATTAACATAAAAACACTCAAATAAAAATGAATTCTTGATTTGAATATAAAATTAGTCATTTCATTATAATTTTAGTAATATTTTTATTATTATGAGAAAGACAATGAAGAATGGATATCATTCCTGGATTTCTTGTTCCATGACGAACTGCGTTGTTAATATTAACTTTTTATGTGATATCATATCAATGGATATCATATCGTAAGGGGAGATCGATTTTCCTTAAAATTGGAATATCTACAGTACCTATAAACTTCAACAACCTCACATCACGGAATTACAACTCCATGGCAGATAAAATATTTCAACCATCCCAAGAAATGGATTTCAAAATACTTAAGTTATGCCTGAAATTCTAGTATACATTCAACTTTCAATGAGTATAAGAAATGCAGGGGATGAAAAATCGAATCCTATAAACACAGGCTCGCTCAACTGGAATGCATCAATTACTATAATGCTCACACAGCTCAAATTTTGGCACAGTCTATATAAACAGTACAGCGTCGTATTTTGATGAACATTCAAAATAGTGCAAAACTAGATTGTAATCTAATGTAACCTTTCGACTATAATACTCATATGAATTTAAAAAATTTACAGTCAAAACACTTCATATTTTCAGTTTTATTCATATTTTATAGTTTTTGGTCATATTCTGATGGCCACAACTAGATAAAAATCAATAAGAAATTCTAGTTTGGGAAGAAATACAAAAAATGAATGGGGTCTTGAGGCAGGATCAAACAAGTTATAAGACAAAAAGTTTTTCCATTCATAAAAAACATACCTGTGGTAATTTTTGTTGCTCCACAACATGCATTCCTCCAACTTCAATAACTGCAGGCACCATTGGCTTAGCACCAAAAAGACTGTGATGGGTATTGACAAATAGGAGACTAGTATTCTGTGCTAATACTGTTAAATCAGGCAGATCTTTTCCAAAGTAAGTGTTAGCTTCAGCTTGAGACAGAGGTTTAAAAAAAAAGTGGTGTGCCAGTTTTAGTGAAACCAAGTAGCTGAGGTTTCTTAGACGCTGGAAGAAAGACATCTTCCCAAGATGATCTGTGAGCATGGTAGGGATGTGAGATGGGTTTTCAGGATTGGCAAATCTGGTATTAGCCCAGGGAAAGGCAGGACATGAGCTAAGAGCAATGGTTGGTGCACTGAATCTATGCATCAGACCAAGAGTCACATCTGTTTCAAAAGTTTCCATTATAATCAGATCAAACCCTTCTTCAGATTCCAAGAGTTTTGCTATTTCTGGTAGCTTGTAAATCGTGCTGTATGCTTGAATGTTCTGGGAGAAAAAGTGAACAAGAAATGGCACTGGCATTAGATGAACAATTGCTCCAAACTCTTTCACATTGGATGTTTCAATTTTCTGCCCCAACACTGTGCTCACATCAATGTCACGAATGTTAGGAGTGGTAAATTTTTGTGGGAAACTACTGATAACAGTCAGCTGATGCCCACGCTTTGCTAGCTCGGTTACAAGTGGCTCAAACATGGCCATGTGACTTTTGATTGGGGTTGGAAATACACATAGTATACGCGCACTTCTTGTGATGACACACATAACACTGAGTGCAAAAACCAAAATTAAAGTATTCATTACTGACACTGAGTAGATCAAAGAATAGAGATTGAAAAATTGATTAGTTTGATAAAAACAAACAATTTCTACTGATGCATTTACACTACCAATACATTTAAATGGACAAATATTACTCCCTCAATATTCTAGATGATCTCACTTCTGGACTGGGTGTAAAATAAATAATTTATACCTTTCAGATATGGCATATAAGATAAATTTGTTTACTTTTGGATAATAGAAATAATGTTATCAAGTACAAGGTGAGAGTTTTCCCATGAAACTAAAATTCACATAAAATAAAACTCTGATAGTAATTTCCAAGAATAACCACTCTAATCTTACTGAGTAATGTCAAGTACCAAGAGCTTGTTTCCAAAACTAATTCACACAACTTAACCATAAAATGAATGCGTTAGCATATCACTACTGATGTCAGGCCCAACTAAGTTGGTATAATTAGTAGATGTATGAAATTGAGATAATAAGTGAGATACATGAACGTACAAATGTTATAAGCAGAGTTTCAAGACTGGCACAAGATTTGAACTAATATTGAGCAATACTTGAGTTAATATTTGATTTGAGATAGTAGGCCTATTGACTGAGGCAATGTACTCATAATTCTTTGTTGAAGTCAACGAGACAGAATAAATAAATCAATTATCTTTGGTAGATAAATTTTATAGGAACTAGCTTTATCGCCACCATAAAGAGAATCATTTAAATGATTTCCATCCTTATAAGAAATAAATAATTTATCAAGAATGATTTTGCATTATGCAGCTTGTCTGTATTACAATTAAGAAGAAATAATATTCTTCTATCAACTTTCATGGGTTCTGTGGTGTAAGTTACTAAAACTGGAACACTAGATGAGACCCATAGTTTGTCATCATGAAATTTCTCAAATTAGAAAAAACAGAACTACTGTCTAATTTAAAAATTATAAATGAAATATTGATCTGGAATGCAACTATTAAAAATATATTACCTATATTCTAAATATTACACAAAGAAGAATACATGAAAAACTCTTCCCTTCTGATATAAAATTTTGATACTTTTTTAACATCACTTGAAACACACAATTAGGTGCAGTATTGAAATAACATTTTTCTAATTCAATAAAAAGCTTACTTCCTCAGTTCCTAATTATTTTGATAATTTCATTGTAATATTTCTTTATAAATCTAAATAAAGTCAATCCAATAGAGCCAAAGAGAAATACTTGAATTCGAAATGAAATAACATTTAAAAAAACACTTAAATAAAAATAAATTCTTGATTTGAATATAAAATATGTCATTTAGTAATAATTTTATTTACTATTATTATGAGGAAGACAAAGGAGAATGGATATCATAATATTGTAGGGGCAAGATTGATTTTCCTAAAAATTGGAATATCTACAGTGCCATACCTACAGTGTAATAACCTTTTGACTATAATAATAAAATGAACTGAGAAAGTTTATGGTCAAATACTTTTCATATTTTCAGTGTTATTCATATTTGATAGTTTTCGGACATATTCTGATGGCCAAAGCTAGATGAAGTTCAATAAGAAATAGTTAAAATAGTAGGTAGTTTGAGAAGAAATCCGTAGAATAAATAAGGTATTGGGGCAGGGTCAAACAATTTATAAGACGAACATTCATAAAAAAAACATACCTGTGGTAATTTTTGTTGTTCCACAACATGCATTCCTCCAACTTCAATAACTGCAGGCACCATTGGCTTAGCACCAGAAAGACTGTGATGTGTATTAACAAATAGGAGACTAGTATTCTGTGCCAATTCTGTTAAATCAGGCAGATCATTTCCAAAGTATTTGTTAGCTTCAGTTTGAGATAGGGGATTAAAAACGAAGTGGTATGCCAGTTTTAGTGAAACCAAGTAGCTGAGGTTTCTTAGACGCTGGAAGAAAGTCATCTTCCCAAGATGATCTGTGAGCATGGTAGGGATGTGAGATGGGTTTTCAGGATTGGCAAATCTGGCATTAGCCCAGGGAAAGGCAGGACACGAACTAAGGGCGATGGTTGGTGCATTGAATCTATGCATCAGACCCAAAGTAACATCTGTTTCAAACATTTCCACTAGAATCACATCAAACTCTTCCTCAGATTCCAAGAATTTCACCATTTCTGGCAGTTCGTAAATCTTGCTGTTTTTTGGGATGTTCTGAGAGAAAATGTGAACAACAAATGGCACCCGCACTAGATGACTAATAGCACCCAACTCCTTCACATTGGATGTTTCAATTTTCAGACCCAACACTGAGCTCACATCGATGTCACGAATGTTAGGAGTAGTATATTTTCGTGGGAAACTACTGATAACAGTCAGCTGATGTCCACGCTTTGCTAGCTCAGTTACAAGCGGCTCAAACATGGCCATGTGACTTTTGATTGGGGTTGGAAAAGCACATAGTATGCGCGCACTTCTTGTAATAACACACATAACACTGAATGCAAAAACCAAAATTAAAGTTTTCATTATTGACACTGAGTAGATCAAAGAATATTGATTGAAAGTTTAATAAGTTTGATTAAAAAAAAAAAACAATTTCAAAAAAGCCACACACCAATGCATATGAATGGGCAAATATTACTTTCTCAATATTCTAGATATTCCCACTTCTGGACTGGGTGTAAAAGAAAATAATAACATTTTCTGTACCAGTACCTTTCAGATATGACATAATTATAACTTTGTTTGTGTATGGATAATAGTGATACTGTTATCAAGTACAAGGTGAGAGTTACTCCATGAAAATAAAATTCACAATAATCACAAAATTCACATAATCACAAAATTCACATAAAATAAAACTATGATATTCTGTTCCAAGATTAACCACTAATATACTGAGTAAGATAAGGTACCAGGAGCTTGTTTCTCAAAATAAATTCTCACAACTTGACCATGAAATGAACGCAGTAGCATATCACTAAATAGTGACGTCAGAAATGGTTTATGAAATTTAGATAATGAATTGTTAAGTGCATGTGAGATAGATGAATGTACAAATGTTTTATGAGCAGAGTTTCAAGACTGGCTCAAGATTTGAGCTAATATTGAGCAATACTTGAGTTAATATTTGATTCGAGATAGAAGGCTTACTGACAGAGGCAATGTACATGTAATAAATACTTTATTGAAGTCAAGAAGCGGAATAAATAATTCAATTATCTTTGGCAGATAAATTTGATAGAAACTAGCTTTATTGCCACCATAAAGAAAATCATTCAAATAATTTCAATCCTTGTAAGAAATAATTAATTTAACAAGAATGATTTTGTATTATGCTGCTTGTCTGTATTACAAGTCTCCTTATCTTAATAAATTGATAAAGAATTGTCAACCCATAAAATAAAGAGAATAAGGTTTTTATGATGAGACTAAACATTTCCATCTACAAGTCTGAAAAATTGTTGGAGCTGATTTTGAATCACAATATTTCAAAGAAACATATGTATCTGTTGTACCTGAAGAGAAGAGTTAGTATATACTGTATTTGATACTATATCTAAATTAGATGGAAATATGTATAGAACTATCTCTTGAAGTATTAGGAGAAAAACTAAATTTAAAAAGCTATTTTTAGCATGAAAATTATATTTTTTTAAACTTGAATTATTGGTTTTTATCAATTGCTTACAATTTATATTAGTTATTGGATCATTAGTAATACTTGTATATTATGAGTAATATCTAACATGCATGCCTATTCGTAACTTATTATGAATTATATGATCTAACTAGGAATCAAATATAGGTTCAATAAGTTATTGAGCAGGAACGCTACAAAGTATATGTTATATTTTTATACTGATATTTACAAAGATATGCTTGAGGATTGCTGGTTTATGCTTCATTAAAAGGTGAACTCATAAGAATTTAGAAATTAGAAGATTCAAAGAGAGAATCAAAATGTGTCTCATAAATAGAGTTTACTATATATAAATTGGATGAGTAATTGGGAGATTCATTGACTGACCTGTGAAACAAATATTTTTAATTAATTTTTATTTTTCTCGATTTATTAGTTTATCATTAGTACAATTTGACAAGACACCTGCCACAACAGTTTTTTCTGTAATTTTGGCGTTTTTGTGTCAATAAATATATGTATTTATTTACAAAAAATACTAGACCTGGCCGGGGATGCAACCGTACCCAAAAGCATAGAAAATAATATTATGCCAGCCACTATACACCAAGGTTGTCAGTAAAAAACGGTGATCACTACCAAATAATAAATATTGAATTAATGGCAAGAGGACACTTTCTCTAATGAAATTATCATATCCTTGTTTGTTCTCTAACTGACTGCTACTCCTGCGTTCATGGGTCCAATTCCCATTTAGCCTCTAGCATATTCTGTGCAATCATTCGTCCAATTGCCCACGTCCTACGCACATGTCTCAGATTCATGTGGGCATCAATAACAGAAGAAAATAATTTTAAAAATAGTGCTAATTGTTCACTTAAGCAACAACTATTGCTTTTTGTTTTATTTGCTTATTTATTTAAAAAAAAAACAAAGTTTATTTAATTTATCGTATACTTATATATTTTGCATCTTGGAATGTCATTGTGTTTCATATGAAAATGTATTGTACATTTTGAATGGTTAAATAAAAAAAAAATATTTATTTATTTGTATAGTCATTCATGTGGTTTTGCAGACTCATGTGGGGATCACCAGCAAAAAATTAATACATTCAACAATAACACATAATAATACTAACAATAATCATACCTGGGGTAATTTTTGTTGTTTCTCAACATGCATTCCTCCAACTTCGATAACTGCAGGCACCATTGGCTTAGCGCCGGAAAGACTGTGATGTGTATTGACGAATAGCAGACTTGTATTCCTTGCCAACTCCATCAGCTCAGGGATATCTTGTTCAAAGTATTTGTTAGCTTCAGTTTGAGATAGGGGTTTAAAAAGAAAGTGGTGCATTAGTTTGAGTGAAACCAAGTAGCCCAAGTTCTTGAGGCGCTGGAAGAAGGACATCTTCACTAGATGGTCAGTAAGCATGACAGGAATGTGGGATGGATTGTCAGGATTGGCAAATCTGGTGAATGCCCAGGGAAAAGCGGGACTAGAGCTGAGAGCGATTGATGGTGCCCTGAATCTATGCATGAGGCCAAGAGTAACATCTGAGTCAAACAGCTCCATCAGTATTATATCAAATTCTTCTTTGGATTCCATAAATTCCACCATTTCTGGTAGCTCATATATCTTGCTGGTCTTTGGAATGTCGATGGAGAAGATGTACACAATAAATGGCAGTCGTTCCTTGTGTGCAACTGCTCCAAAATCCGTCACATTAAATATTTCAGTCTTCTTTCCCAACACTGAGCTCACATCTATATCGCGAATATTAGTGGTAGGGACTTTGCGCGGGAAGCCACTTATGACAGTCAGCTGATGGCCACGTTTTGCTAGTTCGGTGACAAGTGGCTCAAACGTGGCCATGTGACTTTTTATTGGTGTTGGAAATGCACATAGTATACGCGCACTTCTTGTAACAGCACACAAAACACTGAGTAAAATGAACAAGACTGAAAAACTTTGCACCTCCATGATGCATGACACAACACAGTCTGTTCTACGTAGGAGAGTCCAGGAGAAAAAACAGGTTTTGCAAACCTGTGCACCCAGTGCTTGAAAATTCAGCAACATCCATTAATGAATGTACTCGACTCGATTTTTCCACAACCACATTTCAATTTATAACAGTGAGATAGTCATACTTAATATTATTTTTTTAAATAAACTATTAATTTATTAATAACTCATAAAAAAGTAATTAACTACTGTAGTAGTAGAGAGAAAGTGTCATCTCTAATGAAAAGTTATTACCGTGGGAGAGACAGCATTGATGAAGTGACATTTTTTGTTTGTCAGTAGATAAGGTTGCATTATTATCGCATTTAATTTTCTTGAAATTAAATAAAAAATTATTTTTATTTCTATTTCAATATTACATCTAAATAGATACAAAAATAGAAAAAATTATTTTTGATTTACTAATTTAAAATAATTATGATTAACTACTTGGTATTATTTTCAATACATACAGGTATTATTTTCAATAATTCATCATACATTATTCAAAATTATTTTACATGGACTATCCAGTTATATAGCCTATTAAATTATTTTCATTGCATATTTCCATTCATAATAATAGAATTGATGATAATTTCACGTTGAAAATCCAATCACATTATTTAACACTAATTCTAAATTGTATTATTTTAAAAATTGCTATGTATTGAAATACTTTTAATGAATCCAAAATAATTGTAGTAAGGTTGAAAAATGATTGAATAGAACAAAAACTGTGTATAAAAGTGTCTAACGGTATATTAGTTATAAAAATAATAGACAAATTAATAGTTCAACATTAATGGTGAGGTAATTTATCACGACTAGCAACAGTGTCTATAAATTATTCATTGCTTACAGATCTTAGGAAAGGGATAATACTCCTTTCGCAGGACCTGCAAAACTTAGCGAATTTCTGTACTTTTTCAAATATTTATGAATATCTATAGGCTATATATTTTTTTAATTTCTGGAAAAAAACACGAAGCGTTCTGTACTCTAGGGACCCCAAAACAAGTTTATATCGAGGTTCAGGGTGAAAGTAGCACATCACGACCAACTGCAATATTTACATTTCAAGAAATTCGCTCAAACCCTCCCCCCACGAAATTAAAATAATTTGAAATTAAAAAAAACTAGCTCCATATTCGCTTTTATCACCAAAAAATACTGATAACTAATCACTTTTAGCGAATTTCTTCAAATTCAGCTATTACAGCAGGTCGTGATGTGCGACTTTCACCCGGGACCATGATGGAAATTTGTTTTGGAGCCCCCAGAGTACAAAAATCATAGTGGCACAAAATGTTATATATATATATATATATATGTTTGATAGCACGATAACTTTTGAAGGAGATGTCCGATTTCCACCAAATTTGGTATACACTTTCCTCTTGTGAATAGCTTGGACAAGTTCGTTAGCCAGGAAAATCAAAAAAGGTTAACCCCCTTTTCGGGGGTATTTTCCCGCCAAAATTAGGGGTTTTCAAGAAAAAAGGGTTGTATTTGAAAATTTTAGTTCTATTGTTAGACTTTAAGATAGAGCTCATGGAGTCAAAAATTTTAAGGTATTGCACTGCCTTCTAGCTCAACAAATTTTCAAGATATCAAGAAAAAACTATTGTTGTCAAAAGATATCAAGAAAAAACCATTGTTGTCAAAAGCTGTATCTTGCCCTATGGAGTTAGTTATTTGGTGCTAAAAAAGTGTTTCAGGAAAAAACTTTAATCTTTTTTTTTCTTGACTGTTCCTTATGGTTTTTGAGGCGCTGAATCCGAATTTCAACTCATCCACCTCGAAAAACCAGTGCATTTTGAGAAAAGCAGCCATTTTCAAAATGGCGTCGAAAACTTTTTAATTTGTCAATTTCTGTGCAATATGAAAAAAGTGATTAGTTATCAGTATTTTTTGGTGATAAAAGCGAATATGGAGCTAGTTTTTTTTAATTACAAATTATTTTAATTTCGTGGGGGGAGGGTTTGAGCGAATTTCTTAAAATGTAAATATTGCAGTTGGTCGTGATGTGCTACTTTCACCCTGAACCTCGATATAAACTTGTTTTGGGGTCCCTAGAGTACAGAACGCTTCGTGTTTTTTTCCAGAAATTAAAAAAATATATAGCCTATAGATATTCATAAATATTTGAAAAAATACAGAAATTCGCTAAGTTTTGCAGGTCCTGCGAAAGGAGTATTTTCATATTGCACAGAAATTGACAAATTAAAAAATTTTCGACGCCATTTTGAAAATGGTTGCTTTTCTCAAAACGCACTGGTTTTTCGAGGTGGATGAGTTGAAATTCGGATTCAGTGCCTCAAAAACCATAAGGAACAGTCAAGAAAAAAAAAGATTAAAGTTTTTTCCTGAAACACTTTTTTAGCACCAAATAACTAACTCCATAGGGCAAGATACAGCTTTTGACAACAATGGTTTTTTCTTGATATCTTGAAAATTTGTTGAGCTAGAAGGCAGTGCAATACCTTAAAATTTTTGACTCCATGAGCTCTATCTTAAAGTCTAACAATAGAACTAAAATTTTCAAATACAACCCTTTTTTTCTTGAAAACCCCTAATTTTGGCGGGGAAATACCCCCGAAAAGGGGGTTAACCTTTTTGGATTTTCCTGGCTAACGAACTTGTCCAAGCTATTCACAAGAGGAAAGTGTATACCAAATTTGGTGGAAATCGGACATCTCCTTCAAAAGTTATCGTGCTATCAGACACATATATATATCTACATATATAACATTTTGTGCCACTATGATTTTTGTACTCTGGGGGCTCCAAAAAAAATTTCCATCATGGTCCCGGGTGAAAGTCGCACATCACGATCTGCTGTAATAGCTGAATTTGAAGAAATTCGCTAAAATGATAGGTAATGTGGCTTGTGAATGGGCCTAGGCCTATATGCTGACTGATTATCCAGTTATTTATATTTTTAAAACATGGATTATTTTCACTAATACAACGTATTTTGATCGTATAGAATGAGTAAAAGTAATTTAGTAACAGTGCCTCTCAATAATTATTCATTGTTTAGAATCTTAGAACGAGCACTATAACAACTAAGCGTAGATAATGACGAGGGGATAGTAACATTAAAATCTTTAATATAACACTATTATTAATATAAAATGTAAATATGAGAATATGACTCAATCAAATCGTGTTCATTGGTGATAACTAGCACAGCTAAGAAGCTGAAAAATATTATATTAATTGAAATCCTAGATATGCGTTGTTAAAAGACATTAATGGACGGTTTCACTATGTGGCTAGATCTTTAAACATGATCAAATATCTTGACCAAGATTGGTGAACCCGGCCAGGCGCACGTTGAGACGCATTGGCGCAGAGCAGAGCAGAGCAGAGCAGCACAGTTTCTGTGTCCCATGCGTTTACTATGCTCCGCTGTAGGAGCGCAGAAATCACGCGCACGTTGCCGCGCAGGGCAGGGCAGAGCAGCATTGGTCTGCGTCGCACTTGTGACAGAGACACAGAAACTGCGCCGCTTGTGCACTCGTCACTACGTTATTTTGTTGGTGTACTAAAATCTCTCAATTTGGAAGAACAATTGGTCGAGTTTTTCTTCAGTTCCCTCAGGCCTTTGAGCGTTACAGCCCTCTGAGTCAATTAAAAGTGTACTTCTTCAAACTCTTCTCGACTAAGATGATAAAAATTTTTAAACTGTTCTGGTGATAGTCAAAGAATCGTTTATTCATTAATGCTTCACAAATTTTAAACAGAGTCACTAAACCTAAATCACAATGTAAAAATATAATAGTTAAGTTACAGCATAATAAAAATTAGATAGTTATTTTGTCATATTGCAAATGCCCCATGAATATTCCGTTTTTTTCAAGTAGTCACTTTTCCCTCGCTTTGTCCCCTCTTGACCTCATGTTTCAATCAAGATGGATGATGGTTTTTTTTAAATTTTATTAATCCACAGTGAAGTAAAAATTTTTTTTCTTTGTTATAATATTGAAAAACATTAAATATACGGTGAATAAGGAGAGATATATATTTTTTTTTTTAGTTTATTGAGAGTCATATTTTAGTTTGTTGAAAGATACTTCCAGTCCAGGGTAAAGTTATTTGGTGGTGACACCCCTCAGCACAAGCTTGGCTTAGAGAGGGGTGGAACATCTTTTTTTTCATTCTTAAATCATTATTAGTTTAATATCCTATATTTATTTTGTCTTGAATTTTCTATCATTTTTTTTATTTATTCTATTTGCTTATTTAAAAAAATTAAAGTTTATTTATTCAATAGTATACTTATATATTTTGCATCTTTGAATGTCATTGTGTCATATGAAAATGTATTGTGCATTTTGATTGGTTGAATAAAAACTTATTATTATTATGTACAGCAATAGCAATGAATCGAGCTCCGCTTCCGAATCTGACTCTGAAATTAAATCAAGAAATCTTGAAAACATGTTTACAAACACAATACTTCTCAAAAAGCACATCCACCTGCGTCGCACTGTAGAATGAGACTGCCTCCCAACATGCGCTTTAAACTGTGCGACACGTTTCTGCCCTGCTCTGCTCTGCCCTGCGCGCCTGTGTCGCACTGCTCAACGTGCGCCACTAATAGTAAAATCAACTTGCAAGTCAAGCTTATTTAACCAGTGGCGTAACGATAATGGAGCGAGTGGAGCAGTCGCTCCAGGGCGCAAGGCTGTGAGAGGCGCCCCGTTCTTTAGAGAAAATTGCCTTTTACTTACAAAAAATGTATTAATATAATGAAGGCCAAAAGGGTAAAATGCAACACAATTTTAAAAAAATCGTATGTATACATTGCTGTGCATAACTAAAGGGAACATTCATGTCAAATTTAAAAGAAATCGGTTCACGCGTTCAGCCGTAAATGCGTTACAAACAGACAGAATGCAAAATGGTCGAGTCAAAAGAAGCAAATAGTCGAAAGTACCAAGCCAAAACAATTTAAATTGGGTGACAAAAGGTATAACAATTTCAAGTAATTGAATAAAGACTTTGAATTTATTCTGGAAAAATAAATCCACAAGAAGTTAAATGGTTTTTATATTAACAAGAACAGGACTGAAATACACCACTTTTGAATCCTATTTCCAAAATATAAGAAAATTTTTGTAAGAACGACAAAATGATAAAAAAATAACTGCAAATGAATTTATAGAAAAGTGAAAAAATCCAAAACAAGCTGTTTGGAAATTGATAAAAGCAGAATCTGGCCTGGCAAAAAATCATTCATTGGAGATTCGCATCTCTGACAAATATGGCGTAGTAAGAGGCGGGAAAAAGCCGCTGATTCATTGAATGACCACTATATTAATATCAGCCCAATCGGGTGGTTGAGTGTAAGACTGATTTTGGGGGGGGGGGGGGGGGTGATCGTAAGACCCTTCCGCTCCAGGGCGCTTGAAACCTCGGTACGCCACTGTATTTAACAATCATAGACTATAGAATAGAATAGAATAGAATATTTTTATTAGCCCATAATAAATATACTATACATATACTACAGCACTGCAGTACAATTCTATATTATACTATAACAAAGTGTAGTTTTACTGATTGTGGTAGAACCAACGAAATTAATTATAAAGTAATTCAAAGTATCTGCAGTACACCGTTTTTTGTACTACGGTTTTGTACGGATTTTGTACGGCTTTTTTGCCTACCAAAATAAACAGGGCTGCTCAGAAGAGTGCATCGCACAAAATCAGAAAATGCACAGAAAATTAATTGAAGGACTCAACAAGTTAATAAAAATTAGTCATCAAACCTGGCTACAAGGGTGCACGTGTGGATACTATAGGCCATTTCACTCCTCATTCATGACTAACTGAGAACGAACTCTCATTGAAGGACTATTTTATGCTATTTGAAGAGACAATATAATATGTGTAAAAATATCTATACTCTTTAAAAATACCTATATTTAGAAGTGAATGCCCGCATTTAAATACCTGGATGCAACGCTATAACAGATAAATATTATATTAATTGAAATCCTAGACCTTTGTTGTTAAAAGACACTAGATTGACTGACTTCCATCATCCATCCTTGACAATGGACTTAAAATCGTGATATGAGATACTGAATATTGATGACTTATAACACCACTGCTGCGTTTCCTTTTGATTAAGTACTACGAAACTGACGCTGACGTCGATGCGCTTCGTTCAACTATAACTTACCTATCGTCTGCTGCTATCTATAACACTCTACTTCTGACACTGATTTTGTGGGAGCGACGATGACCTTTTATCAGTACAAACTAGATAATTGAATTGGACTGACATTTAGGCGATGATATTATTGTCTGACAAGATATATTTAGTTGATAAAGCTTTTTATAGTTCACAAGAGTTCCTTTTACATCAAAATTATGCCTTACCTCAACTAATTGATATAGAAATTATGGTAACTAGTGTATAACATTGTATAATTGTTTATCTGACCTATCTTAAACTTCTTAACTGGAGCCTCCAAGACGTAATCTACAAAAAAGAGTTTTTCTCTCTAATGAACTACTAATTAATAGAATTATTTTATTTTTAAGGTTATTAGTGACTTAACGTCTAGTATCATTATGATTTTTAAATTTGAAAGATTACCAATGAAAATTTGCTTGAATATAAATTACTTCATAATCATAATCTGATTCTCTGTGATGTTTTACAAGACGAAATATTTGATGAACAATCCAATATCAAAACTGACACTAATTATATTTAAATTATGATTTTTACACACATATACTGTAGGGATGCATTTCACTTCTAAAGAGAAAGCTTCATCAGCCTGATGACAACCTGATTACATTGAAGTACCTTGTTACATTGAAGTATGTCTTTCTCAACTTATAGAACAGCGAGGAATAATATTAGCGTCTATTATAGGAAAAACTGCTATAGGAAAATCAATCCATTCATTGCTAATGGTGATGTATGGCGATATAATTTTAAAGGCTGAACAAGTAGGTAGTATCACAACCGACCACTCATTGGGAGTTTTAAATCACTCTCGAATGACCATATCCCACATGACTTACCACAAACTCCATCAAATCTAACTTAATGTCCAGAAATAATGAATATACGTCTAACAGAGAACTAGATGAAATCAAAATGAATAAGCTTATCCCAGCCAGGTTAAAACCACGATTATCTATGGACTTTAGGTTAAAAAATAAAAGAAGACCCATTTCCTTTGACATGGAGTGTCAGACGGCTACTGCACTTAAGCTGTTTTGCTGGGTTGATGGAAATTATAGTCCAGTTTTATTTTTACCTATTATATAATTATAGCCTATTATCTTGTCAACTTATTTTTTGCTCTTTTTGCTTATTTTTGTGTCAATTGTATTTTATATCAATCAATTTATTCATTCGTTTTAATATTTGATAGAATGTTTTTTGTTTCCATTTGATTATCCAATTACTTCTGTGACGATTGTAAGCCTACTCTTTTTACAAGAAGTTTGACATGACTTTCGCTATTTCATCATAGATAAATGAATATAAACTTTTTGCAAGTTTTATTTTCATAAGTCACGTAGCGGACGCGTTTTAGGACCTGACTTCCATCCTTAGCGAACAGAGCATCACATACCCACACTTAGGTCTACATAAGGAAGAATATTTCAACTATATAAATGAAATGACAGGTTTTTTCATCTTAAAAATATGGAAAAAAGCCTACTACTTACTCAAATCATCAATAAATGTTCTATATTCATAGTTTTATTTAATTTTATTCTATTGCTATATTTTTATACACACTATATGCATATTTAGTAAAGTTTAACGATTGACTTAGGACTGTATACTTGAATGAAAAAAACGCTTTTGCAGAATAGAATTGATTGGTAAAGTGAATACTTTAATATTGTGGAGAAAATGTTTTTTTTTTTTTCTTTTTTTAGAAAGTGATTTATAATTTTGTAATTTTTATATTTTCCTAATCAATGCTTTGAAGTGGACCGGCACTATAAATAGGTGACTCAATTCAGAGAACTCCACCCATCCACTTAGCCATTGGAACGACTGGCAGTGAGATCAGGCGCAATGCAATATGCAGCATTCATTAAATATGTCATTCAAGGGCAAATCGGCTAGGGACGGCTCTGAGCGCCTGCGCAGTGTAGCCAACTGAGTTTCAAACTATCAAGAGCGTTGCGGAATTGGTTGACATCAATTGGTCAAGAACATAGGCTACTCTTTTGTTGTACTTATGATTTCAAGAGGACAGGATGAGCGTCAACATGCAATATAATGTCAAATGTCATCAAAAATTATCTTTAATTCGATTCCCGATCCAGGCTTGGCATATCTGTGTCACCTTTCATTTAATCACCAACCCACAATCCCAGGCTCATTTGGGAATCATTCGCAATTCATTTTTGAGTGCTATGAACTCAGTAAATTAATGATTATGAAACTTGGAATCAACTGTATTCATAGATAAATAACAGAGATAGTTTATAACAACCAATGTTATAAAATTAATCCTATTTATGAAACTGACTATAAATCACTACCACACACTAGTTTATATTTCTCTCACAAGAGCAAAGATGCACACAGGCAAAAATACTTCAAGCTTTTATAATATGAGATAATGATGATGCATATTTTTTTAGAGAAATATGATGGAAAGAGATGTGAATACTCAATAGAATATTCTTCCTCTAAAATTCAGACTAGTTTTGTCAGAAAAATTTGATAACTTTCTCATCCATTCTCGATCTTGTATTTTGTTTTGCATTTTTTCGGAGTATGAAGCCATATAGGTCTGAGACCTGTACGTGGGTAATGAGTTGGATGATGGTGATTGATGAGTTGGACCTACAGTTTTAGGTGTGTTTCGAACCAACGGGAAGTGATTTCACAGAAGAGAGGAGAGTCTTTTGCTGGCCAATCCAATCGGTCACCCTTACAAAAAGGGCCCAGGAGTTCGTAGCTTATCTTTATCCGACTGAACAGATATTTGCCACAGCTCACAGCTATCACTTCCCTATTGTTTAATATTGCCGTATCAATCTCATTTGCCGTATAATCTCTTATTATTAATCTTCATCATAAATAAATGTCTTTCATATTGATTGATTTAATCTTTAGATGATAATAATAATAATTATTATTATTATTATTTGAATTGTGTGCTTTTATAAGTATTTGAGAATTCAATATGCATTAACTGTTTTCTCAAATTTTTATGGGATATAGGACAATTAGTAACTATAAGCTAACAGTTATTATTATTGGATATTGCTTAATAGTATAATTTTGCTAAGTTTCGGACCATTCAAAAGAGACTTGGTACAATTCTTCTCTGATATTTTATTGAAGAATACATTTAAAAAATCAATTTTTTCCGTAGATTATTTTTTAATCTGACAATTTGGGAAATACTTCAAACTATATACCGTACTGATTAAGAATTATTTCAAACTCTATGTTTCAAACTTGGAAACGAAAACACAAACAAAAAATGAGATGGATTTAAATTAGTTATTTACCTGTGGTAAACTGTTAGCTGGTGTCACATGTATTCCTCCAACCTCGATTACACCAGGAACCAGAGGTCTAGCTCCATGAAGAGAAAAATGTGTATTGACCAAAATAAGACTAGTTCTTTTCGCCAATTGCCACAAGGGCTCCTGTCCTGGAAAAGTTCTTCTTGCCATTTCTTGGGATTCCTGATCGTATCGGAACTGATAGACCAACTTTGAGACTAGGAGTGTGATTGAGTTTGAAAGTCTTTGGGTGAAGTCCATTTTTGTTGAAGATTCACTGAGGGTATGAGGAATGTAGGAGGGATCATCAGGATTGGCGAGTCTGGAATTTGCCCAAGGCATTAGTGGGCAAGGACTAATTGATAGGAAAGGACAACGAAGTCTCTCTGCCAAACCCAAATGTAGGTCATTGTTGAAAAGTTCAATTATCACCAAATCAAAAGACGATGTATTTTTGGAGTGCAAAATATGATTCACATCTGGAACATCATAAATCTTGACAGTATCATTCAAGCCATTGGCAATGAATCCCAACTTGACAAAAATTGTTCTTGGTAAACTATCATATTCCCTGAAATCTAAATCTTCCACCAGTTTAGGAACATATCCCACTGTGGTTATGTCAGTGAAATTTTTGACCTTCTGCTTCTGTGGAAAAGCGTTGATGGAAATCACCTCATGACCTTTTTTGGCTAGTTCCAACAGTAGAGGCTCATACATTATGTAATGACTTTTGGCACTAAATGGAAAAACGCCTAGAATTCTACTACATTCGCCGAAATTTTTATAGTAGCAAATGTTGAACGATAATGTCCAGATAAGTGGAAGAAATACATCACTCGAAGCGAAAAACATATTAAATGTCATCAGTTTGCTTGCAGGAATTAAAGCTTTCTTTGCTATCAGTAACAGTTTCAAAGAATAAAATGGTACAGTATATATAACTTTTAATATTTTGCAAACGTCTCATATCACAGAACATACAGTACTAACAGGAAATAAAATTAACGAATTCGTATAAACAAGGCCACTTAAACTGTTTTATTGTTCAATTGTTTATTGTCGTTTTATTGTTGTCAAAATGATATACCGCAGAATGAACAAACAGGGGAAAAGAGTCAAGGAACTTGTATAAATAAGGTCACCTGAATGGATTATCAAATTGATATAACATATTAAATAGCTTCCAGTTCATTTCTTCATAGTATGATTTGCAGATACTAGTAATCAAAATACTATCATAGGCAACAAAACTGAAATCCTTAAAAATTCCTTCAAATCCAATAACGATGATCATATAATTTATTAGTTTATTAGATTGAGCATTGCCCACAATTGAATCTACTTTCATCATGACTAGAGTTTTAAATGATTTTCAAGAATATGTTGAATAAAACCCACATAAAGATGTACACTGTATAATACTTCCATTTTGCGTTGGTAATTGTTTGTCAAAAATAATTCTTTGATTTATTACTTTCTTCATAGAAAGTCAACTCACACATTATGCTTACAACAGATTACAGTATTAAACTGATATAAATACTATATTATTACCCATTTGCTAATTTCACCAACATCTTATGAACAAAGATATAATGCACAATGCAGTGCAATGCAATGACATGTCATAAACAAATCCCGTTAATCACTTCAAGAAGCTCAACAACATTAAACACAATATTCCAACACTTTTCTATGAAGATAACTTGTTCATCAATTAATTTACAAAAATTCTAACTCAACGGAAAAACTAGAAATTGTTATCGCTAACGTAATTGTCACTAAATACACTCATTCATGGATAGCACTTGACTTCAAAAGATAGCACATCTCAAAAAATACGTTGAGTAGGCCGGGGGAGCGGGGAGTAGTCCAGGATTTGATTGACGTGATTTGAATGAAGTCCAACATTCCAACAGGAAGAACTGGGTCACTACGTAATCAGTTCAGAACGTATTTGAGTAGTGAAGCGAATAGCGCGAACGATAAAACGATAAAGCGCGTGTGCGTTAACGAGACGAGTAAAGATTCACCGCTCACATGCACTAAAAATAATGTACACAACTGAGAGCTGAAGAGCTGTCCGCACTCACGATGACTGAGCGGATTTGAGAGAGGGGAAAATAAGTACGTTAGGATAATTGTTATTGGTCACATTACTCGACTACACTGGGAACTGGGAAACCTATTATTATTTAGTTTACCTGCCACAACGTCTTACATGCTTTGAAAAGTCTAGTGTTGAAATTATTGCAATAAACTGTTTTGGCATGTTACGATTTTCCTGTTACATTTAGGAAGGCCACTGTAAATGATTATTCACTAAATTTATTCAGCAATTAGAAAAATGAGTGTTTGATATCGAAACTGATGACAACCAATTGAAAAATAACTAGACTGGAGGATATTTAAATTACTTATAACAAACGATGAAACGGCAGCCATAATACACAATTTGCATTCCAACATATTTTTAGTGCTTTCAATTTGTTTCACTTCAATTTATATATTACCTCTATATTTAATTAAATTATGTAATTATATTTATATATTTCGCATTGCATTGTAGAATATTTTAATTTAAAAAAAAAATTTCTTCGCAGGTTTTTAGGATTTATTCTTCTTGGAGGGATTAATATCGTCTCAGTCATATTCTGAGGACATTCAGAGGCATTTAAAAATAAATTGTTTAATGTGATTGGAGTTATAGGTCTAAGCATTTTCTAATTTGAGAGAAATTTAATAGACTCAAATAGGAGAATGATAGGAGCTTACGACATTGATAGGAGCAGTAGGGAAGTGATAGCCGTGAGCCGTAGCAGGTATCTGTTCAATCAGATAGAGATAAGCTGCGTTCTTCTGGGCACTCTTTGTAAGGGTGACCGATTAGATTGGCCAGCAAAAATGACACTGGTCTCTGCTGTAAAATCACTTACTGGTGGTTCGGAACCCACCTAAAACTGTAGGTCCAGCTCATCAATCACCATCATCCAACTCATTACCCACGCACAGGTCTCAGACCTATGTGGGCTTCATCCTCAAAAGTAAGTATGCCTTAGCCAGAAAAATCAACCTATTTCATAGGACCATTGATATTTCTAATTTTATACAGTAATTTTCACGACAGCAGATTAAATACTTTACAGCTATTCATAAACGCCGACAATACATTTACATTTTCTTATGACTATTAGAGAAGATCAATAAGGTAAAATAATTTGAAATCACAGTGGACTACGACGAGTATGCGGTATTCCTAAACACGGTTGATAGGCTTCCGACACTCCACTCCGCACTTGAGATTTTATTCATGAGCCTACCTTGAAGCTAACTCAACTGAAGGAAGACTTGAGAAGATTGAATGCTTCTCGAGTATTTCTTGAGTTAAGGAAGTCTCAAGGTAAGTTCATAAATAGTGAGTTACTGGCTTCCCGTTGGTTAAAGTGTTGAATAATACTCAAGAAACAGTCGAAATCAGAGTACAAATACTGTGTTATTATACATATATAATATTGTTACGAGAGCAAACAAGCAGTTAGTCACGCACTCGTTCTATTTATATCACTCCATTGTTTTCATGGACAGACGCAACTGCAATTTGATATTTTTCATTCTCTCTCATTAGATGTCTGTCACTCTTATTCTCCAAGTCTGCAACTCTCTCACTCAATTGATTTCTCGAGACTTCTCGTGATTTCTTCAGATTTCTGGAAGATTCTCGAAGTGTCTGGTGAGCTCCAATTCTCGGAATTATACAAACTACAACAGCTATATAAAGGAGTCCACGTGAACCAGTTAGTCAGTTTTCAAACCTGCGTGACAGATTGTATTACGGATCTCGTAGAAGAAACAATCCAGTGCCAGTGGAGTAAACAGTGCTCTATTCAGTCGTTAGACAGAGTCAAGTGCAGAGACAAGTGTTTATTGTTTATGCAGCTTACTGATAGCTTAAAGACGTTGTGTTAAGTGATATTATTTGGGACTGTCAAATAAAGAATTGGACTGTGTTTTTGTAAGTGATTAGTTGCTCTTTTTATAATTTCTTTCTGCATTATAGTACAGTTTATTAGACTCTTGTTTCTTTAATATTATTGATCAGCCTGCAATTAATTATTCATTTGTACAGTTTATTGGACTCTTGTTTATTTTATTATTGATTAGTCTGTAATTACTTATTTATCAATTCTTGTAAATAATTACTGAAAATAAGTATTAGCTTGTCATTTGATGATCTGTTTTTATTTCATTAATTGAACTTGCAATTAATTTGTGTAAATAGACTAATTTGTGTAAATAAAGTGCAAGTGTGAACTTTAGTGTTGCCAGCCTTATTTTAGCTATTAGAACCCGTAACAATATGATTTGATGTATCAGGGTAAGATAAGACACGATTGTACGGACTAAAAGCGGAATGGTGACCAGTGTTGCACCCAGAAATGACCCAGCGGCAGGGGGGGGGGGATGCTTTTAGTGAAAATTATTGGAATTGTCAGTGTGTTTTCCCCCCAAAGGAGGGAAGTCATGGGACCTGTTTCTTTCAAAATTCAAATTAATAGTAAAAATAATAAGTGAAAACTATTGGAGTTTTCAGGGTGTTTTCCTCCCAGAGGACTCGAATCATGGGACCTGGTTCCTAACAAAGTTCAAATTAATAGTAAAAATAGTAAGAAGCGTATGACTTTTATTGTTGGGGATACCCTTAGGGGTAGTTCCACCTCGTAATCGTATGAGTACTTGTAGTTACTGCAAAGTGCTACAAGGGTAGCTGCAGGTAGTTTGTTAGGCAGTCCATTATAAAATAGTCCCCTTGAGTCCTACTCCCACAAAAATCCTTTTAAAAAATCCCCTCAAAACGTAGCTATTCGTGGTCCTTGGCAAGGTTCATGTAACAGAGCTGATTAATAAAATAACAAAAAAACAGCTTGATTAATAAATGTTGAATTGTATGAATTTCATGCATGCATGTATTAAAAATTACTTGAATTGCTGCATTGTGAAGATTGCCTTGAGAGCTTTGTAAGAGTTTCCACAAAACTAAATTTAAATTTTTGGATCTTTTGCTTAAGAGAATGTTGATAACCTGCTCCAGGTTAACTTCTATATCTCTATGGATATTTAAACTTTCTATTCAGTCCGTTTTCTTTGATAGTGAGATTGGCAATTGCCTTGCGATTAATAAGGATAGCAAGCCTCCATTTGAACAATACTGAATTCGTGAATCAGATTAGAGAGTATATTTTTTATTTTAAATTGAAGTTGAGAACCAACTTTCTATGTTCTTTAAAACTTCGAGTTTTTAAAGTGAAAATTTGAATCATTGTATAGAAATTGGCTTCAGGGGGGTGCTTGAGCACCCAAAGCACCCTCCTTGAGTGCGCCACTAATTGTGACCGTTTTGGTTTGGCCATCAAAAATACTCTTGTTTTCTGCTGTGAAATGACTTCCCGTTGGTTCGAAATCCACCTAAAACTATAGGACCAGCTCATCATCATCGTCCAACGCATTACCCACGCACTGGTCCCTCAGACCGATGTGGGCTTAATCCTCTGGAAAAAACTGTCAACATATGTTAATAATAAAGTACGGGTACTGAAAAATACCTTGGGTATCGGCTGCGCTGGTCCGATATGAATTCCACCGATTTCCACGACACTGGGAACCAGAGGCCGAGAGCCCATCAGACTGTGATGTCCGTTGAAGAGCAACAAACTGTAGTTGACAATCATCGACTGCAAGGGAGGCATAGTTTCCCCGAAGAATTCTCTCGCCAATTTATCCGATTTGGCAGTAAATACATAGCGGTACAATGCGTTGATATAAAACGTCTGCAGAGCGTTGGACAGTCTTTCCCAGAAGGTGAACGGAGGCCTAAAGTGACTCGAAATGCAGGGTATGTAGGAAGGATTGTCCGGATTAACGAAACGCGCATCGGTGCCAGTCATAATTGTGCTCGACGTGAATCCGACAATCGGACAATTAAATTTATCCGCGAATCCCGCGAACATGTCTGTGTTGAACACTTCAGCTATCACCAGATCGAATTTCTCGCTGGATTTCAACAGGTTCTGCACGCCTGGAACTTGGGTGGAAAAAATTTCACATCTTTGTAATCAGAATTTCACAGATGTAATCAGAATTTCACACATTGCTGATCATAAGAGATCGATAAATAAATACCGTTTCCAATAAAATTTCCCACACGTCTTTTAAATTATGAATTTTAGAATTGATTAAATACTATTAATAACCAAGGATCTAATTGGTCTATTATTTTGGTGTAAAAGATCTATTATTTTGAATAATAGCTAACACGTCTTTTTCGTGTTGCCTGAACAAGGTGTACATGATGAGCCAAGGTTTAATGAGAAACCTTCCTTGTTGATACCACCAGGATTACAGAGCATTGTCTAAAAATGCAATGCAATATAAATGCAATAATATGTTGTTCACAGACCAATATAATAAAATGATTTTTAGTTTTTTTTTAAATTTAATTCTATCGCCATCCTTCTCAGTATCTCGTAAACTAGTATACCGGCACTTTGAGAAGTGATAGCCGAGTGCCGTAGCAGGTATCTGTTCAATCAGAGATAAGCTACAAAACTCCTGGGCCATCTTTGTAAGGGTAACCGATTGGAGATTGGCCTGCAAAAAAATTCTAATAATGGAGAAATACTTTGAAAGGCTAATAAATAATTTAGGATGGTTTGAAGGAACCGAAATTGTGTCTAAATATTTTGAGGACAAGCTACAATAAGCTTATCTATAGTCTTGAAAAAAGTGAATCCCCCCCCCCCACCTGGACTAGAGTGAAAGGTCTATAAATTAAGGATGATGAGAGAGGATGACAAATCGATGGAGGAAACCAAGCAGAAAAAGGATATTAAGCAGGAGGAAGGGAGATTAGGGAAGTGATAGCCGCGAGCCGTAGCAGGTATCTGTTCAATCAGATAGAGATAAGCTGCGTTCTCGTAGGTCCTGTTCGTAACGGTGACCGATTAGATTGGCCAGCATAAAAGACACTGTTCTCTGCTGTAAAATCACTTCCCGGTGGTTCGGAACCCACCTAAAACTGTAGGTCCAACTCATCAATCACCATCATCCAACTCATTACCCACGCACAGGTCAAAGACCTATGTGGGCTTCATCCTCCAAATAAAAAAAAATAAAGTTAAAATAATGTTGGTGAACAGCAAGTAGACAAGTTGACTTTCATTAAAATAAAGTATTATTTCGAGTGTTTCAGGGTATAATATTGAATCTTATAAAGCCCCACTGAGTATTGAATTACAGTATTTGAAAATATTAAAAAAAAACAAATAGTTTTGGTAAAAAGTCAGTCGACAAGTTTCCATTTATTAAAATAAATTATTATTTCGAATGATCATATTACTGTATAGTATTGAATCTTATGAAACTCCATTGAGTATGTCATGTGCTGAATCTTCATTAATAATAAATATAGTAAATTTAATTTGTGGGGAGAGGAGGAACCTTTTACATAATTCCAACGTTCCACCTCCCCGTTCATTCATGTTAGGGGAAACATAAGTGGATGAGGGTTCGAAACGATGGGAAACTAATAATAAAAAGCGAATAAGGTGCCGTTGTTGGACTGACTATATGGTCACCCATCCGAGCGCAGAAATTACTTCCCGAACGTGGAACGCACGCACGTGTGTTTAATCTATAATTCTGAAATGTTCTCAAAGTGGTTTTATAAGAGAAGACATTTTTTATATTCTTGGGTAAGATGTGAAATACCCTTTAAAGTGGATTTAATCAGGATGAAAACTGTTATAATGTCTAATTTGGCGAGATGGAATTTTTTTATTGTGTTTGGGCGCCTTCACATTAGGCGACTCAGCAGCGCTGCAAAATAATTGTGTAGCAATTATTGCAGTTATAACTTCACTAAAAAATTATAACTTTAGAGATTTTTTAAAGTTAACGATCGCGAAAACATGTTTATGGTACTGGCTGAGTATTTGGCATATTCGGATAAAATTAAAATGAAGACGTTGTTGACTTTGGGCTTGGTATTTGGCTAAGTATTGAGCCGACCCTTGCCAAACTTGAATGGGACCACCGCTGAATGATGCTTTATACGTTGAAAAAAAAAACAATTATTTAAATTGGTTCAATATTGTTTAAGTAATGATTTACCAACATGAAAAAAAAATAAAAAAACAGGTCAAATTGAAAACTTTGTCTTTTAAAGTTGGTTAAAAAACATGAAATTTTGATCAAATTTAATTAGTATATTCGTATTTTCAAAATTCTAAAAAATGTTACTACTTTTCCTGAGTGCCTATTTAGCAGCTTAAATTTTTCTCCTAGCATACAATTTCAGAATTTTATCAAATCTTTTAATTTTGCCATTTTTTTTTTTTTTTTTGCTGATGATGCCCACATGAGTCCGAGACTTGTACGTGGGTAATGAGGTGAATGATAACACATATAGATTCCAGACGGAGGAGCGGAATTCGAACCCATGAACACTCAAACGACAGCAAGCTGAAGTTGCGACGCTCCAACCAACTGCGCTAAGCGGTCCGACTCAGCTTTAAATTAGATCGTTCATAAATTCCTCAAATTTTATGGTACGAGGAAAATTCAAGTTGGTACACAGATTGAGTAAAACATGATGGAATTTAAAAAAAAATCAAATATTTGAAATTTATGGCCCTTCACTTTTGTACTGGGAATAAAAGATAGAAGAAAGATAAATAAACAGTCACGTCCTTAGCTGCTAAGTCGCCTAACGTGAAGAGATAGGGCATCAGTCGCTGTTAGTAGCAACCGACCGGAAGTCGCAGAGACCCATAAAGTCGCGCAAAACGTAGTCAGAAGGGTTTTTCGACTTTTAAATTGAAAGAATACACGTTCAGTGTATTCCCATCGCCTAATGTGACGGGTTACTAAGATGTGAAATTCTCTTCTCACCTTCGAAAACTTTAGTGGCATCATCGATCAGACTGTAAAGGACAAACAATTCTAAAAATGTTCCCTTAGGAACGGCGCCTTTTTCGAGCATAACAATGTCTAATTCGCTCACCAGAGATTTCATGTGATCTCTGGTGGAGATCACAGTCACATTTTTGACAGGATTCTGATAAGGGAAATAGCTGACAATCACCAGATCATGACCCCGTTTTGCTAGTTCAAAGGCCAGCGGCTCGAAAGTTACGTAATGACTCTTTGCACTGACGGGAAAAATCGCGAGAATTCTGGCACAGTTGGCAGCACTGATAAAACAGGAGACAACAAAGAACGCGACTAGAAACCATGGAGAAGAAGTCATATCGCAAACTCACTCGCGAACTCTATTTTAACTGCGCTGTTAAGAGTACCGTATCTACTATCGCATTTACAATAGACCCATCAACCTCCTACTGATCTTGAATGAAGCAATTTAGAATAGTTTATAACGTCTTCCGATAGACAGCGCTGTATGAAACTTTGAGCAACTTGATATACTAGTGATGTTACATGGAACATGTTTCCACTCGACTGTAGTATATATATCAACTAGAACTTGTTCATTGACGAATGAATATAGCTATAATAAGAGATCAAGTTACAGTGATATTTGTGGGTTTGAGCCAAAAGCCTCGAAGACAGAAAAACTAGTTTTCCTTTCAGGCCTATCTATTTTACATTTCATTTTTAATAATTTTATTCAATCATCATTTTTTTATTTTCTGTTGTTCCAATTTCTTTTCCACTAGTAATATTAAAATAAAATAAAACTGGCTACGTTGAAATTAACAAATATTTTATGTGACAATCGTTTCACTCATCAGACACCGATGCTCGTACATTAGAGCGAAACGACCGTTACAAAAAATGTGAGTGTTCATTTCCACTTCAAAATCAGCCACTTTTCGCCACTATGTTCCATTCAACTGACTAAATAATAAATACCTATATTGGAAACCATCATACAGAGAGAGATCTTTGAAGGTAAAGAGAAAATTACTAAGCAAATTCAAAAATTCACTCAAGTCTTTAAAGAAAATTACCATTTGCTGCAAAAAGTTAATTATGAAGTTGAAAAAATAATTGGCTAACTACTAAAAAAAGAAAAAGCTAGTTTAAAAATAATACGTTCTTATTATAAACTTATCAACATGATCACTTAATAGATGAAATAAATTTGCTTGTAACAAATTTACGACATGAAATAAATTTATAATTTTTTTGCTGAAGTTATTCTAGCACCTAGTCTGAGACTAATAAGCTATTTTATTTTAACCTGAATTGCTAATTATTTATTATGGAGAGGATTAACCCATTGGCTTGACCTCCTCTATTTTAACAATAAACAATATTTAAAGAATATTTTAAATCACTTTCACACACACTTCTACTTTTAAAAATTGACACACTATAATTTGACACATAAATATTACATCCTACTAGAATACTATCTACTGTGTGATACTTTTAGTACTCTAAGTTTATAGACCTTTGTTCAAAGATAATGGGAACATTTTGGAAACAATGGAAAACCCAGATATAATAGTGACGATTCTTGAAAAATAAATTTCAGATTAAAGACTGTAATCAGTAGAATGATATTTTGAGAAATGTTAGAATGGTAAGAATAAGAAGTTATATAAATATAATATAAAAACTACCGGCTAGTAACATAGTCTTATGGGACAGAGTCATCAATATGGGAATATAAGACCATATTTATAGTACCGTATAATATAGGGAAGTGATAGCCGGGAGCCATGACAGGTAAGCTACGAACTCCTGGGCCCTCTTTGTAAGGGTGTCCGATTGGATTGGCCAGCGAAAAAGTCTTTTCTCTGCTGTAAAATCACTTCCCATTGGTTCGGGACCCACCTGAAACTCCAAAATATCAAGTCCAAAACTCCAAATTCCAACTCATCAATCACCGTCATTCAATTCATTAACCACGCCCAGGTCTCGGACCTATGTGGGCTTCTCCCTTCAAGAAAAAATGAAAAAAAAATATATATAGTCAATATAGGGTACGAGTCAAAGTGAGAAATAACAAATTAAATACCAGAAATATGACTTAATTATGGCAATGAAAGCAAATGTATTATTAATTTACCTGTGGAAGCTTTCTGACTGGCCTTATTTGAATTCCTCCAATATCTACAACGTTGGGCACCAATGGTTTTGCTCCATACAGACTGAAGTGGCTATTGACCAATAGCAGGGCAGCTTTCTCAGCCAATTTCGAAACCGGCGGCAAATCATTTCCAAAGTACTTTTTGGCATAACTGTCCGATTTTGACTGATAAAAAACGTTGTAGACGAATTTTGACACGAACACCAGGATGGTATTTTGAAACCTTTGAAAGAATGACATCCTGGGAGTGAATTTGGATAGAAAGGATGGTATGTAGGATGGATTGTCAGGATTGGCATATCTGGCATTCATCCAGGATGGGATGTTGCCCGAGGAGAACCCGATCAGTGGGGCGTTTTTGAACTTGTCAACAAATCCAAGGAACATGTCAGTGTGAAACATTTCAATTATCAACAGGTCAAAGGTTGAGGAGTCTGTCGAGTTTATGAGGTTAGCCACGGCAGGTACCTGTGAAACAAAAGGCAACTTGTTAAAATGGCATAATTGCAATTTAGTTATGGATTTTCTACATTGATTCAATTCAATTTATTTCAAAAAACCAAAACACAAAAGAATGCAAAACATGACAATGACAGTACAATTATACAATGCAAAAACAGAAGCTATTTAGAGAACTTATCTATCATATACAATATTTCTATTTTGAAATACATAATTTGGTTGACTTCAGCATAAGTTAAATTTGATTGATTAGTTAAGATAGATTAATCCAGGAAGTTCAGTGTAAGACATCAAGTAGTAGGATGATAGTGAAAAATAGAAAGGTTACAATTACAAAGAATTTGGTAAAGAGAGACAAAGGTAGAGAAGAAAAAGAAACAGAGGTAGTAGAAGAAGAAGAAGAAGCAAAACAAGATGACGAAACGTAATCTTTCTAGATGTAGTCTTTCATTCATTTAGTATAAAAGTGATAAAGTAGATGAAGATGATAAGGCATGAAGTAGATGAATATAATACTATTAGTAGGAAATCATTTATTGGTGGGAATTTATAATTGGGACATGTTCAAAGATTTTCATTCTTTTTTCAAAGGATGATAAAAATATTGAAGGTATCAAGATTGCAAAATGTGGAGAAATAATAAAAGTTCAATTTATTTGATACAGATACAGTAAAATAATAAAAGTTCAGTTTATTTTATTTTTTTATTATTTTTTTTTTTGAGGATGAAGCCCACATAGGTCTGAGACCTGTGCGTGGGTAATGAGTTGGATGATGGTGATTTATGAGTTGGACCTACAGTTTTAGGTGGGTTCCGAACCACCGGGAAGTGATTTTCAGATTTTTTATTTGATACAGATACAGTAAAATCTTCTACTACAAAATAACGGAAGACAGAAATGATGGCAAAGGGTATTGAGATTGCAAAATATGAAGGAATGATAAATAGTTAAACCTTCTACTAAAAAGGATGATAAAGATATTAGGATGGTGTAAGATATTATTGTCGTATCAAAAATGTCGAGGAATAATGAATTGTTCAACCTACTACAAAGAATGAGAGCTATTAAGAATATTGTGTAGGATATTATTAAAGGTACCGTATTGAAAATCTGTTATGTTTTCCAAGACGCAATACTTGATGAATAATCTAATAAAAATACAGTCAGTTTTGATATTAAATTGTATTAAAAGTGTGGAGAAATAATAAAAAATATAAATTCAAAACTGGGATTGTATGTCTATGGAATATTTCGATAGAAATACAGTGTCAGTTTTGATAAATGATTGTTCATCAAGTATTTTGTCATGGAAAACATTGCAGAAATAGTAAAAGTATAGGAGGTTTTAATTTATAAAACAATCTGTGAAGTTTCATTGACAAAATAGATGATGACGAACAATAACTGATATCAAAACTGACACTGTATTTCTATTTAAATATGATTTTTACTCACTTATATGGGAGGGTTGCATTTCACTTCTATGAAAAGCTTCATCGGCCTGCCAACTGGTGATGATGCTTCTCCTTAGAAGTGAAGTGCATCCCTCGTTCCCTCCCATATAAGCGGGTAAAAATCATAATTGAAATAGAAATAGTGTCAGTTTTGATATCAGATTGGTCATCAACTATTTTGTCATGGAAAAGAAAGAAAGAAATTTATTTTATATTGAGAGGTCCGTGGTTCGATTCCCGGTGGTGACTGATATTTTTGTACAGTAGCATTCATCGATTCCCATCAGCTGTTCAATGCTGTTGTCAATATCCGCCATTGCGGAAGTCTTCGGTATAAAGTAATAGCAATTAAAGGAATTCGAAATTAATAAATTCTGTTTAAATTTATTTTCTTGAAAACATTTCAGATATAACACAAAATATACTACGCTGTACCTTACAACACAATAAATAGAACATTGGAAAATATTATAACAAGAAATTGGGATGAATAGAATTAAAAATTAAAATATATAAATGAAAACATTTTCAAGAAAAATATAGGGCCTCTAAGGCTCAGCCTGTGTAGAGGTTCCTTTTGATTACATATACATAACCTAAAAAAAACTAACATTGTAATTCAATTTTATATATTGTTTTACTCACTTATATAGGTGTGATGCTTGAGGGATGCATTTCACTTCTGAAAAGAAGCTTTATCGGCCTTTCATCAGCTTTTCAGAAGTGAAATGCATCCCTCAAGCATCTCCAATATAAGTGAGTAAAACAATATATAAAAGTGAAATACAGTGTCAGTTTTAATATTAGATTGCTCATTAAGTATTTCTTCATGGAAAACATCGCAGACATATAAATAGTTGAAGATAGTGCTAAAAGCAAATACATTGCACATTAATATTTAAAAAATATTAATAATCCCCCTTTCAACTCATTAGAAACTTTAAAAAAAAATCAAATTCTTCCGAAAGCATCACAGATTGTTTTATGCATTAAAACCTTCTATAGGTGTATCGCTACGAGAATGGCCCCCATAATAATGCATGTTAGCTGATACCATTCTCGTGGCGATTCACCTATACTAAAATAGATGATAAAACTCCCCTCAACAGATCTCACCTACCCGAAACACGCCTTCTGATATATCGATCAAATCATAGAGATCGGCCAGATTGAAGATGGTATTGGTGGGGATGTCACCAATGGCCGCCACATCGGTGGCGGACACCATGGTGTCTACATACTTCCGCGTATCCACATCGACTAGACCCTTCACCGGACGTCCTTCCTGGGGAAAGTGATTGATCACCACCAGTTCATGGCCACGGCGCGCCAGCTCCAGGGCGAGCGTTTCGAACGTCGTGTAGTGGCTCTTGTTGCTTGTCGGAATCACGCACAAGATACGCGCACACAACGTATAACTTACACACGCGCACACCACGAGCACTCGCAGTAGACGGGTTGTGGATGAGAACATGGTGGATGAGAATGATGGATAGGAGGCGGTGGAGGAGGATAACTGATAGAAGATGAAGGAGGATAGCAGGAAGATGATAGAGGAGGATAGCAGATAGAAGAAGGTGAAGGAGGATAATGGATTGAAGATGGTGGAGGAGGATAACAGATAGAAGAAGGTAAAGGAAGATAATGGATTAATGAAGAACAAATGTAATATAGATTGAAGATGGTGGATGAGGATAACAGATAGAAGGTGAAGGAAGACAATGAATAGAATATGGTGGAGGAGGATAATAGATATAATATGATAGGGTATAAAGAGCGAACGAATAACTGAAAAACAACGATAACTAACTGAGCGTCGATTAATGCAAGCCTCTGCTAACAGAAACTGGCTTGACTATCGATGGCAGACGTTCTGGTGCTGTAATACTGTTACAAGTAGGTACCGTACAAAACCGTACAGTACCAAGCGGTAGTGATGAAAATTAATCTTATACAGGCTAAACCTCCTTTAAAGCGTAAACTTCTATAAAATTAGCTCTTATGAAGCGTGCAAATTAGTATCCCAGACTTACTACAGTAAAATGAGATAAATATGAAAAACTAACAGGTTGTCTGATTCAATTGAGTCTAGATTTCTAGAATGTGGCATATTCTGGTGTACAGCAGTAGTAAAGCCCCGATTATCCGCAGCATTACGCAGGCAAGAGCACCACGGATAGCAAAAAACGCGGATAACCCGAAAAAGGACAAAAACGAGGTGAAAAAGATATTTCAGTATAAAAACTATGTTTTACTGTACAAAGAGCATATGTAAAACTTTTAAAATATGTACAGTACAGCAGAAACATTTGCTCTACATCTAAATCACTAAAATAAAGAACAGTAGACAGAAAACAATATACTGTACTGTTAACAAAAAGTGTTCAGTTACACCTTTCTAAAAAAACTCGATCACTCATTTTTGCTTCTTGCTTTGAAAATTTAAAATTTAATTAAACATTTTTTTCTGGCACTCGCGGATAATCGGGGCTCTACTGTATTTACAAATTTTATTTTTAGTGTGTTTTCTCGTGTTCTTCTTCTTTCTCTTCTCCTTTTCTCATCCTCTTTTTTCCCATATCTTCTGTCTTATTATTTATCTCTCCCTCTTCTACTCCCTCTCTCTTCTTCTTCTCTTCTCCCTCCTCTTCTTCTTTTTCTTCACATTTATCATCTTTTCCTTCTTCTCATCTTGTTATACATAATTTTTATCCTCAATTTTCTTCCTCTTTTATTTCAATCCCTTACTCTCCAGCGGTAGATTCTCGTCGACAGAGAACAGCATGAGAACGCTTATATAATAGATCATGAAACGTAATGAGTAAAAAACGCTTTAAAAATGTAAAGCGTAATTGATCACATCTGTTCGTTCTGGGTTCGATCTGACATTTTTGTGTTAGCATTAACATTTAATCTCATCACCCGTACAAAATCCTCAGGTTTGATAATTAACAAAAAATAATCTGGATTTCTTGTTCCATGACGAACTGCGCTGTTAATATTAACTTTTCATGTGAAATTTAACGACATGCAGTCAAATATTTGTCAAGAATAAGTATAATAACTCACTTAAACTGCTTAAGTGAGTTATTATACTTATTCTTGACAAATATTTGACTGCATGTCGTTAAATTTCACATGAAAAGTTAAAAATAATCTTTTGGGACTAAATAATAATAAACGTAATGTACAATACCAGATTGAAGTCTACCGTTCTGACTTCCATTATAATTGAGAAATATCTACCTACTTGTTAATTTCTTAATTAACTCATAAGAATATCTACCTACTTGTTAATTTCTTAATTAACTCATAAGAATATCTACCTACTTGTTAATTTCTTAATTAACTTATAAGATAGCTACTAACTTACTCAATTGTGTAAGAATAAAAAGGTTTTGAGTTTCTGGCTTAATGAACAAAAAGAACCTTTTAGTGAGGCAGTGGTACAAACGAAATTTAGTATCTGAGTTCGCAAGGTTAAGTAAAAAATAAGCATCATCTCTATGTGTGTGAGTGTGTTTGGAAAGTCCAAGTGTGACTCCTGCTTGCACACAAGCGATTGGTTAATCGCTTTGCAATGCAGTATTTTGTTTCACTTCTGGGTTCAATATGTTTAATTTTATTTTTTCTGTATGGTGTTTATTTTATTTTATTGAAATTATAAAAAGTTATTTAGTTATTTATAGCACTGAATATGATTTTTCATTATTATTGATTTATATTAGTTAATGTAGCCTACTAGTTATTGTTTGTACTATTTTGATTTAAATTCTGTACTAGCTAGTAATAGAGTGACTCATATTCTTAGGTTCTAATTTCTCTTCAGTTGATTCTTGTACAGTAATATTTCCTTTACTTTGTTTTTTCTTTTCAAGTGAATCACGAATTTCTGTCAAATGTTATACAGTAAATATTTTGTTTATAAGCCTCTGAATGAAATAAAAATGTATTCTATTCTATTATTCATTATATTTGCAAAATTATCAGTTAAAAAAGTTGTAGCCTACTTCTAACATTAGCTACGCATTAATCAATCAATAACAAAATTGAATGAGTCCAATAATTCATAACTATAAAAAGAGCAATTAAAAATAACTTTGTTGCCTCAAGACTAATAAGTTGTTATAAAGTTGACTCATTACTTCATATTTTTCTTCTACTACAGTAGCTAACAACTCTATTCAATATTAAATTAGCTAAAGATGACTTTTGTTAAAAACCAAAATGTATTCAATGTACAGTCATAATGAAAATAGTTATTTATGTATTAAAAGCGTGAAGCGCGACTTTATCACTCGAGCCAAAACAGTAATTTTGCGAGAGCAATAAAGAAGCTTCACGCGCGAATTGCATACAATATTTTTCCTACAACTGCAGTTCTGGATTACAACACTATAAAAGCTTGTAGTTTGTAACATCACAGACCGTGCACGGATTTGGTTAGCGTGCGCCATTGTTGAGGTTATGTTAATTTCATGGATTCCGTGATCCACCAATGAGAAGACATCTAAATCAAAACAGAAGCGTAAAGAAAACAGCTGGCGAGCGTAAGGTACTTTTCCTACAACTGCTCGTAAAGTAGTTCTTTACGTACTGAAAACTAATTGTAAAATACCTCTTTACTGCTCAGCAAGCGGTAAAGTACTTTACGCTCGCCAGCTGTTTTCTTTACGCTTCTGTTTTGATTTTGGTGCCTTCTCATTGGCGGATCACAGAATCCGTGAAATTGACATAACCTCAACAATGGCGAACGCTAACCAATTCCGCGCACGGTCTGTGATGTTACAAACTGCAAGCTTTCTTTGTGTTGGAATCCAGAACTTCAGTTGTAGGAAAAATATTGTATGTAATTCGCGCGTGAAGCTTCTTTATCGCTCTCGCAAAATTACTGCGCTCCGCTGTGCGTCGCGCAGTAAATGTTTTGGCTCGAGCGATAAAGTCGCGCTTCACGCTCTTAATACATAAATAACTATTTCCTACAACTGCTCGTAAAGTAGTTCTTTATGTACTGAAAACTAATTGTAAAATACCTATTTACTTCTCAGCAAGCGGTAAAGTACTTTACGCTCGCCAGCTGTTTTCTTTACGCTTCTGTTTTGATTTTGATGCCTTCTCATTGGTGGATCACGGAATCCATGAAATTCACATAACCTCAAAAATGGCGTATGCTAACCAAATCCGCTCATGGTCTGTGATGTTACAAACTACAAGCTTTTATTGTGTTGGAATCCAGAACTGCAATTTTAGGAAAAATATTGTATGCAATTCGCGCGTGAAGCTTCTTTATCGCTCTCGCAAAATTACTGCGCTCCGCTGCGCGTCGCGCAGTAAATGTTTTGGCTCGAGCGATAAAGTCGCGCTTCACGCTCTTAATACATAAATAACTATTTCGTCATACTTGTAGGTTATGGACAGTTTACCAGTCAAGCAATCAATGTGGTAAACAGCTGTTTACAGAAATCAAAAACAGCTGATGTAATTTGATGATTATTACCGTATACTGTGTGGTAAAAATCATCAAATGATTATTACCGCACTCTATGGGTGGTTGTGGCTACCACTTCACTGAAAAACCATTTGGTCGAAAGCTAGATCAGCTGATCTAGAACCATTATTGCCACATTTCACCTTGAGTTGGTGTGTTGAGGTTATGTTTGTATAACAATGATTTATAGTTTCTTATTTCAACTTATCTGCTATTTTAGACTTGTATGACGAAAAATATCGTACGTAACTCGTCCGGGAAGATGTTTACCATACTCGTATGATAATACCGCACTCGACTTCGTCTCGTGCGTTAACTTATCATACTCGTATGTTAAACACCATTTCCCGCACTTGTAACGTAATATACTATTACCGCTTGTGGAGCAGTATAAAGAGGTATTTTACAATTAGTTTTCAGTACGTAAAGAACTACTTTACGAGCAGTTGCAGGAAATAGTTATTTATGTATTAAGAGCGTGAAGCGCGACTTTATCGCTCGAGCCAAAACATTTACTGCGCGACGCGTAGCGGAGCGCAGTAATTTTGCGAGAGTGATAAAGAAGCTTCATGCGCGAATTGCATACAATATTTTTCCTAAAACTGCAGTTCTGGATTCCAACACAATAGAAGCTTGTAGTTTGTAACATCACAGACCATGCGCGGATTTGGTTAGCGTTCGCCTTTTTTGAGGTTATGTGAATTTCACGGATTCCATGATCCACCAATGAGAAGACATCAAAATCAAAACAGAAGCGTAAAGAAAACAGCTGGCGAGCGTAAAGTACTTTACCGCTTGCTGAGCAGTAGAGAGGTATTTTACAATTAGTTTTCAGTACGTAAAGAACTACTTTACGAGCAGTTGCAGGAAAAATACGTTATACATAACTGTCAGGTCAGAAAAATCATTAAAAATTACATGGTACGGTATTCTATTTCTTGAAGATGAGTTTCCATAACTCGAAAACGTTCGGCCTAGAGAGTGAGTAAAATAATACATATTGAAAATTGACTGCAAGTCGTTAAGTTCACCAAAAAAGTTAATATTAACAACGCAGTTTGTCATGGAGCAAGGAATTCTATTTCTATTTCATTGTAGAAGAATAGCAAGAGCTTATAGGTGTTAAATTCACATCATGTAGTAAAAGTAACAGAGATAATTCCAGATCTAGCATTTTGCATCTGTGATCCATAAATTCAGTGATACTAGAGCTTTGACACATAGATACTTTTAAAACTTGAGAATGCCTACTTTACAATAATAGTTATTCCTATTCCTAGCAGCCACAAGCCTAATTCTATGACTTGCAGAAAACATACCGGTTTGGTCCTCTTGACTTCGTCGTTCACCTCCCAATAAATGCACTTCTGTTATCGATTTTTTATTTCTAACTTAAGCATGTACCCGCGCTTTGCCACAAGATTCCAAGATACTGTTATTAGAGAAATTCTATCATGGAGAATGTATTTTTAAATAATTTCAAACAAAGTAAAATTAATTTCTGGATTTCTTGTTCCATGACGAACTGCGTTGTTAATATTAACTTTTTATGTGAATTTAACGACTTGCAGTGAAATATTCATTAAGAATATTTAGAGGCCTCTAAAAACGGATCTCAAATATTCGAAAGCGCTCGGCCTACAGAGTAAGTAAATATTATTTATTCTTAATGAATATTTGACTGCAAGTCGTTAAATTCACATAAAAAGTTAGTAAAATTAATCCTAGAACCATTGTAATACATTCTACATAAGCAACTCATTATCATCAAACATTCCATATGCTGCAACAATGAACGTGTATGGATAAGGGTTACATGAAGATTCCATTGGACAAATAAGTATGTTTTAACAAGTACAAAAACCATATTTTAAATCCTTTTTAAGAATTCAGGATACGAAAATTGAGACTCCAAGTCATTGAAAAACCGTAACTTTCCCTTTCAGCTCCATAATTATTCCTAGCCTCCCTTATGTTCCTGTTCATATTTATAACTTTATTTTTGAAATGATTGTGTGTTTCTATGAGCTGTATTGTTTTATAAATTGAGGGTGGACCAAAGATGGGGAGACAGATAGATGATTGGATAGTTGAGATCTTTTTCTTTGATCACTATTATAATATTTTACTCAACCTTTTGTCATATCTACTCATAGTTTTTTTAGAATAACTAATATGAGCTGATGCTCACTCCCAGCGGACAGGATTTCCTTCCAGGGTAGTCGCTAAGATAATTTTTTCTATCACTACAAATAAGATTATATTAACTTTTCAAGTGAATTCAACGACTTGCAGTCAAATTTTTTTATTAAAAATAAGTAGTATTTCACTTACTTTGTAGGCCAAACGTTTTCGAGTTGTTGAAACCCATCTTCAACAACTCGAAAACGTTTGGCCTACAAAGTAAGTGAAATACTACTTATTTTTAATAAAGTCGTTGAATTCACTTGAAAAGTTAATATTAACAACGCAGTTCGTCATGGAACAAGAAATCCAGGAATAAGATTATATCTTCCTAATAGCTCATGTTGATTTTGTTTGGTAATAAAAATTATTTTGATTTTTCATATATCAACTTTGTATGTTTTATCTTTAGATGCTGTTTGTTGGCGGGGTCATTGTGACATCCAGCCAATGTGACCAATAATTTGGAATAAATAAATGCCTAGTGAGGAGGCATGACATCAATGCGAAATGGCTATCACACAAATGCAAGTGTTCAAATCCACTAGAAAAGTATTTTCAATAATTAGTTACGCTTAAATAAGTAAGGTAATGATAGTCTTCTCTGTAACTAATTGAACCAATATTTTATGCTCAACCTTTAAAGCCGCATATAGACAAATCTGAGCAATGAAAACTTTTACAGTCAGATTATCTCTACAAATTTTTGTTGAGTCTCCAATACGTACCAATTAGTTTAAAAATTAGTTTTACTCCTTCTATATGTTAACGATTAGAGTTGCTTTGGCTTGAAGCAGGACAAAAAAAGTCTACTCAAAAGTTGTAGCATGCAATAAATTTACAAAATGTTTATAAATACTTAAAAACAAGCTACTAGGTAAGATGTGCTATTTCCAACAGTAAGCATGATAATTATAATATTGATATTAATAATAGTAATTATATACGGTAAATGATGAGGATATAAATTATAATAATGATATAAATGATAATTATGAAAATAATGATAACAATAATACTGGTATAAATGATAATAATGACGATAATCTATTTATTAAGCTTACTGTTAAATTATTCACAAGATTTTGGATGCACTCAGTTTTGAATAAGTGCATTAAACTGTTTTAATTTTTTTTTCTAGTTACATACTTTGAATTTTCAAGCTTTACTTGAAAAAATATATCTCTGCAGAAAGCAATGTTCCAAAAGTTCAATACTAAGACCATCTGTAGGCGTTCGCCAAGCGTCATGGCTGAGCCGGCACCATCTATTAAACTTAGCGAATGCTAGCCTTTTAATCATGACGCCTGGTGAACGCTGTGTGCGGGCGATCTAAGCGTTATGTCATTGAGTTACTAAGAAATACTAAATTATAATGAGCTGTACATTCCTTCATGTTCGATAGAATTGTTTCTACCTGAAAAGACCATCAGCACTAGAGAAGCTCAACTTTGAATACAGTTCGGCTCACAGGGGAAGTTTCAGTTCTTCAATTATTTGAGTGAAGTACTTCATTTTACCTTTAATATATTTCTAGGTATCCTAACGATTTGTAATAAGCAGTTCTATCTACTCCTATCAGCACTAAATGAGTGTTGATAGGAAATGAGTCTTCAAAAATAAGTTATGCTCTGAATAATTTCCACTTATTTCAACGGCTTTCTTCGTTTCACATGGCAACGATTCTAATGACTTTCTTTGTAGTGGTGAAGGTGATATTGTGGAAGATATCCATAATGAATAATAATACGAAATTGTCACAACCACATTTATTAAAAATATAGATATACTAGTTTCGGATGTTACTCCACTACAACTGAGATTGATAATGGAGTAACATCGAAACTAGTATCTCTATAATTATAATAAATGTGGTTGTGACTATTTCGTCTTATTCATTAATTCTAATGACGTTTTTTTACAAATTAGATTGGGGTTTTACTCAACATATAGGTTTTCATGCCCATCTTCACATCTAACATCATTTACAGTATCCACGAATATCTTTGCTCATAACCTTGTGAACCTGCGAATGGGCGGGAGGTCTGGAGGTGTCGGGTTTGCAAAAAATGTGCTAGTCGATCTCTACATTCCCTTGTTTTGCTTGAGAGCCAATATTTTACGACTGACAACCACTAAATAACAGTCAAGTCTAGATATCCAACAAAATTCAAAATTATATTCACTTTCTTTGAACTATTGGACAGTTTAGTGCTTCGTTGTTGAAGTGAGCATCTAAATTAATTAGTATTCATGTTTTGGAAAGAATCAAAGAATTTGAAATTTCTAGTTGAACTTGGTCATAACCTAAAATTTGGATTTTTAATCGAAAATTTGTTAAGAATGAAGTTGTGGGCTGTGCCTGTTGCATCTTTACTTGATTTTGTTTTTTTAATGAATAGATAAATACTTTGGGTTGCAATTGTTTTTGTTTTTTCAGCAATAAAAACATGCAGCATTCCACAGTAATAATTTTGTGTGATCTGCCTAGCTCAGGTCAGGAATCAGTTTTCAGACCGCACCTGAATAAGTTCAGAGCCTCTGACGTGACTGCTTTCAGCATTCTACAATACTGAAGAAATAGTAGCATAAGTTAGTCTTACGACTACAGTAGCTAGATATTTTTCTGAATACCAGAAACACAGTTACATAATATGAAAGCAGTAGGCCTATATATTTATTTATTAATAAATAAAATACATAAATAGCAGTATATAGGATACAGCTTTCCGCTACACTGATGAAACTCTACAGAAATTGAAGAAATATTATTTCATAGTTTTACATTCAGATTTGGATATACAGGGGAAACAGACTAAAAAAAGATGCTTAGTAAATAAATACCTGTACAGAAACCTTTAGATTGATTTATATATATTTTGTTGTTCTATTAACTTGTAGCTTATGTATTTGATTTTCTTTGTAAATGTTGAGTTTAAAATTATGTATTTGACTTTGATATTAAACTGTTTGTAATTGATCATTTTCATTGCCTTTTTTGTCTGAACAGTTATTTTCAAGCATTCTCAGAGGAAATCCTTGTAGCTACGTATTCTTTACCAAGCATTCAAAAGAAACTTAGTCACAGAAGAAAGAAACCCTAAGTCACAGAAGGAAAGAACCCCATCACTTGAGGCCAACAAGGATGAACACAAATCATCAACACACAAAAATTTGATAAATTTCCGGTTTTATCAAACAGTTCAAGTAAAAACATACAGCTAATCTAAGGTATTGAGTCTATCGAATATTTACGTACAGTTCTAACTGATAAATAGATTAACTGATTTCACACTCGCCGCCGACTTTTTCAAATGCTTCTTTCAATTTTTCTGCCTCTTCTTTAGGGATGTCATCCTTGATTAGAATAGGAGCACCTTCTACGAATTTCTTGGCCTGAAAGAGAAAATTACATTAGTAAGAAGTCACTTGTTAATTCGTAGACCTGGAAGGAGAACATTACATTATAAATAACAAAGGAGCAGTGATGTATTCTATTATTCAGACATCCTATACAATTGTGAAGCCGCTATTAATTTAATCCATTTCCAAAAAGTATTCTCTACCACTTTCAATTACAGTCCATTAAATAATATTGCCTGCAAATGGCGTCTAGAGTCCAATATCTGCCGATTTACGAAATTTTATCTCCACTGAACTCTCTTCTTAGACTCCAACTCTCAAAATTCGTTAACTTCGGATCCGATCTGCATTCTGTAATTAGGCCTACTTCATATGTTTACGAATTATCGAATCACACTAAACAAGTTTTTTTAAAATAAATACAGTACTTGATATCGACCTGTAGTCAAACTTAAATTTCTGCAATTAATTCATTTCCTATCCAATGACCTGTATATCTAACGTTCGAGCACATCAAAAATCTTTATTTAGTCCGATGAAGGTTGATTTACAGATCGCTTAGTTGTAAAATTCTGTTATAGAAAAAATTCACTCATGATGATATCAACTATAGTTTAAAATTCTCAAATTATTCACTTCAATAAAATTTTCAATTATCATGCAGTTATTTACTAGGTTGTCATTTTGAGAGTCTACATGCCTCCTATGAATCCTTTTCATTACTTTTACTTTTCAATGAAACACAATCTGACATAATCAGTAGCCAGGAAAATATTTTCAAGACCAATCTAATACATATCCATCACTATGACTATATGGCTGTAATGTGGCTGTCCTGACTGCTGACCATGTATCAACCATTTTAAATGTTTGGGAGATATAAGAAAGGATCTTCTTAGCAAAGGTGATAGTGATATTGTGATAAACATCCATAATGAATAATACTACTAATTCTGTGAACAGCAGACCTCACGCCCAAGAATAAGGGTGCTTGCACAGAGGAACATGCTCGATGTACTCACTGATAATCATCCTCGCAAAATTAAACACAGTCATGAGTCATCAGACTTAACCCTTGATTCAATTCGCGTAGTCTATATCTAGTTTTAGCTACGTTTTATATATCTAGTTTTAGCAAAAGGTCAGTCTATATCACATCAACAAGGCTGTGTTTTCTATTTGCGAGACAGCTGATTGCACAAAAAATTAGATTTCAGATGTGTGATGAATGAGTTTACAAGACAATATTGATTAAATTTGTATATAATCACTAATTATTACACTTAAATGGAATATTAAAAATGAAACAAACGAATATGAATGATAATTTTATTCGTATGAATAAGGCTCAACCAGATGAATAACTAGATGTTACGGCCCGAGGGCTATCTATGGATCTGATTCCAGTTGCATAAATTATGGAGAAGCTAATTTTGAAAATCATAATATGTTCCTATAGAGAAGGTTTGGTTGCCTCTCCTTATAATTATCCTTCAAATGAAACAAAATTTCGAAAATCCTTACACATACATCGCTGCGCATTACTAAAAGGAACATTCATACAAAACTTCAGAGAAATTGGTTCACGCGTTCAGCCGTAAATGTGTTACAAACAGACGAACAGACAAATGCAAAACGGTCGACTCGATACAGAGACCTCTCTTCGTTCGGTCAACAAATGTTGTGAACCACTTAAATTATCGATGAGCGTGGTGTTCAAGTGATCGTGATGTTCAGTCACGACCGCTCAAGACTGCGCTTGGATGGGTGACCGTGCTTCAATGACTTGATGTTACAAGCTTTATTATCACTTACCCGGTGGTTCGGAACCCACCTAAAATAGTAGGTCCACCATGTTCCCCGTAACATGGCACAAGCGGCAAGGTGGAACTACCCGTAAGGGTCTCCCCACCATTAAAAGCCATACGCTTATTATTATTATCGACACATGGGAAACTACAGTTTCTCAATCAATCTGATTGAGACTTTCATCATTCAATTGATTGAGAATACCAATGTTGTCAACCACTTAAATGATCAACACATGAGATTCTATTGTTTAGACTGTCACACCATTTACATTCTCAATCAATCAAGTTTTATTGAGACTGAAAATGACGCGGTAGCCGAAACTATGGTATCACGTGTGCTCATAATCCTAGTGGTTGAGACACAATCTGTATTATTCATTAAGAATGGAACCTAATATCGACGGAAACGTATTGAAAAGACACAGCTTACCTGGACAAGGTTCATGCCTTCCAGTTGGCTCTTCACTTCCTTGATCAGTGCAACCTTCTGCTTATCATCAAACTTCATGAGCTTAATCTTGAAACTAGTTTGAACTACCTTCACCGGGGCTTCCTCCTGAAAAAAGAGAGTTTGTATTTCAAATTTTGATAAAAGTCATTCTCTGACATAATAATAAAAGATAAATTCCTGGATTTCTTGTTCCATGACGAACTGCGTTGTTAATATTAACTTTTCATGTGAAATTTAACGACTTGCAGTCAAATATTTGTTAAGAATAAGTATAATAACTCACTTAATCTGGCCGAGTACTTTCGAAAGTACTCGGCCAGATCAAGTGAGTTATTATACTTATTCTTAACAAATATTTGACTGCAAGTCGTTAAATTTCACATGAAAAGTTAATAAAAGATAAATGTTGTTGATGTTATTTTTATTTGAAATAGTTGCCAATTATTCATTTCAGATGTTGTAATAACTTTACCATGATTTGAAATAATCCTGCAATAGCATGCTCACTAATGGGAACAACGCTCAAGGAGCTATGATGTGTGACCAAAATGGTTAGACTATAACTGGATGCTTGTACAGTGGAGCTCCGATACTAGTCAAGAGCCTAGCTGCAACATCAATCACCAGCGATGAGTGCTCCTGTGCAGCCAACAAAAAATCATTCATCAAACGTGTTCACTCTTAGCTCTAGAATCACTCTCCAAGACTTTTGATCAAAGCTTGACATTTGGAAGGACTGCATAGTCGTGCAGTCTTAACTTACTTGTAAGTTATTTGGAAGAACTTTTGAGAATATCAGTTAGCTTTGATAAAACTCTCATGCTAGTGGAGTTAACACGATAAAATGTATAGTATCTAACGACTGAAACTTTTACTACCTATAAATGTGGATTATTTTTCTTAGAAATTTCAATTTTTATGCTGTAATAGGCCCTATGTTCCTACAATTCTGAATTACCGGTCTCGGAAAAAATAAAAATGTCCATTTCTTGTATCACATAAAATGAAAGAATTATAAAACTCTTTTAAAGGCAAAGATCATGACATTAAAATAATAAATAGGCTACCTCTTCGACTGGAGCTGCTGCAGCTGTCATTGCTCCGGCGGCGAACATGGGCGCGTCAGGAAGGTTCAGTTTCTTTTTCAGGGCCGTTGACAGTTCAGACACTTCCAGAAGTGTTAGCTTTGAAATTTCAGAGACAATGCCCTCAATTTTTGGAGAAAACACTGGATTCGGGCCATCGTAAAGAGGAGCATTCAACGTTTCGCTTTGCAGTAAAGAGCAGCTGAAAGAGGAACAATATATAATTGAGAGAAATGTTAACGAGAATCATTGTTGAGAAAAAACGAGTTTACTTATCAAAAAAATTATAAATCATCCAAAAAATGTGAGAATGGAATAGCAAATCAGATAGCACCAAAACCTCTTAAATGTATCAACGTATGAATTCATGCCGTTTTTGTGCTCTGCGTCAACATAAATGTGAATTTCAGAGGAGTGATTGATTACGGTAAAGATTTTTGACTGATTAAAGATGTATTTCCTCATAAATTCATACAATTATAAAATCAATACAGTTTAGACAAAAAAAAAAAAATACAAAAATTCATATAAATATACAGTTTGTTTTCAGTTTCACTTGAATATAGGAAAGAATCTACAGAGGCAACAGCGGCCTGTGCGTAGAATCGAGTTGATTTAAACATTAGTATTTATTTTTCATGTCACTGATAAAGCATTCAATATTTCTTTGAAATAAATAAAGAATAGACGTAAGATAACTCCAAATCAATACACATTATAATAAAAACATAAAAATGAAGAAAAATTGAATACAAATTTATAGAATAATAAAATAGTGATAAATTTTGAATAACCAGAGATAATTTTGAATAGTGATTATGATAGGCCTAGCTTATTTGAAGTCATTACCCAAGGGTAATGAAGATAAAAGTATTTAATGAGCTAAAACTCCATAGATACGTTAATAACGTTTTTAAAAAATGTGAAAATAGAAAGGTAAGTATATACTGAACAACAGAAGAGAGGGGGGGGGGGACATGCGGCCGACCATATCAGGCCCGCTCAGCAACGATAAGCGAAACGGCATCCTCCTAAATAATGTTGTTAATAAGCTCAAGGTTTCATTGGAAAATTCAAAGCAGTGGTATAGTGCCAATCAATTGGCTCTCAATGAGAGCAAGAGCGAAAATATAATATTTTCGTTAAGGAGCAGTTCTTGTGATGATGCTCAAAGTTATCCAAATTCTGTAAAATTGCTGGGTATCATGTTGGACAGCAAGCTGTGTTGGAATAGTCACCTAGAATTTCTGTGTAAAAAGTTATCGCGAACCTTATTTGTTCTAAAGAGATTGAAGTTGTGTGTGAGCACTTAAGTCTTGATATCTGCCTACTTTGGGCTGTTCCATTCACATTTATGCTATGGGTTACGCCTGTGGGGAAACTGTAGCGGCTTCAAGAAAGTTTTTATTTGGCAGAAAAAGGCTATTAGAAGCATTGTAGGGTTAAAAAATAATGAAACATGTAGACAGGCTTTTGTAAATCTGAGGATAATGACTCTGCCATCTCTGTATATTTTCTGCAACCTCATACACGTTAAACAAAACGAAGCTATTTTTCACAGGCAGGAGGAGCATCACAACCACAACACAAGAAACAATTCTCTCCTGGCTACACCATATATTAGGCTTCACAAGTCGTTTAGAAGCCATAGATACCAACAATTTATTTTGTTCAATAAGCTTCCTTCAGCCATAAAAAAGTTGACAATTGAAAGGTATAGGGCCGAGATATCAGAATGGCTGAAAGATAAAGCATTTTATGATTTAAGAGAATACCTTGATTGTGATCTATCTAGCTAGACAGTATAGTTTTAAGTTTATCCAATTATATAAAGACTGCGCTTGGATGGGTGACCGTGCTTCAATGACTTGATGTTACAAGCTTTATTATCACTTACCCGGTGGTTCGGAACCCACCTAAAATAGTAGGTCCACCATGTTCCCCGTAACATGGCACAGACGGCGAGGTGGAACTACCCGTAAGGGTCTCCCCACCATTAAAAGCCATACGCTTATTATTATTATTATTGTTTATATTCTTCTTGACGAAGCCTATTGTACAGTGTTTTGTATTTAATGGCAAATAAAATTCTTGTATTCTTGTATTCCTCACTGATCCCAAACAACCAATTCTTCAAATGCTTCTTAAAGACGCCAAGAGAGACAGAGACAAATAAATTATTTGGATTGGAATATTGGAAATCGCAAAAATAACATGTGAAATATGAAAACAATTACTATTAGAATTTTTATTTTGGCTGCAGTATTAACGCTAACAGTTGTTGCATATCTTGTGTGATAGGAGTGTGATATTGGTGTAAAAATTGAGTTTTTATAAATATATATTAACAAATCCCTTGTAAATAATTTCCTCTATGACAACACTCTGATTTCGCTGAATAGTAGGCCTATATCTTATATTTTATGGAAATGAGTTCATAAGAAAATGAGTTAACCTAGTCAATTGGTAGGTACTGTACTGCTGAAGGAAAAAACTTGAAGAATCCGCAATATTGACAGGAGAAATGAATCTTCATGGGAGAAAATCTTCAGGCATATTTTTAAAATAATTAGTTACACTAGTTAATAATTAAGAAATATTTAACATATTATTAACAGAAAGTAAGGTTAGTATAGTATAAAAGGACACCATGTGATTTGTCTTGAAATACTGACCATTTCATCAGTGAACGTCTTTGGCTGAAAGTGGTTTTCAAGAGATGTCTTGAGCATAACATTATGAAAATAAATTCGGTAGTTTTGCTGAGGAAATTAAAAGATTATTCTTCTAAATCAAGTCCGAAATCGGCATTCAGATTTCGGATTCGGCTGTCGGCAACGCGCTATCGATATGCTGAATTGCTGATATCTCGAGATCTCGATTTAGTTAATTGGATATGTCGATAACTTAATATGTGTCGGTAACTTGGATATGTCGGTAACTGAAATTGAATTATAATAAATCTGATTGTCTCAGTTTTGCAATATTTCATTCCTATTTTTAAAAATATTTTATTTGATATTTTCAATTTCCATATTTCAAGTTATAGATAGTTTCCGAAAATCGTATAGTTGTTTGGTGGTGCATGCCTTACCTGAAGGAGCTAAATTCAAAATGTGGCGCAAATAAATTTATTTATCAATAATTTTCAAATAAAATATTTATTTTATTTATAACTAGAGTTAATTTAATATTATTGCTGTAGTTCAGGTTGCATGAATATATTAGTCTCTATAGAACGGTATTGTATAAAATAACAATAGATTGCGATGAAACAAAGCTCAAGAATAGCCTACTGCAATGCTGATGATGATATTGAACCAATTATCATTATCATGGGAAAGACCTAAAACTACTGTCAATATGAGAATAATGTTGATTGATGCTCAATTCTTGAAATATGGAAAGCGCATAGGAGCTATATTTTATTTAAAAAATTCCAGCAGATCTTTATTCTTGTTAACTTTACTTTATTACAATAAATTTGAAGGCACAGAATGATAACTTAATCATTACGGGGGTACATCATACTAAATTATTGGTGATACTCATAACTCATTGGTCGACATTGAAAACACTAGTATATTAATAATTAATTACATACCTCAACACCCCTTCACAAATGTTTTTGCAATAATGAATCATTGCTTGTGCCTGTGCAATTGTGGTTACAGCGGTTATTGCAAATATACTCATATTTAGGACTGTAATCAGTGGCGTAGCAACGGGGGGGCGGAGGGGGCGGACCGCCGCGGGTGACAGCCCAAGGGGGGTGACAAAAAACAGATCCAATCAGGCTTCAAAAGGACTGGAATTAAATGCTTTTTAAATATTTTTTAATAGATCATTTTTTCTAATAAATAATGAAGAAAAAAAATATTCTGGTTAGGGGTGACATGACAGGCGACTGAGTTGAGAGAAATTTAGTCATACGGTTGATGGTGGAGGAGCAGTGAGTGTCGAAATGTGTGACACAGAGGTTTCTTATCAGCTAAATTCATTTTCATTATTTGAAGAAATCTGTTTTGTTCTACTACACCTGCCACTGCCATTCACCCTTAGAGAATCAGTGGATTTGTTGATGCAGGTGTCAGGAGAGTAGCCAAGGAGCGTCCTTGGGTACGGACACCCTCCATTAGCGATGACTCAAGAACTTAATAGAATTTGATTCATAATGTGGGTTGAAATATTGAAATACAGCGTTTACATAAATGGTATATGGTTTTTTGGGTGAGAGCTAATACTTTTTTTGGTCAGCTAATACAGAGATATGTATGATGTGTTAAAATAATGTGGGAGGATTTTTGTATAGAAACGCTCAAAATTCAATTTTAGAAGGGCTATTTTTTATTTTTTCCGCACCCCCTCCCCTTCATTCAAACAAGAGAGTCATATATTTTGTCAACATCATGAAAAGACACCTTAATTTATTCTTAGTTATCGACCTACTGTGAAGATAGATGATAGAGTTTAGTAGGGAAAGTTATAAAAATCAGAATTTATTAATTTCGAATTCCCTTAATTGCTATCAGTTTATACTGAAGACTTCCGCAATGGCGGATATTGACAACAGTATTTAATAGCTGATTGAAATCGATGAATGCTACTGTACAAAAATATCAGTCACCACCGGGAATCGAACCACGGACCTCCCAATTGTCGGTCGGGCGCCTTAACCACCTGGAATCGAACCACGAGGTCCGTGGTTCGATTCCCGGTGGTGACTGATATTTTTGTACAATAGCATTCATCGATTTCCATCAGCTATTAAATACTATTGTCAATATCCGCCATTGCGGAAGTCTTCAGTATAAACTGATAGCAATTATTAAGGGAATTCGAAATTAATAAATTCTGTTTAAGTAAATTTGTCAGTTTGTTCAATTGTCAGTAACTTCGAACTAACTTATAAAAATCATTAGTTTGATTCGTTAAAAGCAAGTCATAAAGTAATGTAATTGAATTTCAAGGCATAATATTATTCCAGTAAAAAAATTATTAAGTAACAAATTTTTTAGAATAAATTTCAGTGGCAGGTCTTGTAGGTGCTTTTTACTAATTGGACTATATACCGTTACGGTGAGTCTAGTTAAGTGAGGTGCTCCCAGGGGTTGGACCCAAACATTTGCCATGCCTCAAATTGAGTCTCTCAATTCTCAAACACAAAAATATCAATTGAATTTTTTTACCAAAGATTATGTTGTACGATAAATGAGTTTGTGTCTAAAAGTGCTTGAGAGGATTATTTTCTTTTTTTCTCTGGGTGAAAACCGCCGCACCACCCTTCTACCATCTATAGAAGAGGTATTTCTTTCTTTTGAAGTGTTAGAGGGTTCCTCCAAGCTAATTCATAATTCACATTTTATCTCTAAATTCCAATAATAGAGTCCTAAGTACTATTCCCTGAGTTAACCAGCTAATGATCTAATACTCAACTGAATCACATGCTATTCAAGCAAGCTATTTCAATATTTTCAATTAGACTGCCCACATTCTGAAAAGTTGCGATATGCAGGCCTAAGTTAATCAATTTTCCGGATCCCAATTTGAAGACAAAGATCATCAAAATAACTTTAAATTGCTTTCAAAAGACCTAAAAATCTAAATTTTTCTGACGCCCGCCCGCGGCGGAGTTCCAAATTTTGAAAAAAATAAAAAATTAAGAATTATTCTTAAAAAATATAAAATATTATAATTCTTCCATGGTTCATACAAAATGAGTATCAGTTATGAATAATGTGTTGTTTGTTAACTGTGTAATGGGGGGGGGGGGGTGTCAAGTTGAAATACCGCCCCGGGTGCCACAAGACCTCGCTACGCCACTGACTGTAATGCAATTTAATTTAATATTATTGTATTACAAACCTCACATGACATAAACACTAGACAACTTATCAAGTAAATTATCCATATCACTCTATGGTATCAAAAAAATAAAACAAATTGCAGATAAAATAGCAGCACTGCTGCTAGCATACCACTCTCTTTTTTCATCACAAATAGGGTTTGGAACATTATTGCATGGGGAGCAGCATCACATACCTATTTAGAACAAATTCTGACGTTACAGAAAAAAGCGATAAGAATAATAAATGATCTACCATACAACTCACACTGTAAACAACATTTTAAACATGACCGGGTATCCTAACAGTAACAATTATTATATCATTATATACTTTTTCAAAACAATAAATTATGCATGTAACCAAATTCAAATCAAATTATAAATGCAGAAACAATATTCATATACACAACACAAGAGCAAACAATACTTTCGACTTACCATATACAAATAGACTACAAAAATCACAGAAACACCCTAACTACATGGGATGTAAATTTTACAACCTGCTCCCAAACAACCTTAAAAACATCTAAAACAAATCCGAGAAAAATTTAGGCGTTAAAAGTTATTTATTGAATAACTCCTTATGCTCAATAAACGAGTACATCGAAGTGACAAAAAAAACCTCTATATAAACCTTAAACCTTCTTGTTACATCAAAACATACCTTAAAGCAAACTCAACCTCATCCTTGGAGGTAGTATTTGACGTACCCCTAGTCTCTAGGACTATGATGGTGAAAGTGAAAATGACAGTGCGGTATCTAATAAAGTAAAGTTTATTCAGACGTTTGTTTTAATGGTGCTGATGTATTTCAATTTTTTTCTAGGGTGTTTATTAAGAGCTTCACTGACTTTTATTTTTAGAATATTATTGATGATTTTAGATGCGTTCACTTAAATTGCTTTGAAGGCTTATTATAACTATTTGTGGAGGACAACGATGCCGACTTCATTGGGGGGGGGGGGGGGGGGCAAGATCCACCAGAAGGGCAGTGACCTATAACTAGAAGTTCAGTCTGGGGATGGTATGACATGAGGGGGGAGAGGTGAAAAATTGAGAGGGAGTGAAGTTTCGCGGATTTATTAGTAGTTAATTCATTACAGGACGCCTTTGAAAATGAATCTCCACGACCCGAAAACGTTTGGCCTAGAGTTAGAGAGTAAATAGAATATTACTTATTCTCAATAAAAATTGACTGCAAGTCGTTGAATTCATCTAAAAAGTTAATATTAACAACGCAGTTCGTCATTGTACAAGAAATCCAGAAATATTATTTGTCTTGCATTCAACCTATTTAAGTGCTCCCAAGAAAAATTGAAATTGGGTGACTAGTCGATGTATTTAGTTTTTAACAATTTAGATATTATATTATTATGATGTTGAAGATCCATCTTGTTTCCACTAATATGTAATATAAACTTAAAAAACACTTTTAAATGGAAATTGACTCACGTTATGGCGTGACGGCCGACAACAGAGCGAAACGGCCGTCACGCCATAACGTGAGTCAATTTCCATTTAAAAGTGTTTTTTAAGTTTATATTATATTATTAGTTATGTTCCCTTTTTCAATGAATTAGTCCCAAAAGTTTCAAATCCTCAAATACTAGACTAATTCATAAAAATAGGCAACATATACAATAAACATAACAAAATACACAACAAAATTGATCAAACTCACCTTTAAAATAGAACTTCACAATTATATACATTTCACTAAACCAACAGAACTTCATGAGAGAAAGTGGGTAGGAAATCGGTGTCATCCAGGGTTGAAATACTACCATAGAAGTTGAACTATATGGTCACAGAAAATAGAATTAGTGAAATATAAACTCAATAATAAAAGTTTTTGAAATATCACTCATCATTTAGGAGTGGCGTAATCGTAACATTGAGTTTTTTCAGAAGTAGAACCGATAGTGTTGCATGTGAGAAGAGGTAGAGTCTATATTACACCATTAATGTATTATCCGTTCTATTACACTACTTAATCTTGTTACAAACTGCACACTCATACGTTGTATTTTACAAATAAAATTATCCTGTTCTCATTCACGATAATTCATATTTATATAATATACATTTATATGTACATTTCCTTTCACATCAAAATTAAGCCTCACCTCAACTAATTAATTGATACTAGTAATTATGGTAACTAGCGTTTAAGTCAATTTAATTGTTAATCTGACTTGCCTTATACTCCTTAACTGGAGTGCCCATGATATCAGTCACTTTAAGTAGAAGATAATAACCAATAAAATCACTTCAAAGAGGGTGTTTTTAAAACATTTAATTGTAAGAAATCCACGGAAAACTTTTTGTCCATTCCACATTGAATCGCCTTCTAGTTTTTCTTATAGCTTCAGCAGCATTCACTTTATTGCCAGAGTCTAACAATGAATAATAATTACTGGATTTATTGGATTGTTAGCAGTTCTTGGAAGATGAAGAGGTTGGAGGTATAACAAATCAGACATCTATGCTTTTGGGCTGGTTGGAATCAAATACTGTAATGTAATTTGAAAAATTAAATTAAAAAATTCAGTACTAGACCAGTTTTATTTCATTTTCTTGCCATAAATATGGGGGGGGGGGAATGTATGCACTGTCCCCTCAGAGAGATTATTGGGAGGGAGGCAGAAATTGTCTTGGCCAAAAAGTGAGTAAAATTATTATTTATTCTCAATTAAAATTGACTGCAAGTCGTTTAATTTACCATAAAAATTGAATGTGTTACAGGTCAGAAGATCCAACAGGAAAAAGATAAGGAAGAAAAATTAATGGGAACATGAGTGAAATAATAAACATAAAAAGTCAAAGGTAAGATAATTGAAATTTCAAATTTTTCACATTGAAATTCTATAAAGACTATATTCAAATTAAAACACATATATAAGTCACAATTAAATTTAGTCAATAATATACGAATATTACACATAGTATAAAATCATAACTTCTATTGGATTCTTGACAATGAAAAACAATTAAGATTATTGTATTGATTGCGCAATCACAGGAGAAAATACGACACACTCAATAAATCAATTTCTTTAAATTAGTAAGACCTATTGAAAAGATTGTGCATTTTTCATGAGTAATACCCATATCAAAATAGTGATTCATCATTCTAATCACAGTCTTTTGATAATGATAAATGGCAAAAATTAATGTAAATTGGGTAAAATATTATAAAATAATGAATCAAGACTGATGAGTCTATGATGGCTTATGTTGTACTTTGTTGTTTGTTTTGCTACCTTTTATTTGCATGTTGTAATTTCGTCATGGAAAACTTCACAGATTGTAATTTTGATTAACTTTTTTTTTCTATTTCTGACAGCTTTTTTTCTTCTCGTAAAATAGAAAAAGTTACTTATAACGCTATAATTTATAACGCTGTTGTACACGTAATTCTACATGTACAAAAATGTATATTAGCGGATATATTTAATGAAGACGTCTTTTGAAGACAACCTACCAGAAATTTATTATATTAAAAATTTCTAGTATGAAACTACAGTAAGTTTGAATTTACGCGGGGTTCGAGTGTTCGCAGATCGATTATTTTTTTCGATTTAAACGCTAGTGTCGCCCCTACCGATTCGATAGGAAAACAACGCAATATCGCAAAGTCGCGAAGCTCACAGCAGGTGTTTTTGTTAGTTTGTTGTCAGATAGGTCTAATTTTATTTTTTGGAATTTTCTGTGTGTGAATTTGTGTTGATTTGTTGTGCGTGAAACAATGAGGAAGCCTATGATAAGGTAATTTATCTGTGATAACAATACGTTCTGATTATCGTCAAATTAAATGTGAAGTCTGATAGGCCTCTGTGACCCTATTTATGGTGTCTGACGATTTTCTAGGCTATGCTAGTTAATGTTTATTAAAAAAAATTATTAGTGAGAGTTCGTTAGATATCTAATGTACGAGGTGTCACTCAAAATATATTTCATCCAAAACGTTTCAATAACACAGGATTATTTTTAACTTTCAGATGACAGTTGAGAACGTAGGAAATGAGAAAGTGGATCCCATTTTTTAGGTAAGTAGGTCTTCCCGTATCCTGGTTGTGCCTTTCTAGAACTTTTCATCTAAGATTCTTATGCATCCATAGTTCACTTTAGATATTGTTTTTGATTTGCTTGATACAATCAAATTAAACTTGATTCTTTTTGTTGTACGAAATGATGCCTCGGATAGCCACATAGGCTAAACGATCCTCCATTTGTCATGGGTTAGGCTGATGAAGAAACTTTGAATCACGTACTCATTTACTCCACTAGTTTGATTCCTTCCGTGTTCTGATCAATTAAAATTATGTTTTGGGTGATGAATATTGATTAAAATGTGTGTTTTATGCTTTTAAATATTAATTTTCATTGGCAATCGTGAAATGTTTGTGTCTAACGGAACATAGAGGTTAGTTTGTTATCTGAATGACAACTACAAAATTATTTCGTTTTAATTATCTTCCCTAAGTTTGGTTACTCTAAAATCCCTATTAATTGAACAATTCAATTCCACTTTCATTTACTGAATCAATAATTTAATATTTATTGTACCTATTGATAGGTAAATGTCCGTGCTTATAAATCACTAACCTAACACAAAGTTTCAATTTTCATTTTAAGCACAATTAGTTGATTAAAATAACTTGAATTGCCATTTTATCATTTAAATTTGACTAAATCCATTCCATTACATAAACTGTTTTTTCATTGAATACTGTAAATAAGAAAGTTTCTTATTAATCAGCTAACAAGTAAGCGCTTCTTTGGAGTTCGTTAATGTCAAATTTACTAACAGTAATCTTCTGTTACATGAAGTCAACCGTTTTCATTCGATAATGAAATAATTATCTCGTTAATTTTGTATTCTATACATTTTGTACAAGCTCTAGAATTATGGTGACAGATAGAAGGCATTACATACATCATGTAATATAATATTTTGTTGTTCTAATATTAGATTACTTTCTGATTTGTTTTTGTAGATCATAAGTTTCTCGCTAACTTTAAAGTGTCTATCATCAAATAGTCGAGGGAAGTTTAATGTTAGTTTTAAACTCAAAACCCTTCCACTTTGAATAAGCTTACCGGTAAATAACTATTATATATAAGTAAGAGAGAAAAATTGATTTTTTACAGTTTTACTCTACCCAAAACCTTCAATATCTTTGAACTTTCAACATTGAATCCATTTTCATGAAAATGGTATAAAGAAATCAATGATAAATTCCAACCCAGTTTTTTATCTCACAAATATTTCGTGAAGTTTGTTATTGGTAGGCTATGCTTTATTCTGAGTACTTAGGCTATCTAGTTTTGTGTTGTTCCAATAAATTCCATTGAATCATCAATTTTAAAATAAATCCAAAACATACTGCCATCATGTCATTGGCTAATTCGGGTCATTTAGAGTCTTTAAAGCTCTAATTTACAGTAAGTGTCAAATACGTTGATTAACTTCATACTAAGTATAGGCTCACAAAATATGAAAACTAAATATATTTAAATCGGTTCTATATTTCACTATCCGGCAGGCTCTTGTTGCTCGCCTCAACCGTTATTATAGAATAAATGAATGAGGAATGCATTTTAAAACTAATAGCGATTTGGAAGTTTACTAAAATTAATCTTAACTATTCATTGTCATAATTTATTGTATCCAATCCATTTCTCATTTCTGTATTAATATTTTCTCTGCTACCTCCTACCAATGTAACTGTTATATTATTTAACGCCTGGTTTTAGTGCTTTAATTTTCAATCAGTTTTTAGAGATCTTAAAGCTTGTGCGTAAGCAAAATACAATGAGTTAACTCTAATTTACCCCAACCTTGATACCAAAAGAGCCAAACTAATATTTTTTATTCAAATTTCTGGTCGTAACTCCGTCTGAACATAGGACTGAACAAAATTGTATTCTAACATTCCAATATAGCTGGGCTTATTCTCAGGAAATTCCAATACTTCCTGCAATTGTTTTTTAATTCATGATTACATAGTTAATATTTACAGCAAAAATTATCTGTCTTTTTAAATATATTTTTCAAGCTATAGGTATTCTCTAACTTCAGAATACTTTCAAGTAACTTGCACAAAAAAGATTTGTGCATCCATCAAATCATGTTTGTGAGTGTTTTAAAATAGAAAGAATCTTATAAAAATATATTTGTTTTCGTGCTGATGATGCAGTCATGAATTCGAGACTCATGCGTGGGTAATGACTGGATGATGTTATTGTGGTGGATCTATAGTTTTAGGTGGGATCCGAACCACCAAGTGAGCTATAATAAAGCAGTTAATGGCTAATTATTTTCCTAGCGCTCACGAGTGAACTTCATGGTCACCCTAACGCCGCGCCCAGTAGGCTCCCAATTACTCCTTTTATTAGATAATCATTAATATTATTTATCATAGCGATCTCAAACAGAATATGAATTCAATTACAACGATTTTGCAGTTTAAATAATTGTAAACGTTAACTAAAATTGCCATTACAGTAACTTGTAGTTGGCCCAACAGTATAAAAAATGAAGCCAGTACCGTACGTCAACAAGTTGAAGCGAAAGGAAAAGCATCAGATTGTCAATTTTATTGATGTATGAACCATACCGAATGAAGCTCTAGGCATCTGTCATTTAATTTAAATTTCCGAAATTATCAGGTATTACTATATAGTTAGTAGTTGATGGATGTCTATAGCTGAATCTTTTGTTAAATGTTAATTCCATTGAAAGTATTCAAATTTCAAGGAAATGTGAACATTTTTAGGATGGATTAATTATAAAATAGATTTTTTCTCGGCAGTAAAACTTTTAGAATTGCTGATATATCAATAAATTATTGAACAGTCAACGGTTTTATTTTTAACTTGAGAATAGTTAGCCAACTTGCCAATATGAATAACTTACTCCTATTAAAAACATTTTAAGTTTGTAATTTCTGCCTTTGATCAGAAAAAACGTATACAAAAAATGCATTGTATTTAATTTTGTAATTAGCCTTTGATCAGAAAAAACTTATACAAAAAATATATTGTAATAAATTAATTGATGATTCCTCAATAAAAGCTTTTCATGATTTTTTTCACATAATATTAGAACAGTGTCTGAAGTTCTTTTTATTCTTACCCAAATCAAAGATACTATTATTCTTTGAAGTTTCTTTCTTTCTCTGCTCAAACCCTTCAACCTCAGAGCCTGAGTGAAGGATTCCTCAACTCAGCGCCTCCACTCGGTCCCGATTCACAGTTATCTGCTGCCAGTTTTTGTCTCTTGCAGCACTCTCGCCCGTATTTATGAACCTAGCTTGCGGCTTTCTGAACGCAAGGTGAAATTGAAGAGCATTCACTCAAAAAGCTTTTCAAGTTACCATTGAGTTGATGAAGCTTCAAGGTAAATTCATAAAATAATCAAAGTTCTCCCAAGTACAGGGTGGAGCAGAGGAAACTGATGATTTTTAAACCGCTAGTACTCAACGGCGATTAGGGGCCGATACAGAGAGAGAGAAGAATATGTTAGGTTAGGTTAGGTTAGGTTATTGACCCTGGACGAGCATTGGCAGACAGCTAACACAGTGCAGTTTTAGTCGCTATTGAGTTTGACCATAGAGCATCTTGTGTTCACAGCCAAGCAGCTTTTTAGAATTAAAGATTCTGTGGTCACTGTTCAGTGTCTTTTTTTTGGCAAAATGTAGAACTTCGAGGTGCAGTCCCATACCACCGAAATACCCTACTCCAATGGGTTGCGGCGTTGAGTGAACATGAGAGAAATGTGGTTCCAACAGGAAGGAGCCACAGCTCACACTGCAAGAGCATCCATGGAAGTGGTTTGGCAAATGTTTCCAAGACATGTCATTTCACGATTCAGTGATGTGAACTGGCCCCCAAACTCACCCGATCTATTGATGTGTAACTTCTTTTTGTGGGGCTACTTGAAATCAAAAGTGTATGTGAACAAGCCCCACACAATACATGACCAAGATTGCCATTTGCCAAGAAATTGAGGCTGTGCTGAATTAAATGTTGGAGAGCCGTGTATAACTTTCAGGAGAGGATCCAAATTTGTATCTGACAAGAAGGATGTCATCTAAAGGACATTATTTTTAAAACATAGATTCAGTATATAGATTTCAAAAATGCAATAAAATTGTTATTATTTAAAGGCAATACTATTTTTCTGTCATTAAAACGACCCAAGTACTAGCGGTTTAAAAAACATCCGTTTCCTCTGCTCCACCTTGTATTTGAAGAATATGACAAAAACTATACGATTTGTTCTAATAAAGCGACTGATAGTACTAGAATATAAAATAGCAAAAAATAATTCAAAAAACTATATTTTCCGGTACTAGAATAGAAAGTATGAACCTTCATTTCTGTATTTTTGTGTGTTCATTCCTCTTCTATCTTTACTTCTGTTTTAGAGGGGTTAGAAAAATGTTCTTTTAGAGGCTTTTTAATCGTTCGTATGCGAGAGGGTACACATTTTGGCGGTTAGGCTAATTCTAAACAATTTCAATAAGATATTCCTGATTTTCTCAAGATCTTTACTGCAACCAACAGTTTATTTTCTCTTCAATTCTTATCTATTATTTAGACCAGTGGGATAGAAAAGGAAATGTTTTTCTATTTCTGTCTTAGGGAACTTTAAACGGTTATTTTACCAAGATCGATGTCTTTTGTATTGGCACGAAATTATTCACTACTGCCAGCGTGTAGCGCAGTTGTTTAAACTGCATTTTCATGTTCATAAATACAGGATACTGTATTCCATATTTCTCATTTTTATGCAGTAAAGTATTTGATTATTTATTTTAAATATTTGGATATTCCGTCTAGTAGACATGTCAGGAGTTCAATTAAGCAATTTTTCAATTTTATATTTTTGACTTACGTCAATTTGAAATTTCGTTTGATTATTTATCATCAGTTATTGTTCTGCATGAAATCTGGTAGACAACTCAGAAAGTTACATTGAATGGTTTTATTCTGCATTTTTTGTGGGTCTCGTCAAGAGATTTTAACTTTCATGGAGACTAACTATACTTACAGCTCTTTTTCATACCATTATTAAGATCTATATCTACATATGTAACTCGTAATTTTGTATTTAAATTGAATCTCATTTTTAACTGTTCGTTATGGAATCTGCTAGTCATCTCAGGAGTTGAATTGAACCGATTTCGATTCTATATTTGTGATTCTCGTCAAGAGCTTTTTACTTTCATCAAGTCTATACGTTCAACTCTTTTTCTTACCATTATTTAGATCTATATCATCGATAGAGAGGAAGTCAGGCCATGAATTTCAACGACTCTTCCATTAAAATTGTGTCTGAAGAAAGTTTCTGTTGCATCGCCAGATTATTTTCCGTCTTGGTGTGCGCTCTATCTAGGCCATGGTAGAATCTGCTCGATGTTGTAGGCAGTCACAGACAGACTGAGATAGACGAGGACAGATATAGAGGATAGACGAGTTAGAAAGAGAGGGACGTTGTGGAGTGGCATTATGGCCAAAAGTGAAAGTGAAAGTGCGGGATTGCTAGCTTACTGGCAAAGGTGAAATGGTTTTGAAAGTAACTTACCAGGCTCTATCAGCTAACCGTACTTGAACTTGAATATTTCGTTATTCCAAGTATTTTAAATCAAGTCCATCCGGTTGCAAATATGTAAATTATTTTTATCGACCTTTTTTCTTGTTTTTGATTCCCTGATTTCTTCTGTTTGTTGCTCAAGGAATTACTATCAACTTAATATTATTAGTTTTATTTAATATTCTTCTTCCCCTTCCTTTTTAATGTACTTCCTTTGTGGAAAGGAAATGCTGGAAGAGGGGTCTGTTTCAACTTCGCCCACAGCCCTTTTATAATGTAAAGTGCAAAAATAATGGCAATTGATCTGTCTATCTTCTTGTTCCACCTAATCCCACGCCAAGTGGGGTCGGCTTGGCGTGAATCCCATGAGAATTTATAAAAAATTCAGATGGTATTAAAGACTGTCATACGTTTTATGTAGAAGTGTTAACTATTCGCGAAAACGAGTATAGGCTTACTGTAGGTCGTTTGTGTAAAATCTATTGAATTTATACTCGTATAATATTAATAATATACCTTCATTTTTTGCTTGTTATTTTCACGTGTTGTTCGTCGAATAGTTGTGATAAACTACTTCCCCTATGCTGATTTGCATCATTTTTGTATTCTTGAAAAACAAAATTTATCAATTTCATTGATGACTTCAATATTTATTTATGATGGGATTATTTTATTATTTTTTTTTAGAACAGATTGTCAACTTGAATTAGCAACTAATAAAAAACTAAAAATTAATTAAAAATATAATCTGTAATGGAATAATAGTCTAATATATCAGATCTAATTGAAGAAAAGTTATCAATAATCTCATTAAACACAGAATGGATTGTAACGATATTTGAACTAATGTTTGGAGGAACTGAATCTTTGCGTTTTTATCAACCAAAATAGTTAATTAATTAATGGAAAATATTTTCTCACCACATTTTAAGACATTTCAATAGTTTAGTTAATCACCACTTCAAAAAACAGGAATAAAATATGACTAGAAAAAACGAATGCATATAACTTAAATTCTGTTTTCTAATATTTTATTTGAAAGTGGCCGCTTTCAATATTAATCTTGTTTGTATTTCACTTTGATGGCTTATTCACTGAGAATTAATGGAATATATTTATTTTATGAGTGCGTTCGGGCTATGCCTGTTAAACTCTTACATTTTTGTATCCAAATAAATATATATCAATTTAGTTTTGTTAAAGTTAAGTTTTTTTTGGTCAATTTTGTGGCAAATTTTATTATATTTTAGAATTTTAATTGTTACTGTGTTCAGTGCTGTTCCATCACACAGAATTGAACAAACTAAGTTCCTAAAATCATGCAACATTAATAATACTTACATCTTGAAGTTCCGCTGTGATGTAAACTTGTCTGATTTTGATATAAATAGTTGATGACTCATCGGAACCTGACTTTTCAAAATACACCAGAGATTTTCAGACCCGTACGGTCTTGAAAGTTTTAAGTAGAATACTTATTGTTCCAAGCCTGATTAAGGCTATGCGCAGGGTTTTTGGTCATAATTCTTTTTCGAAGTTTATTGTATTGGATATTATTAAGGTATTGAAATGTTGACTATTGCCATGAAATTATTTTTTTCATCAAATATTTCAAGAAATATTGGAGTTCAAAGTTGAAATTTTTCGGTTTTTGGGGGTAATTGATCTCTCCTACAAGTTATTTTAAACTTTTTTAATTTTTTTTAAATGAGACACATTGAGGAATAATAGTTATTTATGTATTAAGAGCGTGAAGCGCGACTTTATCGCTCGAGCCAAAACATTTACTGCGCGACGCACAGCGGAGCGCAGTAATTTTGCGAGAGCGATAAAGAAGCTTCACGCGCGAATTGCATACAATATTTTTCCTACAACTGCAGTTCTGGATTACAACACAATAAAATTTTGTAGTTTGTAACATCACAGACCGTGCGCGGATTTGGTTAGTGTGCGCCATTTTGAGGTTATGTGAATTCACGGATTCCGCGATCCACCAATGAGAAGACATCAAAATCAAAACAGAAGCGTAAAGAAAACAGCTGGCGAGCGTAAAGTACTTTACCGCTTGCTGAGCAGTAAAGAGGTATTTTACAATTAGTTTTCAGTACGTAAAGAACGACTTTTCGAGCAGTTGTAGGAAAAATGACATATTTTTCATTCCGATCAAACAATTAGTTTTCTCAAAATAAATTTTTCAAAACATGCGAAAAATTTCAGTTTTTCAAAAAATTATTTTTAAAAAACCAATTGTTGAATTGAAAAAAGGGGCATTCTTTTCCCCAAGGTGTCTTTCAGTTATAAAAAATTATCAAATGTTTAAAATAACTTGTAGGTGAGTTCAGTTGCCCCCAAAAACCGAAAAATTTCAACTTTGAACTCCCATATTCCACAAAATATCTAATGAAAAAAATAATTTCTCATGGCAATAGTTAGCATTTCAATACGTTAATAATATCCAATTCAATTAACTTCGAAAAAAAATTTGACCAAAAACCCTGCGCACAGCCTTAATCAGCTCGGCTTGGAACAATAATAGTTGAAACTTTCAAGACCGTATGGGTCTGAAAATCTCTGGTGTATTTTGAAAAGTCTGGTTCCGATGAGACATCAGCTATTTATATCAAAATCAGAAAGTTTTCATCAGATGCCTCCTTTAATAAAAATTAAATTACCGCAGATCTATATTGAAATTGAAACTGATTTATTGTGTGCAAAATGCAATCATTGTATTCGTAGTTTGCAATAAATTGAAGAATTTTATCATGCATATAAAAACTTGATTGGTAGCCTAAATTTGATTTCAATGTTCTGTACCGTGATTTTGAAATTTTATTGCAATTGAACACCACTAACATTACATTATAACTTACAACGTTTTTAAGTCTGGGGCAAGTTTTATTATACAGGCTGACCACGAGGAATAGGGCGTATTTAAAAATAATAATGCTCGGCCAATGTTGAAGTAATAAATTATTTATCTACATAAAAATTTAGTGAAATGTACTCCATTAAATTATATTAACATGAAAATGTACGCTTTCAATATAAAAATATTTTTCAGCAGAGTAGCCTATAGTATTTTTTCCGGTCCCCCATATAAAGAGAGCCCAAGTAATTTTAGCCTATCTTTTTTACTGAACAGAGATGGCTCGCGGCTATCTTGACTATTATATATATTCTATATTAATCATTGAATGTAAAAAAAAACATTAGGTGCAACATTTTATAAAATATTTTGTTCTAATTTGCCCTACTCAGCCTATTTCTCTACCTTCCCTAAATTGGAATTTCTTTGCTAATAGTATTTTTACAAAAATTTGTTAAAACATACAAATAGCCATTGATGATAATGTTTATGTTTAATGGAACACACTAAACCTAAGTTATCCTTTATAAATAATTCAATAGTATCTGCTGGTATCTGTTCAATCAGATAGAGATAAGCTGCGTTTTTCTGGGCTCTCTTTGTAAGGGAGAACGATTAGATTGGCCAGCAAAAAATACACTGTTCTCTGCTGTAAAATCACTTCCCGCCTTCCCGGTGGTTCGGAACCCACCTAAAACTGTAGGTCCAACTCATTAATCGCTATCATCCAACTCATTACCCACGCACATGTATCAGACCTATGTGGGCTTCTTCCTCAAAAAATTTAATATAAAGATACCTTAAATGGATCATTTAAATTGAATTATTATTTATACCATTATATATTTTTCAGAAATAGACGGCTTTACCTTTTTTACAAACTAGTCAAATTCTATTTCTTTCAATCGACAATAAATATTCATTTTAATTAATAATTCTTTAATTATTGGTTTCTATATTCAATTCTATAATTGCTTCTAATAGTGTATCATCAGTCAATTTGGGCCTAGTCTTGAAACTAAGCTTCACATATTCATAAATCTTTCACTTTCAAGTTGAAGGAAGTTATAGTTTTGTAATCTATTGTAGAAACTATTAATAGTTTTTTCCAATTTACTAGTTCCTTATTCTGTATTTGCTTTTTATGAAGGCTCTAAGGTTTTGTATATATTGAGTTTAATTGGAGTAATTCCCTAAAACAATAGTATTTCCTTTTTAACTATTCATCTTTAATTCAGTAATATAATTTGCAAATTGAAAACTTGAAAGTAGTGTGGGATAGTTTAAGGACTCACCGAAGAGAAAAAATTGTATACTGTTTGTAATTTGTATTTGGAGTCAGCTAACAGCACAGTTCAACACTTTTTCTCATCTTTAATTTAATAAATACAAGAAGTTTCTAACAAATTAAAGTTCGGCATATTAACTCGTAATAACTCTAAAACCGAGCCAAGTTGATTTTTATTCTCTTCTACTTTTGTCTTTAGTAGCATGTAGCTACTTTGTACATAATATAATTTTGTCTAATATGTAATGATATATTTTATGTTTGTAATAGGCTAATGTCATGTAAATAAAAGCTAATTTGATTTTGTAGCAAGTGATAGAAATAATTCACCAACGGCAGGTAGTAACGCGAATTCAAAACTAAAGATAATATTTTTCTACCCCCCCCCCCCCCCCCCTAAATTTTAGAGTAAGTATTATAAATCGTAACCTTATTTCTGCAATTGCTAAAGGATTGTTCAATTGTTAACTTTGTAGAGTAACCTGTGTTAACCAACCTCCAACACAATGAACTTCGCTAACGGAAAATTCAAAACTTAAAATCGTATTTCTCTTACCTCATTCCACTAAATTCAAGTGTAATTATTATAAAACCGTAACATTAATTATTCAATTGTGTTGAAGGTTAAAGAGATATTTTAATTTTGTTTATAGGTTCTCGTAAACGGTGTACGGTATGTGATGTCCAAAATACTGTACCGCCTAATTTCTTTCTATGGCTGTACCGAACAAGGTCATTGACCTTGAGATGTAGCAGGCACCAGGCAGCCGTTTCAGGCAGCTTTGAGTATAATTGCACTGTTATTTTGTGTTCCAATTTTTCCACCTACACTATCAATAGTTTCTTGGAAAACGTTTATCTGTCCTTGTCCATATTATTAATTCGCTGTAGATTTCCAAGATGTTTTTAAAATTCATCTCCTAAAACGTTTCTATCGTGTATTTAAGGTGTACAGTATCTATCTTTGTTGCCTTGCCGGAGCTAGCGTTTGAGAAATGAGCTAGAAAGAGTAAAAAGTAGATGCTTCTAATAGTTTTTATTTTAAACTGAAGATGTTTGTAGGATGTATAGAAAACATTATACATTAATTACGACGTACATATAATAAACCAAATAGAGATTTTTTGTTGAAAAAAATCCCTATAATTATTTATTTGATTTTTTAATGTTTCAAAATGAATATAAAATGTACAATATAATATAATTTCACGCTCTAAATATAACGTTTAACGGCTATTTAAGACGTTAAGTTGATTGTTAAGTGCGTTTTTTACATCAGATCTGTAAAAACATCATCATTCTTCACCTTATCCCTAATTTAGTATAATATGTGTGTCTCTACAATTTAGAAAAAATGTAAATTAATAGTAAAAAAATGTCCGGTAGGAGGTAGCATTTCAGCTAACCAAATCGTATTTCCAGGTTCAACTTGGCTAGATCTGGCATGTTTTACTAGTTCACCTTCTTACCTTTACACAAGCGTTATCTGAATACGGCAGAGTTTTTAAGAGCAAAGTGAAGATTTGATTTTCAATATTATCTAAAAACTAGATGGATTTGTAAACAGTATCAGTTTTATTACGTAAATGCGTTTACGTGTGACGTTCTAGTTTTGTGTGCTATCGTTTGTGTTGACGCTAGTCCATCGTTCAAAAAACATACGAATAAATATTGAAAAATTTCGAAAATAAATTTTCATATTTTGCTGATGCTGCAAGTTGAGACAAGAGACAGACACTGTTGGGAACTTGAAATGAAGTTTACAAGAAATCTTAATACGCTTTAGAGTTTGATTTACTAAAAATTTTGGCTCTTATTGATTGTTTCACAAGTAAACCCTGAAGACCCATATATTGTACAAATAAGAATTTTTTTTAATTTTAGATTTTGAGCTCATTACTGCAACCTTTATTGTCCTTCAGTAATTACTGCATCCAAGTCAAAAAAATTTATCACTAAAGCTGACATTTTGTCATGGATAATTGGATTACTCGCTGTCTCACTAATTGTATAATCATAATCAACCTTAATATTAAGTAGATACTTATTTATATAATTAATATGAAATTTAAATTAATAAATTTAAGTATAAATGGAAGAATGAAGCTTGAGTTTTGATGGAAAAAGTGTAAATACATTATTTTATCATTTAAATCAGTAGGCTATGTTTACAGTATTTGAATCCTGACTAGTAATTTCCATTTCTTTCATTTTTAAATTCATTGTATTTCACTTGTTAAATGACCGCAATAATGTCTTCATATTTCTATTATTATTTTTTCAATTTTAAGCTCAATAATAGAGTTTTGATAGTCTATTGAATTATGATTTATTTGTAATTTGTGGCACTTTATAAATCGAATTACATCGTTAACATTCAGATCATTATTTTTCTGTTTATTTATATCAATTTAAATAATCCAACAAGGTCATCTAGTAATTGTGGTAATTGAAGTACTGAATTCAGCTCTATATTAATATTTTTTGTTGCATTTTTAGGCTATTCCTCCTTATACAAATTTTATGTAGTGGGGTGATCATAGTTGACAATATTACTTGATATAGAAACTAAAAAAATGGATTATCAATTTATTATATGGTTTTGTTTTATTTCAATAAAATCCTCTGGGCAATTGCAATTTGCTAAGAGAAATTATTATTATTATTATTATCTTGGTAATCTCAAAACTCTGTTCTCAAATGCAATCCTAAACTGAAACTTTAATTTGTGTGTTCATTTTCTTATCTGAAAAATATTCACATACAAACTCAGGTCGGTCAAGCTCCATTAAGAGATTCCATAAGGTCATGAAAGGAACGTCTTGAGTAGGCACTTATCCTTTTCGCATAATATCTGGCATACAGTTCTTATCACCTTCTATCTTTGTTTACCCAGTTGAATTTCGGTTTAAAGAAATTATTAGGAAGATAAAAATCCAGAAGAAAGATTTGTTCCAGAGAGGAACGAAATCAATTAGAATGAAATAATAGCATACAAACGAAACCTCAGTTGAAACCTCAATAAATTCCTTAACTTCATCACACTTATTAACTTTTATTGTATGGGCATTAAAATATAAAACGCCCAACCAAATCGGGTATACCGGAAGTAAATTAATTTGTTTCGGCCTTGCGGGTGTTACCCAGGAGGATCTCTCTCTATCAAGGTGTCATTTATATACTTATAATTGATATTCTTATAAGAATTTTCCGGTAATAAATTACCAAAATTCTATTAAATCATAGTATAGTTCATCGTAAATTTCTTGGTTTTCTGGCTGTATGTGCGTTTAAAAAAGTAATTTCTCTCTTGAAAATGATTTGAGATATCAAGCTAATGATCTTGAAAAGAAATAAAAATAATATGATTTATAGAAAATTGGGGTTAAAAAGGCTTTTGAAGTTACTAGACTTTAAAAATGTTCAATGACCGCCATTTTATTTCAGTAAATGATATTATTTTCAAACTTTCATCTAAGATAAAGTCTACACTAATATAGTAGTTTATGCATCATCTCAGAATGGCATAAAGGTTGAAAGCAATCGTTGCATTCATTATTTTATCCACGACTGCCAATAATTTACTTTTAATTTCACTATTAATTACACTTTAAATTACACTATTTTATATACGACTACCAATCGGGAAGTGATAGCCGCGAGGCGTAGCAGGTATCTGTTCAATCAGATAGAGATAAGCTGCGTTCTCGTAGGTCCTGTTTGTAACGGTGACCGATTTGATTAGTCAGCTAAAAAGACACTGTTCTCTGCTGTAAAATCACTTCCCGGTGGTTCGGAACCCACCTAAAACTGTAGTTCCAACTCATCAATCACTATCATCCAACTCATTACCCACGCACAGGTCTCAGACCTATTTGGGCTTCATCCTCAGAAAAAAAACTTACTTTTTACTATTCTTCCTTATTCAATTTCTTGAATAACGTATTCAAACTAAGATAACCTAGAATTCTTAACTGTTCGTTGTGGGTTTGAATCAAATTCAGACTGAATTCAATTTCGAAATGTTCAAATGATTTCAAGATGTCAAACTATCTTCAGATAACTGCAAAACTGCAATACACCAGCTGATGTAGAAGTTTGATAATGTTCATTTCGACACCGAATTTATTATTTTTATTATTTATCCATTATTGTCTTTCTTAAATGAAAAAATTCGGAGTTCTGATTTGTCTAGAGCTTTTGTGACTCCACAAAAGCTGACTCCAGTTATATAGTATTTCAAATGAAAACAGGGATTATAGGTTTATTGTTATTTTGACTGTCGTTAAATTGATGCTGTATTGTTGTTCTGACTTGCCCATAACACTGTATTATTTGTTGGCAATAAAATTCTATTTATTTATTTTATTTATCTTTTTTTTTTTTTGAAGATGAAGCCCACATAGGTCTGAGACCTGTGTGTGGGTAATGAGTTGGATGATGGTGATGATGAGTTGGACCTACAGTTTTAGGTGGGTTCCAAACCACCGGGAAGTGGTTTTCAGCAGAGAACAGTGTCTTTCTTGCTGGCCAATCTAATCGGTCACCGTTACAAACAGGACCTACGAGAACGCAGCTTATCTATCTGATTGAACAGATACCTGCTACGGCTCGCGGCTATCACTTCCCTTATCTATTTATTTAGTGTCATAATAACATTTCTTAGGCGTATGTCCGGTTCTATTAGGTGTCCGCGTAACGTGCTTGAGGAAGGATAAACTAGATGATTTGGAGGTGGTGGATTGGTTGAATGGGAAGGATTGGGTGAAGTTGGGGCGTTATAAAGAGCTGGTAGTTGGTATTAGGAACGCACTGATACAGAAATTCAATTATTAAATGAGTTATACAGCTGAAGTTTATATCTGGTGTATATACAATGGTGGCATTTTTATTTTTTATGTTTCTCATCCGATTATTACTGTTTATGTTTCATTTTTTAAGCTCTAGTAGATGCCGACTCCTGGCTGACAACCTTTTCGGTTATGTCAGAATTTTGTCTTATGCAATTAGTTTATTTTGACAGTCATTTCTTTGTAATTTTCTACATTGTATATTTGTCTCTTTTTCACTGGATTGTATATTTTTTTCTTTTATATATCAAATAAAGATATTTTCTTTCTATCTATCTAGTGTCCTAATAGCTTCATTATGACTTCGATTAGGCGCGAAGAAAGTCAATTGTTATGACATTATGCTTTTAAATCTAATTACAACTTCATAACGTAGTGAAAATACTAATAGTTTGTTGTTTTTTCAGGTGGTCCATGAGTCCGAGATCGAGTGATTGGTGTTGATTCGCCACTCGAGTTATTGGTGTGCCACTCGTGCTCTGTGCAGCAAGTGTGGTGCGTGGGTGGGTGCGGGCGTGGTGTTGCAAGTGGAGTCGCAGCCGCCAGCAGTGGACGCAGAAGAAGGGAGGAGTAGCAGCGACGCCGGCGCGTGCTCGTCGCAATGAACTTTACACCCTATGGAACGCCATTCACTGGCTCACTTCCCGCCGGCCATCAGTTCACTACTACCAAACTGGCGCATCAGGTATGCCAACTATGTAATAATTAATTGGTAAATAAAAATACAATAAATGTGGTTGAAAAAAATGGTTCTGAGAAAAAATAGATCTGACCGCATGAAGAACTACCATGCGGAATTAAGGGCTAAAAGAACAGCCAATAAGTGAACTTGAAGTGGTCCCCTGTGGCCGTACAAGCAGAAAAAAATGTGGTTGTGACCATGGAGGTACTGTCCACCGCTGGTAACTTTGCCTTTGGGAGGAATGCGCTCGATCTATTTTTATAAGGTAAACAATAGTGCTTGGGGTCCATGTAGCAAAAAGACCTTCCTTTTTACCGGCTACAATATTGTATTGGCTTATGAGTGAGACTGGCGCATCGGGTATGCCAACTATGTAATAATTAATTGGTAAATAAAAATACATTAAATGTGGTTGTGACCATGGAGGTACTTTCCACCAATGGTAACTTTGCCTTTGGGAGGAATGCGCTTGATTTACTTTTAGAAGGTAAACAATAGTGCTTGGGGTCCATGTAGCAAGAATACCTTCATTTTTACCAGCTACAATATGCTTATGAGTGAGACACGGCTTGTTGTCACACTACCAAGTCGTCAACAGCACGCCATTCACATATTTTCCTTTCCTGCCTCAGACTTCAGGGCCAAGTTACCTGCGGTGAACAGTATAGGAAAGTCAATTTCAATTCAATTTATTCAGAGATTTTAAAAAACATTACATTTCAAACATATTAAAGTAAATGAATATACTCCCTGCATGGACGATTAGTCCTTGTGCAGGGAGGATTCGTTTATGAACAAAAACAAAACTTACATGAAAAAAAATATAAATAATTATAAGCAATGGAATAGAATTAAATAAGTGGAGGGAGCATAACGTAAATCGCCTATGTTGAAAAGTGTAGCTAAAATGGAAGCTTTGATTTTTATCTATATAGGTTCAGATGTATGCAAGTAAGTGTGATTCCATCTTGATCGGCTAGTTTTTTCGGGAAATTTCAGACCAAGTAGTTTACTCTTACAAGATTTCACTTTCACATCACTTGATTTGTTGAAATTTTTGCACCGTGCTTATATTCAGAAGACGTTTTTGCTTCTTAGAGCCTTATTACACAAGGCTGTGACCGAAGCTTGCCACAGCTGTCGCCTGTGCAGGCTACTGCAGTCGTGCAGGCAAGACACAACTGTGGCTTACAAGCCACAAGCTACATATAAGCCACAGTATCGCTCTGAATTCAAAATGTCATCAATTTAATAAAAACTGCAACATATCTCCCTAAATAACTTGACGGTGATCTATAAAAACTTATTTATAATCTGAAACTAATCACATACCATAACATTAGCCTACAAGCAAACATAACTTTCAAAAATGATGACAAGCTAGTACAGAACTATTATGGCTGGCTATAAAAAGCCATGAAACTGTGGCACTCGTCAGCGACTGGAGTGACCCAATATAAGCATCACAGCAAACAATGGTCGGCTGACAGTCGCATGGGCTTGCCACTAGAAGCGAGGGTAGGCGACTCAAATAGCCTGAGGCCGCGACAGAAGGGGGTGTGGCTCAGTATGATAAGCTCCATATGCATTGCATATTGCCATTATATAATTGAAAATTGCGTTGAATTTGAATTGTGTTTGGTCATTGAGTAAGTTGGTTCTGTCTTGTTTATTTTGTTTGAATATTTCGTATTTTTTCAGTGTATTTAGTTTATGGACAATACGAAATATTCAAACACCATAAACTAGACAGAACCAACTTACTCAATGACCAAACACAATTCAAATCCAACTCAATTTTCAATCAATATTTGAACAAATTAATAATAAATTAAGTAACGAATAATAAATAAATAATAATTATATAATGGCCGCTCATCCTAACCTCAACAAAACATGACCCCTGGTGGCAGGCTGATGAAGCTTCTCTTTAGAAGTGAAATGCATCCCTCCAGTATCTCCAGTATAAATGAGTGAAATTCATAATTTAAATAGTAATACAGTGTTAGTTTTGTTGTTAGATTAATAAATTAACACTTCCAGATGAACTTCTTATATCAGTTACAGGCCGATTTCTAACAATTTACCAATAACGATGATAATCATCAAACTATCAAACAGTCCACTCAATCTCAGTATTGTCAGCTCTCACTATTCACACAGTCTTTCATAACTCCCAAGTTGTAGATTAAATGCAATCACACTCACAAAGACTGATTCTTAACACAAATACACGGTCTTACGAAAATAGTTGGTACTGGATCTGCCACGATGCACTGTAAGCTCTATGCTCGTTGTTCGATGTCCAAACTAGTGCTGCCACTCTACGCTGCTTGTTGACTATTCACATCTCAAAACAAGACTAGACTGACTTGTTGCGGCAACCAAGCTGCACTTGAGTAATCCATGGAAGTTTCTAGCTCACTCCATAACATTCTAGACTCTAGAGTTTACCATTCCTTCTTTCTCATTCTACCACCTTCTTTTAACCATTATGTCCTTCCATGGAAATATTATGCTGCCAAATGTGGTCGAAATATGACAAATGTGATCGAAATCACCACAAATGTGTTCTTAACTTCAATGTTTAACCTCATCAGCGACAGTCTGAGCTGTTCTAGAACAACCTGGTAAGTTCGTAACAATATTTACGTGAAACATCTTCAAAAAATTGTTACATTTCTCTAATCTAAGCTAATTGTTACATTATCGCTTGTGTTGTGGGATTGTGTGTTTTTAAAACAAACATCAAACAAAAACATCAACAAAAATTGACAATGTTTACTACAATAAATTCGTAAGCACTTTATCACTTGTATATGACTAACAAAAAATTAAAATACGATTTTATATTGCAACAAAATATATAGTAAAATATTATTGTTTAAAATGTTTATTATATGCCCGCAAGATAGAGATATCTTCTCTGATTAAATAGAAGACCCCGTCTCTAAAAGATCTGTAAGTGTGCGCCCCAAACAGGTTCAGCTACAGACGATTAAGAAGCCTGTATGCAGAATACACTCTGGCATCAACTTGTCTAAATCTAAATAATGAATTGTTTTCAACAGCTCCCGGCCAATTATTCAAAACATTGTATTTTATGCAATTAATATTAAAACTACTTCCTAGTCAACTATTGAAACAGCGATTGTTTTGTCTAGAAATCTATGAAGAATACCGTGTTCCAGTGCAAATAGTGCCGAGTGCCGTAGCAGGTATCTGTTCAATCAGAGATGAGCTACGAAACTCCTGTGCGCTCTTTGTAAGGGTGACTGATTGGATTGGCCAGCAAAAAGACTGTTCTCTGTAAAATCACTTCCCAATGGTTCGGAACCCACCTAAAACTGTAGGTCCAACTCATCAATCACCATCATCCAATTCATTACCCACGCACAGGTTCCAGATGTATGTGGGCTTCATCCTTCGAAAAAAAATAGAAACTCAGCTAGGTGATGAGTTGCAGAATGACTTTTCGTGGAACTCAGTAATGGAATATACCTCACCCTAGCTTCCATTTGGGAAGACTTGTGTTTTACAAAAAGTCACCCTTAATCATGTCACAAAGCCCAAAGAATTGAGCTCATTTGATTCAATTAGTGAGGAATGTCAAGAAAAACCTTTTTCGTTAGAAAAAATGTGTATTTATTTAGTTTTAAAATATACAAGCCTAAATTTGCTTCTTTTTATAAATTGTAACTTAGGTCTACATCTTTTTTGGTTAGTTTTCAGTTCACAGATAATGGTCACTTGAAAAATGAATTCAATGTTTTTAATTTCAATTATATCAAATTGGACGCTCGAATAAGTTAATTTATGAGTTTTTATTGCCAACCTTCACTGATTAATTTTGTTTTGTTCTACTTCTCAGATTGGATCCGCCGGTAATCAGGTGCTAGGCCTGATTAGCCTGGATGAATCAGGAGTCACTTACCTCAGGCCGGTGGATATGAATGGTACTCTCGCGTTGAACGTCCCATCGAATAGTGGAAATAATGCCACACAAAACCAGGTTAGTGCTAACACTTTTTGTCAAACATTCCCTCACGTTTATTAAGAACATTGAATTTCGATTTTGAATTGCACAGTTCCTATTCAACAAATTTATATAGGTTCATCCAAAAATGAACAGATTTCAAACTTTCATTTCATCCCAACTACAGAAGATAGAAACATAATTTCAACGTTTAGAAAGAGGAAATTTAAAAATTTTAAACACCCTTCGTAGAAGTTCCAATCATGACCACATTGGCGCTGCTGTTTGTCTGTAGTGAAATGTCAGCGACACCACAAGAACGATCATTTTTAGTCCTGCAATTAGCAAAATTAGTTATTTATATTGAAGTCACAAAGTTTATATGGCTCAATTTGCAGACAATGTTACAGAACTCGCTTTTAGTTAGTTGAGGAATGTCAAGTTCTTGCTTATGATGTGGATTTTTGTGAGCTCAAAACAAAAAATGATTACGGTTCTGTCGTAACCATTTCAATACAGCCAAACAACAGCGCTAATTCGGCCTTAAGTGGAACTACCCGGGCTGATTAAAATTTTTCTTTTTCATGAACGTTGGAATTATGTTTCTATCGTTTGTAGTTAAGATATGTAAGTTATTGAAATCCGTTCCTTCATTTCTCAATAGACCTGTAAATCTTATTTATCTGTTTGAAAAAAATATAAACTTTAAGCACATCTGAACCACAGGATATGCCTTATATTTTGTAGTTAGGATATATAAATTATTGAAATCCGTTCCTTCCTTTCTGAATAAACCTCTATGGCATGATTATCCGTTTGAAAAATATATACACTATTAAACCACATCATATATCCAAAACTACTTACATTATAAGACTGTTTTAAATAATCTGACTCTGAACACAATTTTCTGCATCTTATATGCAGTAACGCCGAATATGTCAATAGATTGTTTTCAATCATACTTCAGTGAAATCGAACACATGCATCTGTTTTAAAAATATTTATGGTGATATCAGAACCCACCATAAAAAGTGATGGGGCATCATAAAGTAGATAACGTTTACTCATACAATGACAAGAATTACAGTAATATTATTTATTCTGAGCTTCATGAAGGAACCGTTGTAAAGATTTTGCTAGAATATTCACTGCAAGACTTGTCTTATTAATGATGCTTATTGGTATGGAAAGTGATTTAATTGAAGCCTTTCGGGTTTAAACTCCTCTAAACTCAATTCAGTGCACCTCGAAGCCTGATTTTCGAAGCACGATCACGTTCAAATTTCACTTGGGTGCTATTACTGTTTTAAAATTTTAGATGCAGAAAGAACAGCTGATAAATGATACATCACTATGACGCAAAAAAAGCTTCAAATCACAACTCAAAGCAACACATTAGATATCAATATTTTTTTTTAGAGGATGAAGCCCACATAGGTCTGAGACCTGTGCGTGGGTAATGAATTGGATGATGGTGATTAATGAGTTGGACCTACAGTTTTAGGTTGGTTCCGAACTACCGGAAAATGATTTTACTGCAGAGAACAGAGTCTTTTTTGTTGGCCAATCCAATCAGTCACCCTTACAAAGAGTGCTCAGGAGCTCTATTGCAGCTCCTAATTCACTTATTAGAATTATATTGACATTGGAGGTTGAAATCCATACCTCACATTTTTAATTTAAACATCCCAAAGCACATGTAAACCACTAGTATAATATACTCTTGCAACCAAGATAAGAGTGCAAGAGTTTATTACATGTCTAGCTAGAGTCTAGATTGCTCTACGAGAGTGCTCTAGGTACGTATGTCATGTCTCCCTTTAGACTGGCCTTTGAATGTTTAATATAAGTATCTTTATTCATTTACAAATGTTTTTATTTCTGTAATAATGAGCTATTTTAATTGGGAAGTGATAGCCGCGAGCCGTAGAAGGTATCTGTTCAATCAGAGATTAGCTGCGTTCTCGTAGGTCCTGTTTGTAACGGTGACCGATTAGCTTGGCCAGCAAAAAAGACACTGTTCTCTGCTGTAAAGTCACTTCCCGGTGGTTCGGAACCCACCTAAAACTGTAGGTCCAACTGATAAATCACCATCATCCAACTCATTACCCAAGCACAGGTCTCAGACATATGTGGGCTTCATCCACCAAAAAAATATATAAGTATCTTTGTTTATGTAAGAATGTTGTTATTTCTGTAATAATGAGCTATTTTAATTGAGACGAGTGTTTGTTTGAAATTTGCAGATCATCACATTACCGATCAGCATTCCAGGGTCGAAGCCTGGTGAAATTTCGTCACAACAAACGCTGCAGATTCTTGTGAATCCGGGCAACGACAAGTACCAATGTGTTCCTCTCTCGCTTCAACACTTTCAGCAAGGGGCGCTCACTGTCGCCTATAGCAACGCCCAGCAAGCCGGAGAGAGCATACAGTTACAGGTCAGACATTCATTTTGGTTGAATTCCATTTTTTTTAAATTCCAAATTGCTTTATTGCCACAATTTTTTTTTAATACAAACAGAAATTGATACAACTAATTTATTAGAGTAATAATTACAGAAAAAAATGCTTCCTTTAAAATATTTGGCACCAACCAGCAGAAGGATAAACCTTGTTCGCTGATGGGAGTAATACAGTTCAAACCTAATAAAAAAGATTTCCCTTTCAAGCCAACCTCTCGTATTAAGCAAAAAGTGAGAGAAAAAATAAAATAAACAAAAGAAAGAAAATCAAACCATAGATAATCATTTTCTATCACTTTTATTATCATTATTATTATTATTATTAATATTGTCTGTACTCCAGTCACGAATGAATCTTTCTGCTTTAAAAAAAACGTCTTTATACATCCAAATTACATTAGTGAGGTTCAGCATAGCGCTCCGCTGTTTTTTATCAAGTTTGTTTTTCTTTGTCAACTATTGTAACTGACATTCTTGAATTAACTGGAATTACTGTACTGTTAGACGGTTAGTGTTTTAAATTTCATAAGTTTTATTTATTCGAAAGCCATACAACATTTTAAACGTACTACTAAAAAATAATGTAGTGTTTTATTAATAATACTGACCAACTTCCAGTACTAAATAATAAAATTTAAAGATAATACTATTTGCATGGAGAAGCCTTATTATTATTACGTCTTGAGAGCCCTGGGAGATTATTTGTTTAATCTTCAAAGAAAAATATTAATTCGATTGACAAAATCCGATTTGATTAAAATTAATCCGATTTTAATTATATAAATCCGATTTGACAAAATTATACTCGTATTTTTAATTTATCTGATTATAGATAGATATGACAGCGTCCACTGACCTCCTATAGAAGGGGTATCTGGATTTGTCAAAGATTTTAAGTTCTCCTAAAAAAAAGTCGTGCTATCATATGAGATGAAAAATTTATATGCAATGTAAATTAAAATCATTATAATTCTAAAATCGTCTTGTTTGATTTGTGTTGGCATAGTGACTAATATACTCCGGAATGGAGTAAAAACAAAATTCTAAACAAATTTACTAATTGGAAGTGTTCGGATACGGGCAGGTAAGATATTAAAAAGATGAATTCCCAAGCTCTTGAAGCCCTTAGCGTAAAGTGTTGTTCTATGGCTGTGATCTCTTATTTGGTCTCTTTCACTAATGCCGGCTCCACACATGCGTCATCGCCGTAAGCCGAACATTCGCCGAGTGGCGAGCTGCTCGTGCTGGTATTCGCTGAGTAACGAGCAGACATCTATACACCTGCGAGTTTTTCAAAGCACAGTGCTCGATGCGGGATTAGCCCGAATCGTAGAATAGCAAACAAACATGGATGACGACGACATTATTTCTTGTGCTGCCTTCGTTGTAATGGCTGGAGGCTATTTTTTGTTAAAGAGATGAAGAAAACCAAGAAAAAGGAGTTGGTGGTCGATATCATTAAAAGAATATTTCTCACATTAATTTTTTAATTAGTAGTCCTTGAATTTAATCTTTGTTTTAACTACATTATAACGATACGCCTGTTGAAAAATTTATTTCTACCCCATTATGCATTAAAAATCGGTTCATTTAACTCAATACAACAAAATTTGAACAACGTGGATATCCGGGCTTCAATTATAAATTTTGTTTAAGACAGCCTCATAAACGTATTTTCTAAAATGCTTAAAAATATGTAAGGAAATGTGCTAACAGTGTTGAAAAACAAGATAATCACCAGAAAAAATACGCCAGAGGACCCTAAAAAAAACAATAATAGTAGATTATAAGAACAAAAGATAAATAAACAGAATTAGTTAATCAATAAATATAACATGTAGGATTATACATTCAAAGAAAACAAGGTTTTAAAAAAGTTTTAAATGAAATCTAACGTGGATTTGAAAATATTAATAGGTAGCACTTTGCGAGTAGACAGCCGAATGTGTGTAGTAAGTTTTTTTAAGTTTTCTAGTACAGCATTGAATTTTTGTTTTTTGTTATTTCATACAAACTACTTTCTATTGTAAGTTATTCTTCGGCATACGATGATGTCTTCACACTTTTTTCTTTAGTATTCCACTTTTTAATTCTATTCATTCCCACATTTTCTTAAATAATGAATTTATTTTTACGTCTTCCTATTTCAATTTCACATTGAAATTTATTTCACTTGGTCTTCTTTTTATCTATAATTTATCTGTTTATTCTTTAGTTGATATCAATAATTTGTCTTCTATGTCTATTAATAGGATCTCTTTACACTTTGTTCTTTAGTTTTCCTCTTTTCAATTTTCTATCTATTTCCACCTTTTGAATGACTGAATTCCTTCATTGTCTTTCTATTTTCCAATCCATATTCAAATTTTTTTTATTTGGTCTTCATATTTTAATGTATTTATTCTCTAGGGAAGTGATTGCCGTGAACCGTAGCAGGTATCTGTTCAATCAGATAGAGATAAGCTGCGTTCTCCTGGGCACTCTTTGTAAGGGTGACCGATTAGATTGGCCAGCAAAAAACCACTATTCTCTGCTGTAAAATCACTTCCCGGTGGTTCGGAACCCACCTAAAACTGTAGGACCAACTCATCAATCACCATCATCCAACTCATTACCCACGCACAGGTCTCAGACCTATGTGAGCTTCATCCTCCAAAAAAAGTTGATACCAATAATTTGTTTTTGATGTCTATTAATAAAATCTCTCCCTCTTTCGATTTCCCTCTTCCCCTCTTTTCAATTTTCTTTCTATTTCCAAAAGGATAAATTTCTTGTCTTTCAATTTTCCAATACGTATTCAAATTTATTTAATATGGTCTTCCATTTATTTATTTTAATAATTGTTGTAGGTTCAAACACAAGACGAGAACGGTACCGTCGACCACACGACGCAGACACAGCAAGATGACCAGAACGGCCATAACAATAATAACAACAACAACGACGATGACGGACCACCGCACACAGTGCAGATCCAGCACGGCATGCAGACTGAAGAAATGGTTAGTGTTCTAGTTCAAACAGAACTATCATTCGGTTCACAAGCACAAGCCAACAGAACGGTCAGTCTATTCACAATTTTTCATCAGCCTTCTCTATGTCAGACTTCAAGCTAGCTGGAGTCAACTGTCTGTTGGGGATTGCATGATACATTCGAAAAATTGTGAACATTCATTAATTTATATTTTCTATTTATGTTTAATAGTGTAAGTACAGAATTCTCCCTTGATGATGTATCACCGTATGATATTTTCATTAACGTTTCATATTAATGTGTGTTGCCCAGTTGAAAAAGTCCATGTGATTGTCCATGTGAATGTCTCTTGCAAGTTGTTGTAGATATCAATAATGATTAAGATTATGGCCTGAATAGAATAAGTTCAGAGTTGAGCCCTCCGCTAGAAAAAAGAGGCGATGCCAAATGCGGTAACTTTTCTGGACATGATTACAAACGTCTAAATTTTGTCTGAACTGTTTCTTACGCCTTCGGACTCCCTTCCACTCAACAGATTAACTGTCACTCAACAATCAACTAAATATGAGATACTCAGCGGACTCAACTTTATTAGCACTACTCAATTTTTAGCCGGCCATTCACTATCAGGTACACCTGACAGGTACGCCTGTTCAGGTGTACCATATGCACCGAGGAGCACACACACTCTTAATGAATACCCTGTCAAGTTTGTCAGTTCACCATGGATTCTCCAGAAGATGATCTGTTTCTCTCCTTATTTTGTGTAATTTTTGTGAAACAAAAACAGACGGAATAAACGCAAACAATGGTGTAAGGAATGTTTGCAGAGGAGAAATAAATTTACCCACAAATATTGATTATTTAATATTCTTGGATTTCTTGTTCCATAACGATCTGCGTTGTTAATATTAACTTTTTATTGAAAATTAACGACTTGCAGTCAGTTTTAAACTGTCAATGTATAATCATTGTACTCACACTTGGCCGAACGTTTTCGAGTTATGGAAACTCATCTTCAAGGCATCCCAGATCGGCGATGTGTGTTTGTTGGTTAGAAGAATTGTGGTTCCATAACTCGAAAACGTTCGGCCAAGTGTGATAACAATTATTACATATTCACAATTTAAAACTGATTGCAAGTCGATAAATTTACAATAAAAAGTTCATATTTTGATATTGATTAATTAATTTCAAGTGATACATCTGTCCTTAAAAATGTGATAATTGCTATCAGTAGGAACAATGCTACAATTTAGTAAAAGGTTTTATAACATTTCCCTGCTGACCCACCTAATGGTAAACTTTTACAACAGGAAAGTACATCACTTACCGACAGTCACCAAAACACATACACACTCTAATCAAAATTAAATAATGTTTATTAACATAAATCAAAATTAAAAAGTTTTAACTTTTCAAAATTTGAACTGTTCTTGTCAAAAGGAAAGTAGAAACTGAGACCTGTTCAGGTTTCTGCCACACACACACACACACACACACACACACACACACACACACACACACACACACACACACACACACACACACACACACACACACACACACACACACACACACATCAAGTCTACTCGGCCTGTCAGGCAGAACTGATCGAATATTCATCAGTTGACAGGTCGCCTAAAAGGCTAGTTATTCCCGCCACACACTATCCGGTACACCTGAACAGGCGAACTGTTCAGGCGTACCTGTCAGGTGTACCCGATAGTGAATCGACAGAACTCCTTTCTTGGTTTGGCATCAAGTCACATTCAAATATGTCTCTTGATAAAGGCTATCTGCACATTGAATTTTTGCTAAGCATCGTAGATGGCTGTGATTACCTGAGTAGTCACTGACAACTATTTATTTACAACGCCTAGCGTCTGAGACGCTTGGCGAACGCTCCGTGTGCGAACAATACCCTTTTGCAGACTGGATAACCATTGGCTTGTAAGACCTTCGTATTTGCAGTACGTTACTCCATTCTACTTTTTTCTTTTGTAGATTACGTCTTGGAGACTCCAGTTAAGGAGTATAAGACAAGTCAGATCAACAATTATACTCTTATAAACTAGTTACCATAATTACTATATCAATTAGTTGAGGTGAGGCCTCTATAAGAGTGTAACTGTGAAACAGTAATTTTTGTATTAAAATGGTCAGCAGTGTCTAACGATGCTCATACATTAAAGTGAAACGAATTTCAGATAAAATATGACAGTGCATTCCACTTGAAAAATGATTTTTGTAAATCAAACAATTTCCGTACAACAATTTTTTTTTGTTTTTGTTAAAATTATTTTTGTCATAATCACATTTTTAAATGTATGTCAAGTTTGGCCGTTTTTATTGTTATTAGATACGCTGTACAGCTGTAGCTTAATAAAAATGTGTAGTTTTTGAAAGTGTATTTAATCCTTCCATGTTGGGGTTTATCATTTGCTTCCAAGGAAGTTATGGGGTAGGATGTTTAACTGTGTAGTGCGAAAGAGGTTATGCATTATTTTTTACGGCGCTTCTTTGTTTGGTTTGTTCTTTGTTGTTTTAATTTATGTTATTGTATGTTTTATTCATTTTATTTGTTTTTTATCATAAACGTTGGTTCATTAATAATGTTCGTTGTTGATAATAATAATAATAAAAATAAAGTCCATTATTTATTCATCATGTCTAGATTATTATTCATAAATTATATCAGTTAATAGCTTTCATTTATTGGTTAAGACTTATAGTAGAGTTGAATTCACTGAATAGGAGAGAGAGGCCTTGAATATCACTGGAACTTTGAGGATTGCTCTAATAAAAATAGATTGAAAATGTCGAATACTAATAGATTTGTGTAGATATTATTATTCTTCATATTTGTGCACTTCTTTATTTTTAAAAAATAATTCAAAATCAATAGTTGGACAAATACTATCTAAAATCAGACTCCACTGTCATATTATTTCTGCTCATGAAAGTGTTGAATTTAAATGAGTTTGCAGGAAAACACATAAAATTCTATAATTTTTTATCAATAAAGTGTAGGATATGATAAAATGTGAACGGTTCCACAATTTTTAAAGTAATTCTTTGAAGAATAATCTTTTAATTGTACCAGAAATCGTGCAGTAATGTTCTTTATTTGTGTTAATAGCAAATCTGTACAATTTCGCATGAATACTACTGCATTCACGGAGTGCTCTTACTTGTTGTGAAGCCAATAGAGGCGAACCATTCACACTTTAATGAATAATAAGACGAAATTGTCACAATTGATAATGATAATGGTATAACAACCGAAACTAGTTTCTCAAAGTTTTAATAAATGTGGTTGTAACAATTTCGTCTTATTATTATTATTCATTATGGATACCTTCCACAATATCACCTTCGCCACTACAAAGAAAGCATTCACACTTTCGTACCCTTCAACACATTGTCTAAAGTTTGTGTACTTGTACCTTTATTTTGAAATGCCGAAATTGTAATTGTTGTTTTTGGTTGCTGCAGATATTATGTGGATTTCATGCATTTAATTGTACACACATCTAGATTAATTCAATTCTGACTTTTCTTAATCTTTTTCTAGGTTTTGCCAGACGTAAAGCCAATTCTGACAGAGGCAGCCGTCGCTACGGCGGAATCAGGCGGCACTACTCAGGCGTATCCAGTCGCTGTAGTGTCGCAAATGCCACCAGAACTTATTCTTCGAGGCGATGACCTTGAACAAGACAAAAACGGCCAAAAGGATGTAAAGGACAGGAGAGAAGGTAAGAATGGAAATGTGGGGTGTCTTTCATTGGATAGTCTCTGGATAGAACTCCCTTTACAGTTAACTCTGAGTTAGTGCTACGTTTTTAAATTGGAAAGAATCAGTAATATTTTATTCAATGTGAAATTCCTAGTTCAACTCGAACATAACCTATAATTTGGATTTTTCATTTTAAAATTTGTAAAGAAAGCAGTAGTGGGCCATGCCTGTTGTACTGTAGTATTCATATAACTTGGCAGCGTGTAGCAGATGGGACATGCTACATCTGAACCCAGCATACTGCTGCCAAGTTATATGAAAACTACAGTACTTGATTGTGTTTTGTGTTATAAATAAAAATGAATGAATGAAAACTCTTTCCACCACCTGAAGCAGTTGTTAGTCGCCTTATCAATATTGATTGATTTTTTGTGACTTGTAAATGCTCAGGGTTTTTTACATGCAGTAGTGCTCGTCAGCTTAAGCGATTGTCAACTGCCAATCATAGGAAAAATTGAAATGTTTCACAATTTCTAGTAAATATTTTATTTTCCTATTTAAACCATTCGAAGAAATCATTTCTCCAACAACTAATTTCTAATCATGCTGCAGTTTTGGCAGCCTCAGTGATATAATCGATTGGGCGTAAAATCTTACCTTATTTCAATAAGGCCCTGTCAGGATCTTAATAAAAAATATTCTATTCTATTTCAAATATCTGTGTTTTGCTATTTTATCTGAACCTTATATGTTATAAGGGCTATAATGGGTCTATACTGATTGTAAATTCGATAATTAGAATGGAATGATTGATGTTCTTTAGCAGACGTATCGCTGATAATCGGCGGCGAGAACTACAACATATCGTCGTGGCAGTCGCTGGCCTCCAGTAATCAGTCGGTGGCCGACTACCTGAGCCGCATTCCGCCCAACACGCTGCCGCTGTCGCTGCACCACTTCCTCAAGTTCTCGGCCGACACCATCAAGCGGGAGGCGACCATCGAGTCGTCGCCGCTCTCCTCGTCACAGGCCACTGATGGCCACGGCTCAGCCACCGCCGGCCACGACATGGCTACCTCCACGGGCACCGGCACACAGGCCGACGATAATCACGACGAAATCGATCCGCAGGTGAGTGCTCACTAACCGGTTTCAACTGGTTCAATCTGGTCAACGAGAGGTTGTCAATTCTACTTTATTATACAGAGTTGCCATTAAATCACGCACATCAGAAAATAATCGAATGGTAAAAAAAGTTGACCAAATGTATTCACAAGCATTGATTATTATTAATTAGTACAATACACACAAATTAACTTTCTTTGTAGTGCCACTAAGGTGATATTGTGGAAGATATCCATAATGAATAATAAGACGAAATTGTCACAACCACATTTATTAAAACTTTGAGAAACTAGTATCTCAAAGTTTTAATAAATGTGGTTGTGACAATTTCTTCTTATTATTCATTACACATAAATTACTTGAGTTTTTACAAATACTCTACACAAATTAATTATTCATAAACAGAATTTATTAATTTCGAATTCCTTTAATTGCTATTACTTTATACTGAAGACTTCCGCAATGGCGGATATTGACAACAGCATTGAACAATAGCAATTAAAGGAATTCGAAATTAATAAATTATGTTTATGTATATTTGTCAGTTTATTCAATTGTCAGTCATTTCAAACTAACTTATTCATAAACATTGATTATTATTAGAGCATTATACACAAATTACTAGAATTTTCACTTAGTATCTACAATCTTTTTTAATTATTATTCACAGACATTGATTGTTATTAGTATAATAAACACAAATTACTTGTGTTTTTACATATTATTTACAAACTATTATTACAAACATTGATTATTATTATAAGTTCAATATACACAAATTACTTATTCACAAACATAGATTATTATTAGCACAATATACGCAAAGTACTTGAGTTTTTACATATTATTTACAAACATTGATAATTTACAAACGTTTTTAATTATTATTCACAAACATTGATTATTATTAGTACAATATACACAAATTACTTGAGCTTTCTCATATTACTTACAAACATTGATAATTTACAAACATTTTTAATTATTATTCACAAACATTGATTATTTTAAGTGCAATAAGCACAAATTACTTATTCACAAACATAGATTATTATTAGTACAATATACACAAATTACTTGAGCTTTCTCATATTACTTACAAACATTGATAATTTACAAACATTTTTAATTATTATTCACAAACATTGATTATTATTAGAGCAGTAAACACGAATTACTTGAATTTTTAAATCAAATGCATCAAATCAATTACAACATGATGGACCTACTGTTTTAGGTGGTTCGGAACCCACATAAAACAGTAGGTCCACCATGTTCCCCATAACATGGCACAAACGGCGAGGTGGAACTACCCGTAGGGTCTCCCCACCATTAAAAGCCATACGCTTATTATTATTATTATTACAACATGGCTGCCTCGCTCAGTACTGAATGCATGAGTTTCATGCTCGATTTTCTGCTCCTGAGAAAATGACTTCCTAGCAAAGCAGTAAACTCAACAATACTACAGACTTGATGTAGCCAGTAACCATTTCAATGGTGTTTGAATTTGTTGTCGGTACTAGATGGGATGCTATCTTGCAGAAGCCATCAAAACTACTATCTACAGAAACCTTTATTTATATGTGCGTGACTTGATGATCACTCTGTATTATTGCCATGTTGGTCGATCAAATTTGGTTAGGTTAGAGCTTACTCAGAAATAACACTACGTTATCTGCTTTATTTTCACTTATCCGGTGGTTCGGAACCCACCTAAAACTGTAGGTTTCAAACTTTTAAGCCTTAGTTATGAATGTTGTTCATATTTTCAATTCAGTTCTCAAATTTGAATCATTTTCAATGATATTTCAATGCATAAATTCAATATGAGATAGAGATTATCGAGAATAATATTTAATCCGTTAGTCAACATGGTCTTTAAACAAAAAATGTCATCCCTGGCATGCTGTACCGTTGAAATTGTCATTATTGATTCATCATCCCCTTTGAATTGAGACTTGAAAGTGTTATAATCTGTTAGTTGTGCTTGTTGAATAGTTTTGAAACCCAAATCCAATAATATTCATCTGTATTCCAACCTTAAAGTGTATAGAAAACTTGATTCTAGATTTTTTTAAAAAACTCCTTGCACAGTGGTTGTTAGCATGTTGCTTTTATCCTTTTTTAACAGCTCGTCTCCTTATGTCCACCCATTTTATTTATTTTTTTAGGTATTCTATAGGTTTTAGTGCTAGCTTCGATATCTGCTTTTTGACGCTTGTTTGTTATCTATTGATGTTAGGTTCATGAATCCCTGCTTTTTCAATGCTAGAAACTGGACTGCTAGTTGCTTGATTATCCTGATTTTTTTAAAATCAATCTAAGTGAAGAGCTTGGTTGAGCGGGTCAAGGTAAATACCCTTGATGCGGTTTGAAGCCGTAACTATAATGTACTTGGTGCTGGTTCAGAAAAACCTTAAGATGTTTGCTTATTAATATTTTCACGCAATAAACATTATAAATAGTCTCACTCTTGGGAGAGAATAATTATTAATCCTTGAATTACTCCCAACTTGACGCAATTTTTATCCAGTTCATAGCCGATGATTTATCAGGAATTGCTGTATTTTTATTAGATACATTAATGATTAACAATAAAGTTTCAAAAATCAATTCTTATTTTCTAATCATAGCTTTGACACAAAGAACACTGAAGTACAAGGTGAGGCATAATAACGAGCGATTTTTTAAAGACTGTTAAATAAAAACATTTTGTTACAAAAATATGTTTATATCACAATATTAAAATACATGAAAAAGCATTTTCTGCAACAGTAAAATGTCTGTTATTTTTTGAAAATAACTCCAGTAAGATGGCGTCCGTTTAGACGGACACATTCCTCGAAGCCCTCGTCGCTCAGCTCGCCGACACAGCGTTACACTTGGGATTTCAAACAGAACGGTAAGAAGAATTTTACACCAAGATTTGCACTTCCATCCGTACAAAATCCAAATGGTTCAGGCCCTAAAGGAAACAGATTATGTGAACAGAAGCCGGTTCAGCTTAGAATTTTTGGATTTGATTAATCAAGACGAGGACATTGTAAACCGTTTGTGGATGAGTGATGAAGCACATTTCCATCTCTCCGGTTACGTGAACAAGCAGAACTTTCGATTTTGGAGTGAAGCTAATCCTAGAGAACTGCATCAGCAACCATTGCATTCCACAAAAGTTACTGTGTGGTGCACCATGTCATCATTAGGGATCATAGGGCCATACTTCTTTGAAGATGGCCATGGCAATGCTGTGACAGTGACTTCGCAGAGATACGCAGAGATGTTGGACAACTTTTTTACTCCACATCTTGTACACTACGAAGTGGACGATGAGATGTTTTTCCAGCAAGATGGAGCAACATCCCACACTGCTCGAGTAAGCATGAATATTGTCAATCAGTTGTTTCCAAATCATGTGATCTCCCGAAATGGAGATATTGCATGGCCCTCTCGTTCACCTGACCTCACAGCATGTGATTTTTTCTTGTGGGGTTATCTTAAAAGTAAAGTTTACCAAGATAATCCTCCTCGAACAATTGAAGCCCTGAAAGAGCGGATCCGGCAGGAAGTTGGTCAAATCCCACTGGCAATGCTACGCAATGTGATGAGTCACTTCAAGGTCCGGCTCGAGGAATGTGTCCGTCTAAACGGACGCCATCTTACTGGAGTTATTTTCAAAAAATAACAGACATTTTACTGTTGCAGAAAATGCTTTTTCATGTATTTTTATATTGTGATATAAACATATTTTTGTAACAAAATGTTTTTATTTAACAGTCTTTTAAAAATCGCTCGTTATTATGCCTCACCTTGTATTTTCTCTTAGGAATAAAAAAATCCTAATAATGCATTTCAATGCTTATAAACTGTTTTAATTCCACTCACAAACTTTCTTGATATTTTTTAACCATTCGTCCAATGGTATTAGAATCCGTTGGTATCAATTTTAAGGTATTGGGAATAATCGTTTCAGTTATTATCTATGGCATCTTCTCCGGAAGAGTTGACTTATCTATTGAAATTGTATCTCACCCCACGCTCTGAGAGTTCATATCGGACCCATTTTATTAAATGAGAAAAAATTATACAGTATATCCCTGGTTGCTTTTTTTGGAATTCTATCATCATTCACGCTCTTTAAGTCTATGCTTATAGGAAATCTTGATATTTATTCAATCGGAAAATAGTTATTTTAATTGGTTATCATAGAAGTAGTTTATTAAGTCCTAACATTGAAATCCTTTTCAGAAGCTCCTTTATCCTTGTTCCAAGTCCTGGCTTTCATTACATACATTCAATTTTGACTTATTTAAAAATTATGAATAAAATCCAATCTAATTTTAGACTTACTGGGTTTTGGTTGTAATCAAAACTTTGTAAATAGATTATTTTGTAGCTACTGGTGTGAATAAAAGGAAATGGGGAATTCTTAACTCGATGATAACTTTTGGGTAGTTGAATGCAAAGAACTCAAGAAAAGAACTCAATCTATATTAGTTCTAACCTATTAATTCATCTAAATTAATAATTCTCTAGGTTATGTTGCACTTAATATTAACATGTATGGTACTCCAGTTTACTAATCTTGATGGTGTGATATTATACATTGTGGGGTAAGTTGGTAACTCGAGCACCCGCAATGCATTGGTGGGTACTCAGGTGCATTGTGGCTCTTGATCACTTGTGGAGTAGATCACTGACATGTTTAGTACATAAGCAGGGCAGGTTACCCGATTCAATTAAATCGTAATATCTAGAAGATTTAATTTTATAGACTCTTATTTCTTGTCCTTTTTTCTTCTTTTCTTTATTTCTTGTTTATTTTTCTCCCTTTTATTCTTCTCATTCTTTTCTTCTTTCTCTCCTTTTTCTCCTCTTCTTTTCTTTTCCATCTTCTTTCACTTCTTTTTATTCTTCTTTTTCTCTTATTTCCCCTTTTCTTCGTCTACTTCTTTATATTATTTTTTCCTTATCTTTTTTCTCCTTATTCTTCCTCTTTTTTTCTTCTTGTTTCTTTTCCATCTTCTTCTCACACTTAATTTTATTCTTCATCTCCTCTTTTTCCCCCTTTCCTTCGTCTACTTCTCTTTTTCTTAGTCTTCATCTTCTCCTCTTTCCCCTTTCCTTCATCTACTTCTCCATCTTATTTTTCTTTTCTTCTTCTACTTTTTTCTCCTTATTTCTTCTTTTCTTTATTTCTTGTTTATTTTTCTCCCTTTTATTCTTCTTTCTCTCTATTTTCTCCTTTTTTCTTTTCCGTCTTCTTCTTTTTCTCCTCTTCTTTTTTCCATAGTCTTTCACTTCTTTTTATTCATCTTTTCTCTTTTTTCCTCTACTTCTTTATATAATATTTTCCTTCTAATCTTTTTTCTCCTTATTCTTCCTCTTTTTTTCTTCTTGTTTCTTTTCCATCTTCTTCTCACACTTAATTTTATTCTTCATCTCCTCTTTTTCCCCCTTTCCTTCATCTACTTCTCCACCTTCTTATTCTTCATCTTGTCTTTTTCCCCCTTTCCTTCATCTACTTCTCCATCTTATTTTTCTTCTTCTATTTTTTCTCCGTATTTCTTCTTTTCTTTATTTCTTGTTTATTTTTCTCTCTTTTATTTTTCTCATTCTTTTCTTCTTCCTGTCTATTTCCTCCTTTTTTCTTTTCCGTCTTCTTCTTCCACTTCTTTTCCATCTTCTCCCACTTCTTATTATCCTTCATCTTCTCTTTTTCCCCTTTTCTTCATTTACTTCTCCACCTTCTTATTCTTCATCTTTTCTTTTTTCCCCTTTCCTTCATCTACTTCTCCATCTTCTTTTCTTCTACTTTTTTCTTCGTTTTCTTCTCCACCCCCTCCCCTCCTCCAACACCCTGCTCCCACCACCTCTCGCTTCAACCCCCCTCCCCCTCCCCTCCTCCAACACCCTGCTCCCACCACCTCTCGCTTCAACCCCCCTCCCCCTCCCCTCTTCATTTTCCCACCTCCAATAGTTGACTGACCCATGTAATACATTATGAGGTAGTTGACTAACCTGATACATTGTGGGGTAGTTGACTGCCCATTATGGGATACTCGTATGCATTGTGGGGTGTTTGGTGGGTGCATCATCACGATCTACATGTGTGTGTGGTGTGTGTGCGTATGTGTGTGGCAGTCGCCGGCGGTGGCGTCGACAGTGGTGGACTACCTGAGCCGGATGCCTTCGGCGGCGACGTTGCCGTTCTCACTGCACCACTTCCTCACGTTTCCGGCGGACGCGGCCACCGCAACCGTCGTCAAGCGGGAGCCGATGTCGGCCGCCGACGCCAAAAACCGGACGGCCGACGCCGGGGGCGACATGCAACAGACGGAAAACGCCGACGACGTCGATCCACAGGTAACCAACCCCACACACACGCTCGCATAGCTAGCACGCTCACCTCACATAATCTACAGAAATCTTGTCTTTCTTCACTTTCTCTTTCCTTTAGGCCGGGCGCAAATAAGAACCACGAGTTTGGTAACTTTCTGTATAGCATAGAATTAATAGAGAATAGTAATACCTAATAAAAATAATGGTTCCAAGAAACTGAAGATAACTTGAAACAAGCCAAAGTAAATGGGGAAATAATTCGAGGGGCATTTTCAGAAATAGGGTTACTAATATGAAGTTCGAAATTAGAGAGAGAGAAAAAATCTGGAAAATATGTGCATAGCAAGGGAAACAAGAGCATAGCCAAATAATGAAGAGGTTTTGGGCGGAGGAGAATAGAATATTTATTGTACAATTGTTTCAAGGCTAGAGCCTATTGAAACACAAAATGCATTACAATTATATTACAAAGAATGAATAATTGTACAACATCTGCACAAGTAATAAACAAAAATTTGAATTGAAATAAATTAAAAACAAAAATTAAAAGAAAAAGAAAAAAAATCAATAAAGCCGAAGTACAATGTAACTTAACTATAGGAGAAGAGAGGGGAAAATGAATGATCACGATGAATTCGATTTGAAACACTATCCTTAGGGCAATTAAGGAAAATAATAATAATAAAGTGAAAAATACTAGATAAGTGATAGCCAAAGAGCAGTGCCAGGTATCTTTCCAGTTAGATAAGACAAGAGCGCTTAGACGTTTTTCGTAAGGGTGGCCGCAAATCGTACAATTGGTACATAAACGCAAGTCAAAACATGTATATATATATATATATATATATATAGCAAAATAAAACACTAAACAATCTAAATGCAGTCAGGTTGAATGAGGTTGCAAATAATAGAAAAATGAAGTATTTATGTTTTTTTTTTTATTAATTCATCTAGACCGAATACAATTTTATGTGAAGAAACGACAGGACTTTCAGCACAGACCGGTTCCTTCACAAAAATTCAACTAGAGAATCCAAATCTTTGTAGGTCAAGTCCAAGTCCAACTTGAATTGAATGTTGTAAATGCGAAAAAACTATCTAAAATAGTTTTGGCGTAACTAAAGTCAACTAACTTGTATTTATATTGTGATTATTTTAGTAAACTATTTATTCAATTGGGGTATTTATGTATCAAACTTGATGTATACAAACTAATGAATAAAACTTTATATAAACAGCAATTATCTCGACAGCTTATTGAATCACCATGTATATTCATGGTATTTCTTCAAACGACAAAAATTAGCACAAAATACATCTTGTGTGACCCCTTTAAACATTTAAGGAATACATATTTTCCAAAAAGTTAACAAATATATTTTTTTAATTTGTTCCGCTGAAAATAGTTCGTTTTGTAAAAATGATTTTTTTTAATGTTGGGCTTATTTTTGTCAATTCTGTTCACTTAATAGACTTATATTTCGAATACTCAGACATATTTACCTTCAAAACTGTCCTGTCTTTTATTTTCTATTTTAACATCTTTTCATACTTTATTAAATCTTTGTTACTTAATAGCATCTCATAGTAATGTCACGTTCCAGTTTCACGAATAATTAAACTTGTATCATTTTGTTGTTTCCACCATTTTTCTGTTTTCTTATATTTTTCTACCTTTTCAACAATTTTCTGTTGTCATGCTGTCAATTATCCATATCAAAGTTTTACACACGATTTTATTATTTTATTGAGTTATTCCTTGTAAAATACTTGTACTTTTATATGTATAAAATAAATAATTGAGAGTAATATCATAGCAATTCTTCTTTCACTATGTTATATGTATTAATTAAATAATTGAGTGTAATACCATAGAAATTCTTCTTTCTCTACCATTACTAGTCATAAGCTTTAAAATAGTGACGAATGCCTCTTTCTGAGAACTGAATTCCTTTTTATGTTTATGTAGGTTCAATTCTTGTCAGTCAATTATTATTGCCAATTACTACTATTGAGATGATCTCTTGAAAAACTCAAGATTACATTGAGATGAAGAGAATTTTTAAAGATAGATGGTATATAAATTCCTTTTTCTATTTAGATGAGGGAGTGATATTCCCAAGTCAATGCCAAGCTCTTATTTTGGCTATTATTTTGCATTAATTTATAATCGAAGTTGGGGCATCGGCTAAGAAAATGACATTATTTAGAAAAACAATAAGCAGCTATTATGAATTGAGCAACTAATACTTTGTTTGAAAATTTAATTGAAGGAATCATTTTGTGTTAGTATACTTTCAACGGCAATTTGTTTTGAAATCGATTTTTATTCTGAACAATAAACTATGACAACAGCATGCTGATAATTTCACAATTTGATTCGACAATTTTTTATTATTTATTACTTATTGTTTCTTGAGATTTTATAATCATCCGTATTATTTATTTTAAATTGTTCACATTGTTGCACCATGCTTGAAGCCATGTTTCATTTTTTATTGTTTTTTATCGCATTGCTATTGCTTTGTCTGTTCATAGAAGTTGAAAAGTGCACCATCATCAGTATTTTGTTTGTTTGCTCTGTTTGTGTGTTTGTCTTGCGTATATTTTTTCATGTACTATTATTGTGAGTTACAATGCATCCATCGATTTTTTATTGAATTGTGTCCAACTAACTCTCTGTACTAAATAACCTTGACATTTTGGGAAACGATAAAATTTACCTGCACCTAACCAGAAAGGCCCACAAAATGAACAGTTCTATCGATTGCATTTGCATTCTTGATTTCTATTGGGCTTGCTCTATTTGAACATGTTATTTCAAAAATTTAGTGAATTGTTTTTTTGTAGTCTCCTAAACTTGAGATCTGAATAACTATTATTTTGCTGTCCCATTTAATATTGAAAGCCAGCGGACAGATTGAACTGAAATTGAACTATAAAGTATAAAATTGCTTCACACAACTTTTTTTATTTTTTCAATTAGAAATATTGTTTCAAATGACATGTTAGATTTGGGTGGATAGATTTTAAATAAATTATAATTATGGTTAATAGAAATAATTACAGTTAATTATTGCTTAATCGGAAGGCTATGTCTCTGTCGAATGATGGCATTGAAGTAGCTCAGAGATGTGCTAGATATTATAAGCACTCACCTGTGCAGCCAGACCCTGTGTAAAGGTGAGAGTTAGAGATGGGTCGTACTAGGTTTTTCTGATACTAAGTATTCCGAGTACGAGTACGTTCTAATAACTATTCCAAATACCTGTTCCAAAATACTAGGTAGTATTTTATATTAGCCAGTTTGCCAGAGTAGACGTACAAGAGTACACGTACAAGAGAGTATCGTACTGCGGTACTGGTACTGTTTCTCACGTTAAATACAGCACGAATCTTTATTACTCGTGTTAAATACAGCACGAATCTAATTATTGAGTTGCTCTCAAATGTGCTGTAGCGAAATGAGACGCGGACGGCAAGACCTTGAGACGCTTGAGTAACAAACTACTTTTTAGTACCCGTACTCAAGTACTGAAGAAGTATTTATACTGGAAAAGTACGCGCGTACGCCATACGCAACCAAAGACAATGTAGACGCATGCGCCTACAATCGAGTATAGTGAATAGAGAGAGAGCGTTAGAGTGAGTGAGTAGTTGAATAGTTCTATAACGAGAAATGAGCTATTAATAGCTACTGTACAACTGCAAATTACAAAGCTCCACTCCCACTCCGTAAATTGGAGTGGGGACTTGAAGTCGCGTAGTTTACTAGTGTCTAGAAATACTCACAGATATCTGAGTATTTTGTTCTTCGAATACTAGGTGCTAGTCCGTACGTTTAAATACTCAGTAAAAATACCTGTTCCAGTAAATACGCCTCATCTCTAGCGAGAGTGGACTGTTGAGCATAGAGATTGTATACTGATACGACTCTGTTAGCTCAGTGAGGAAAGTAATCGCAACCTCCCTCATTCCTCGTATGCATAGTACGCTCATTGGACCAAAACATAATGTTGAGATCTGAAGAGTCACCTACAGTCGAAAACGGCTATATTTATTTTCTGGAAGTTGTCAATTTTGTATTCAAGAATGGAGAAATTTTCAATGTCAACCATATCACCCACTCTTATCGAACTAGAGGCAAAAAATCAAACGTTTTCCAATATCCAGTGCACAGGCTGACGCTACTAGAAAAGGGGCCGTATTATTCAGGACTAAAGTTTTTCAATGGTCTTCCTGAACATATTAAGTTCTGTGGTAATTATAAGTTATTTCTATCCTTGATGGCCAAAACACGGTGGACGTATGTCCTTATGCTATAGAAGAATCTTGTAATGCTTTTATTTTACTCAAATGACATGTTGCACGTCACCTGAGCTCTGCTCAAACTTGTGGCTCTACGCAACTAATAAATCTATCGATACATACATTGCATAATAAATCATAACTCCTTTTCTTATATTGAATAGCACTTACTTAGTTCATTTCTTGTCAAGTGTGTCAGTTGAACTAGGCATATAAAATGACTGCCAGTCTCGCATCGGAGGACACGTTAAGCCGTCGGTCCCGGTTGCATATAAAAAAAAAAAGCAGTCGTTAAAAAAGCGGCGAGGTGGAACTACCCGTAAGGGTCTCCCCACCACTAAAAGCCATACGAATTTATTTATTTATTTATCCATTTATGATTTACCGGCTGTGAATTATCTCTTAACTTTTTTTAATCAAAATTTCGAATTAATTATGACCAGAAGTAGTTCAAATTTTGGAAAATACTGTTAAAGAAAATATGTCATTTGAATAGCCGAGTGCCGTAGTAGGTATCTGTTCAATCAGAGGTAAGCTACTAAACTCATGGGCGCTCTTTGTTAGGGTGACCGATTGGATTGGCCAGCAAAAAAGACTCTCTACTCTGCTGTAAAATCACTTCTCAGTGGTTCGGAACCCACCTAAAAACTGTAGGTCCAACTCATCAATCACCATCATCCAATTCATTACCCACGCACAGGTCTCAGACCTATGTGGGCTTCATTCTCCGAAAAAAATGAATCGAACTGGGTGCTTATACAATTAACCAAGCAAATAAGGTTGAATTAATTCATGAAAAACACATTCTTATCCATAGAAAGTTTTATTTATTTATTGTGACAAATTTACAACGAATGTGAAGGCGCAACAGACTCAAGTCCAAAACTGCTCCCTTCACAAATTTTGAATATGTTAAATTGTCCAAAACATTGAGGTTAACACAGACTAAAAATTTAAGATTTGCTAAAAACCTTCACTCAAAAAATAACAAAATGAATCTTCTCACTTAACCACTAATAATTTAAAAGTTCACTTGAAACGAAACACTAAAAACTGTTAAAAATAGTTGATAATATAAATTTTTATAAAAACTTTTGTGCCAATAATTTTATATTGAATCAAGTTGAATTAAATTCCTGTAAAGAAACAATGACTTTTGAAATAATCCCTGTTTTTCGACTGACTGATCTTTAAAACTATTCCCCTACCTTTTACGTTCCGCATTCTAGTGCGATTATTTTCTTTCTATTGTAGGTATGATACTATATCTTATTTATTAACTCACAACATTTCTCTGAAATATATTGAACGACTTTAAAGGGGATAACAAGATGTTTCATAATAGGGGAAAGTAATCAGTGTTTAAAGAATTTCTTTTTAACGAAACCGATTATTCAGGCAAAAGATTCGTTCTAGAGGGGTATTCGTTAATGAGAAGTCTTGTGACAATGTCACGGGACGCCATAAAATTCCAAGTAGAGGAGTTCGTTATTTGGAGGTTCTTTATGTAGAAATTGACTTTATGTTACAATTTGGTTGCACTGAGTTTATATTTCATTAATAATTGTGTCCCAATTTTTCGATGTTGATTGATGGATGCATTTGTGTGTTGTAGAGCGGCAAGCCGAAAAAGAAGAAAAAGTACAAGAAGAAGGCGCCGAAGCCGCGTCGACCACGCCCTGGCCAGGTGCACATAGCGACAGCGCTGGATGGTACCACTCTGTTCTGCTGTCCCGAGTGCAACATGGCCTACTCGGCCAAGGACCTACTCGAACAGCACCTTGTCTCGCACAAGATTGAGCGCAGGTACGCGCTTGATAACGCAATACATGATTATTAAATTAAATTGATAGGCTAGAATATCGTACAATAGTAATGCATTTTATTTTTTACTAAGGAAAAATAAATAATTTATTTTATTCCCATTAAAGCCTCGGTTTCCTAGAACGCGGTTTTGGACTAAATGGATAGTTGACAGGGGCGTAAACACTACATTACATAAACTATATGTGCTTTCGAAATTTAGTTTATCATATAATATGATAAAAAATTCGATTAATTATATATATATTATACTATTATCTTCTGTTATACATAATCTGCTTCCTATACTATTTCTCTTTCTCTCTTTTTTATCTCTTTCTCTATCAATTTATCTCCGTCTCAATTTTTCTGAATTTCATCGCTAATCTCTTTAACCCACTCCCCAATTCTCGCCTTCTAAATAAATGCCAGCTGAATAGTTTTTATTCCCACGAGTTATTAAAAAAATAGATCATTTAAAAAAATAAAATAGAAATAAAATATAAAATAGAATAGTGTGATGAATAGCACCAGAAATCCAGGAAGTAGCAGATATATAGAGTCCAATTATTATTTTTTTCCTCGTGTCCTTTTAAATGATTTTGCGAAATAAATCTTAATAAGAAGACGTAATGTGAATTCAATAAGGAGATTAAATATATTTATTATAAACAAGTTGGTGTCTCAACTTATTGCTAGTACGCAGATCATTGTCTATGCTAGCGATGCCATTATACATTAAAGAATAGTGTTTTTAATTGATTAGGAAAATTATTAACTATTTTTATTATTTTTGCAAAGTAAATTACTATTATTATAGAATATTGTTCTTTTATTTATACATTGAACGTTGAGTTCATGGCTAGCAAAAGTTTTTCAACCTAGTAAAAAACATAATTATATTTATATTTATTTATAATTATCAATTACTAAATATCATAGTTTTTCATCTATAAATACATAATTTGAGACCAAATATTAATGAAACGCTTGGGAAAGACAAGTTTTGTTGTAAAATTCTGTTTTAAAGCTTATAGTTTTAGCGCATTCTGATAAAACAATAATTTAGATCTGTACCTGAGCAATGATATAGAATTGTTTTCGGAAGAAAAGAAGAAGCTGAAACACTTAATTTACAAAAAGCTTGCATCATCTATGATGTGATAACACCGATTTAGTGGCTAAGCTCTTATATCAAATCTATGTATTCTTCAATTATATTCTCTATCTATTTCAGTCTTGAAAGCAATTTGGTTATGATATTTACCTTTAAATTATACATCTTTTATTGCATCTCCTCCGTTATATGAAGCTTCTTATGCTCTTCATGCCTCCTCTAATCATATAAAGAGTAACTTCTTTTAACCGTATTTTCTTCTATTTTTATTGTTTTTTTAATATTTATCTTTTTGAGATTTTTTATCATTTATGAACTTTTTAATTGTATTTTACGGTACAAACTTTGTCAAGTTGAATTATAAAAGTGTCATAAATAATACTGTCATCTCCAATACAAAGAAGAATAAAAGTGTCGTTTGATTCTACTGTATTCAATTTCCCTGTTTAATATTTTATTAAATCCTATTTTATTTATCCTATGTGTGTTTGTAGGTTCATCTGTGATATATGCGGTGCCGGCTTGAAGCGAAAAGAACATTTAGAAAGACATAAATTGGGACACAACCCCGAACGTCCATACATATGTTCTGTTTGCTGTAAAGGTGAGTCATTAATGTCACCTTCAATAAATCCAATCATCTTATCATTGATGTACTTGAAGCTGAATCAGAAATGAATGCTGTTGTTCAGAGTTGTCTTTGTGACTTGGTGTCTCTGAGTAACTCACCGACAATAAGATCTAGTTTATATTATATACAAAACATTTTTGTAAAATAGCATTTAGCAAGCCTTTGTTTAGAAAGGTAAGTTTGTTGACTTTACCATCAATTTATATATTAAGTTTGCTGCTTCATGTACACAAGTTCAATTCAATTAGGAAGTGATAGCCGTGCCGTAGCAGGTATCTGATCAATCAGAGATGAGCTACGAAACTCCTGGGCCATCTTTGTAAGGGTGACCGATTGGATTGGCCAGCAAAAAGACTGTTCTCTGCTGTAAAATCACTTCCCGGTGGTTCGGAACCCACCTAAAACTGTAGGTCCAACTCATCAATCGCCATCATCCGATTCATTACCCACGCACAGGTCTAAGACCTATGTGGGCTTCATCCTCAAAAAAAAAAATCAATTAGGAAGTGATAGCCGTAGCAGGTATCTGTTCAATCAGAGATAAGCTACGAAACTCCTGGGCCATCTTTGTAAGGGTGACCGATTGGATTGGCCAGCAAAAAATACTCGGTTCTTTGCTGTAAAATCACTTCCCGGTGGTTCGGAACCCACCAAAAACTGTAGGTCCAACTCATCAATCTCCATCATCCGATTCATTACCCACGCACAGGTAGACCTATGTGGGCTTTATCCTCCGAAAAAATTTCAAATTTATAGTTTTGTGCCTGGCTATTATACAAGACGTTGAAATGATCTTAGATTGGAGTTACTACCCTGTCCTAGATCTCAGAAGATTTGGTTGTTTACCTCCAATAAATTATATAATTCACTGTTTGTAACTATTAAACATCTTTCCATCGTACAGTTTAAAAGTATTATCAAATTGATATTGAAGGATGAGTACGGCCAGTTGCACAAAAGAAAATTAAATTTGACCTCCGTAAGATGATGTCATCTTACGATGGTTGAATTTAATTTTCTTTCATGCAACTGGCAGAAAGAGTATCAGAATATTTCAACATTGATATGACTTAGTACAGTTTAAATACTTCATAGTATTTTTGTACTGTATGTTTGTATTATATCTTTTGACGCTGACGATGCATTGTGAAATAATGGTTTATGTCAAAGAAATTTGTATTTTTCAGTTTCCATTTAGCTGTTTAATACTTTTGTCAATATCTTAGAGAAGTCTTCAGTATGGTTTATAGAACTATAAGAAAATTAAAAAATTAATTCGTTTTCTTGAAACTTGTCACAATTAACTAGTTAGATACAAACTTGTAATTTTGTGAAAGACCCCAGACAGTCCTACAACCGTCTGGTATTTTTTGAAGGTTTCCCAAAAAGCCATTTCATACATTTTATTAGGCTACTATTTATAATTCTCATTCTATTTTATTCCTTCAAATGATTTTACTCTGCCATGTGTTTCCAGGCTTTAAACGCAAAGAGCACCTGAATCTTCACTTTGTAATACATTCGGGCGAGAAGACGGAGGTGTGCCCGGAGTGCGGCAAGGGCTTCTATCGTAAGGACCACTTGCGCAAGCATGCGCGCTCGCACTTGACAAAGCGCGTGCGTGAGGAGATCTCCCAGCAGCAGGCGGCCGCTCAGCTGGTGCAACAGGTGCAGCAAGGTCAGCAGACCATGACCGTCGACGAGCAAGGTCAAGTTCAAGGTCAGGGTCAAGGTCAGGCCGTTGACCAACAGCAGCAGGAGCAGCAAATGCATCAGGATACCACTGTTGTGCTGCCCACTGCGGCCGAGACTGGCGCTGGTATGGTTATAATGCATCATCAACAACAACAACAACAACAACAACAACAACAGCAGCAGCAGCAGCAACAACAGTAAGTGTCATCATGCTCTAAATCGCTAGCGCTAGATTTTTTTTTCATTTACTCATATACATCTCATAGGCTATACATTAGTCAGCATTGACAATAGTCATACAAGTTAACCTAATCAACAATACACAAAATAGAATCTAAAATATAAACACATGAGCATATTAAACAAACAATTCATTAACTCGAGTATCAAAATCAGTCAATTTTAAAATAATGGTCAATAATGAAACACAATCATGTAATGTTAACATTAATTTAAAAAAAATAAAAAGCCTATGATTGGTACATATAGTACAGTCAAAACTTATCATTCAATAATCAGTTCATAGTCTTTAATTGATTACAGCCTGCCAACTATAGGGGCATTCATTTATCAACCAGTCCTTAAGCCTACTTCTGAAAATGCTAACTGATTCCGCTTCCTTCAACTGGGTTGGCAACGAATTGAAAACTTTTTTACGCATATTCTCAGTGCTCAAAAAGCGTTTGTAAAACGTAGTACGATGATGTTCCATTCTTATAGCATTCCTGGATCTAGTATAATGACTGTGGATATTGCAGCCTGTTGCCCATTTTACTCGAGATTTATAGGCAAATATAGCCAAATAATAAATATAAAGTGCAGGGACAGTCATAATTCTTGCTGATTGGAAGAGAGAACGACATGAAAATCTAGGTGGCTTTCAAAACATAATCCTAATAATTCTTTTTTGGGTCCTGAAAAGTGAATTTCTTGACCCCCCCCCCCCCCCCAAGTAGTATGCCTTAGAACAGCAAAGACTCAAAATAACCATGGTAAGGAGCAAACACTGCATCTCTGGCCAGTATGCTACACAGCCTTGATATAATAAAGGTTGCTGAATTAAGTTTATCAGAAGTGACTCCACATGAACATACCATGCCAAACCCCAATCAAAAGATAGTACCAGGAAACTAGCAGAAGAGGAGGGCTGCACGTCCTCACCATCAATATTAAATTGTACAAAGCTGAGAGGTGATCTATGTATTTGAAATTCAATACATAACAGGGGATTGAAGGAGGACAACAAAGATGGAGGATGATAATAATGGAGAAAACGGGGAGGGCGAAGGAGAAGATGATGAAGAAAAAAAGGAAAAATAGAAGAAGATGGTGAAAAGAGAAAGAAGAAGAAGAAAAGAAAGAGAAAGAAGAGTGATTCGAAATTAGGAGATTATCAAATTGAATTTGTAAATGGGTTATGTCAGGTTCAATTGAATCAGGCAAAACCTGATAGTTTATCAATAAAGTGAATTAACTTATTGTGAGACTTTAATTCGGATACAGAAGTAGAAAAGATGCTTTACAAAGCATGAAATTAAAATTTATCTATAAAATAACATGAATATACAATTTCGCCACATTTACAGATAATGAGACTACAGATTCAGAAAGTGCAGAATGAATCTTGAATAATTGCAATTATTAATTTGTTAAAAAACTAAATTCCCACTTGGGACGACTCTGTGTAGGAGATGAGTTGAAAGTCAGGCCGCTTAGTGCAGTTGGTTGAGGCGTCGCAACTTTAGCCTACTGTCGCTTCAGCGGTCGTGGGTTCGAATCCCGCTCCTCCAACCGGCATCTATGTGTTATCATTCACCTCATTACCCACGTACAAGTCTCGGACTCATGTGGGCATCATCAGCAATAAAAAAAGTCATTTCGCTCGTAATTTGAAAATATGAAAAATCAATGTATTTGAAAAGAACTAAGAAGATTCACTACAAACTAAACACGCATTTTACCTTGATCACATGTCAGAAAATATTTCTTACAATGAAAGACAGTTTAAATAGATTTTGATTTAATCCATTGATCAACTTTTTTCACTGCGATTACTTTCCTTATTCCTTGCTCGTTTCATTTAAGACTATCAAGTGGATAATCTTCTCTATATATAAAAATGAATGTCTGTCTGTATGTATGTATGTATGTGTGTTCCCTATAGACTCCAAAACTACTTGACAGATCGGCATGAAACTTTGGGAATATGTTGTGTGAATATTGGGGATGGTTTCTGACCATAAATTTCAATAGGGGAGCTAATAATTATTATTAATTAAACCATTTTATAGACCTAACCTACTGAACTTGCCAGCCAGACAGCTTAAAGGAACAGCTGATATAAGTAAACAGTTTTTAATCTTATGGTAGGCCCCTTAGTGGCGTTATTTACGCTGTCTTTGAACAGCAAAAGTTTTTGCACTTTGCATGTAGGCTACCGTGCAGTTGGAGCCTTGCAATATGTGGGAAACATACGACTGGGTATGATGAAATGTAATTATGCCAGGTTTATGAAATCTGTTAACCAATGCAGCTAGAAATTTGAAATGCAGCCTCAGCGGGAGGTTGCGAATAATAAAATAAAAAACCTAGCTTCTACCCTTATAGTCGTAGGAGGTTTAAATTTGAAATGCTTCTTCATTCAGAGGTGGTGATTAAGAAAACAACGAAGCCTCTATGATCAGCTGGAAGAGCCCTAGGACTAACTTCTTTCCTAATTTTAAATGTAACCTCAGCGGGAGGTGGCGAATAATAAAATCAAGGAGAATTTTTATGAGAATGCAGCAACGCGCGTTGGGCCAGCTAGTATAATATATATCAAACAGTAACTCTGTAACATCAGTCATCACAGTCAATTCAATTATTGAAATTATTGCAACACAGCTTTATTAACTAATCCAAGCAGACATGAACAATATTTCATCCATTCTTAATGGAGATTCAAAATATTTATCGAGCAAATAATATTCCTTATCAATCAAACACTTTCTTACAAAATTTTTAAATTTCTTTTAAGGCAGGTCTCTAAAGAATTCTTAAATTATTAGATAAGCATATAAAGGTAGATGATTATGAATTAAAAAGTACTAAATTAAAGCTTGTTGTAATAAATTAGGAAAAGCCTCAAGTAAATTGTTGAAGGGGCAACGCTTGGCATGCAAGAGGTGTTTCGACTACTATTCTAAACTCACTAGAAAAGGTGCTGCTATTTAAATAAAGTTAGAGTGAGTTCAGAAAAATAATTTAAATTTATTTGATAATAATAAAATAACGCTAACAAGCTCATCAAGGATTACCTGTCTAAGGATGAGCATGAGAATTTTAAATTTAATCTACTCCCAAGCAGTCACTCCCTCAGCGATGAAGGGGCGGGTCATCCTTCCATACATGTAACCAGCTCCCGTACTCGAGGCCGACTGCCCTGAGCCACTGGGGTTTTCAGCACAATTTTACTTATGAATTTTCACTAACCTCAACATTTTTCTTCTCAATCTTTTACGTATATTATAAAATGACTTCCCGGTGGTTCAGAACCCACCTAAAACTCTAGGTCCTACTCATCAATCATCATCATCATCCAACTCATTACCCACGCACAGGTCTAAGACCTATGTGGGCTTCATCCTCAAAAAAAAAAAAAAAAATATATATATATAAAAGGCGATGTATGTATGATGTATCATGTATGTTCCCAGTAAACTCCGAAACCACTGAACCGATTTTTATGAAATTTTCAAGCACAATGTAGAATAGTCCCGAGATGGTTCCCGAAAAGTTTGGGAGTTCAAAAGTCCTTGCTGAAGGACACAAAATGGAGATATCTATCCTTAAAGGAACAGCTGATAGAAGTCAGCAGTTTTTAATCATATGGTGATTCTTAGCGGCGTTATTTACGCTGTCTGCAGACTTACGGATGTACCATGTAGTCGGAGCACTGCAGTCATGTAGGAAACATAATTATGACTGGAAAATTAAAGCTCAGCTTATATGTTTCATCCATTATTTCTTTGGTGAAAAAACAAATTTTCCTTGCAATTTAACCAAAGAAGAAATAACATTTTAGGAAAGCTAGAAAGATGCGGTTTGTGCTAGGCTCTTGGAAATTAGACTGGTACCGCTATTATAACTAAAATCCCGTTGCAACGCATGGATAAACCGCTAGTACCCATTAATGGCGCTCTTGTGAAAATTCATGTAAATAAATAAACTATTCTGTTACATTATATTGTGAAAAGTGCAATACATTTTTTTTCTGAGGATGAAGCCCACATAGGTCTGAGACCTGTGCGTGGGTAATGAGTTGGATGATGGTGATTGATGAGTTGGACCTACAGTTTTTGGTGGGTCCCGAACCAGCGGTAAGTGATTTTACAGCAGAGAACAGTGTCTATTTTGCTGGCCAATCTAATCGGTCACCGTTACAAACAGGACCTACGAGAACGCAGCTTATCTCTATCTGATTGAACAGATACTAAAATCCGCAGCTGTAAAATCCAGCAGAGAATTACAGCAGAGAACGTGTCTTTTTTGCTGGCCAATCTAATTGGTCACCGTTACAAGCAGGTCCTACGAGAACGCAGCTTATCTCTATCTGATTGAACAGATACCTGCTACGCCTCGCGGCTATCACTTCCCCAAAAATTCAAATTAATGTCGTTAGAAAAGTAAAGGAAGTGATAGCCGCGAGCCGTAGCAGGTATCTGTTCAATCAGATAGAGATAAGCTGCTTTCTCGTAGGACCTGCTTGTAACGGTGACCGATTAGATTGGCCAGCTAAAAAGACACGTTCTCTGCTGTAAAACCACTTCTCGGTGGTTCGGAACCCACCTAAAACTTTAGGTCCAACTCACCATCATCCAACTCATTACCCACGCACAGGTCTAAGACCTATGTGGGCTTCATCCTCAAAAAAAAAATTCGAGTTTCATGACTGTGTAATATTGAAATATGGATTCATCTATTTTGCAGCGAGGAAAGTATCAGCCATCACGTGATAACTTTGGACAATTTTCAAGTTGAAGAGCCTTGCGAGGAAAACACATGACAGAATTGCTAGCGAACGTCACCAGGCAACCGAACGACGCAACAGCGACACTTAATCCAGCAGCCCCCTCACTGCAGCCGTGCAACCGTTGTTCTACTGTCTGCTGACCACAAAAATACTTGCAACTAGATAAAGTTAGTATTGCAACATGCAGGTGACAATTATTATTGCAATTGAACTGAAATTAAAAACTGTTATCCACATGTGATGACCACTGGACCAGGTCGATAGGTTTTGTGCGAGTAATTTGCACACTGAGAATTTTCTCTCTAGCTCTTTCTCACTCTTATCTCACCCTTATTCCCGTTGTGATTATGTGGCAAAATAGAAAACTGTGTAAGTAATGATTCTGTCGGACTGGAGCTACAATTAGGGAACTATCTTTGTGACTGGTAAACATGTTGTAATCTGTATAACAGAGTTTTATTGTGAACGAACAATTACTTACGAAGAATAGGAGGATTTGGTGCCCACACCCCAGTTGGATAAAAATAAATTTATATATTGATGAATGTATATTGTATCTTATACACTTGAGAATGTGTTTGTACATGTAATAGAGTACTACTGTGTTAGTAATGAACGGATTGTTTTTATTTTTACGGACAGCTGTTGATAATGTCGTGAAACCTGCTGGTTCAGGTTTGGTGTCACTGTTGTATTTCATCGAGGATATTTTTCTTGCTAGTTCAGCAGAAACGGATAAGGAGCATACCTTTAGTGTAATTAATTAATGTAAACACTTCAAGTTCGACATGTACATCTATGGTTCTATTTTTTAACACGTATATTCTGGATCTTCCACTTCTCTAATATAATCGGTGTTCCTGTAATGAACAAAAATAAATTCACTAGTAACATACATTTTTGTTATATCACGAAGAATAGGAGGAACAAACTTTTTTTGGTGTGTTCCCCCCCCCCCCCCCCCCCCGCCTTTGGGTGAGAATAAATTTATATATTGGTGAATGTACATCGTAACTTTATTATTTGTTATGTATTAGTAGTCATATAAATTATTATGACAGAATTATTACTAATTTGTAGAATTAAATTCAAATTTATTTTGGAGGATACATAATCATGTATTTGGTTGACTTTGATTTCTCCTATAGAAGACGACTCACAGCATGTTCCATATTTGGATTAACTTAGGAAAAATTAAGGTTTCGTTTTTAGTTGAAAATTGCGTTTAACTTGACTTGAAAATAATCTTAATAATATAGGTTCCTTATAAATCTGGGTAAAGATCAATATTTTTTAATTTGACTATAGTGGAGAAGAATCGGTTCCTCGTGAATCTGGGTAATGATCAATATTTTTATACCTTCAATAGCTTTGTTCTGTTCAAAGAGTTTCTTTTTCTTTAAAATGGAACGGATTTAGGCCTTCGTATATTGCAAGGGACAATGAATAAAATATTTATTTGTAAACTACCAATGTTTTGGAACAATTCAAGTTTTCTTTTGGCTGTTTTTATCATTTAGTGAGTTATTTTAGATCTGTCAGCCAATGATAGTCAAGATTGAGAAGCAATATTAATAGATTTATTCTCCAATAAATAATGTGTTCTCTTCATCTTCACCTGCTGTTCTAGTGAGAAAAATAATAACGATAATTTTTAATCCAATGTTTTTGATTTGAATCACAAATCATCGCAATACAATTATTTCAATTGGCCAAATTGATTGTATTAAATCATTATCATCAATCATTGTTGTTATTAATTTGTTGTATTATATTCGAAATATGTCGCATATTATGTTATTCTTACAACAGTAACAAGAAACTGAGAAAAATAGTATTGGAGTAGACTTTAACAATATTTAAATATTTCATTGAATTTTGGTCTTATTCGGGCCCAATGCAAACACGTTTTCATGCTCTGATAGGATTTTGAAAAATAACTTTATTATAAAATGTGATAAATAGAACTACGTGTAATTCACACTAAAATTTCTCTAACTCTTTCATAAGTATCGATAATAAATAAAAGTTATGATTTGTGATGACATAGAAGAAAACGCGTTTTTCTCAACTTTTTATTGATATTTATTTTTCAAAAGTAGAATTTTGTCCCAATTTCTAGTGAATTTATACTTCAAGCATGATAGAATGGTTTTAAAATCATTTCATCATCCAACTATTTCCTATGGTAACTCCTTATTTCAGTGTACATTGACTAAAATGATGATATTAATAATAATAATTGACGATTATTCCATTTGAACTTGGAAAAACTTCTCTAATCAAAAAATGGGAGCTCATAAAAATTGTCTAAAATTAATTGGTTTATCTAATTATTATTTCTCTAATATGCTACTCAAATATTTGAGTGAATAAATTCCAACTAAATTTTAGTTAATAATATTACTGTTCTGTTATTTTTTGTTCAAAAATAAATTGTGTTCAATTTTAATTTTCGGCTTTCAGTACTTAAATTAACATTTTTTCAATTTCAGTATTCAATGAACTACCTTGAGGCTTCCTTATCTCAAGGGTTACTTGAGAAGAGTTTACTTCTCAATTCTTCCTTGAGTGAAGGAAGTTACTTGAAGTACAATATTGTGACTCTGGTCCATCTTATTTCAAATCTTATAACGACTTTTGCTGAAATTAATTAAAAGCCCTTAATCCTATGATTGAGCTTCACATTCTCTTTGTATTGATTAATAGGCATCAAGAGTTTTGAAAGTAAATAGTTCTTATTTAACTTTAATATCTTTTTCTCAGATTCTTGATACTGCCTCATTAGAATCATTCACGGTGTATCTATTTATCTTCATCAGACTTTTCTTTGTTCACTTACAAATTCGTTTCTACATTATTAATTTCATTTTGATATCTACTTTTCATGTTTCATTTATACTCAATAATAACATTTTGTAAATAAAATCTTAATATGTAATTAATTTTAAAATTTTTTGAAAGCAATGAGAAAAATGGTTAACTTACGAAGAGCCTTACTGTTCAATGGTACAAGTAAATGTTTAACGTTTCCTCCATCGTATGTAGGCTGCTCTCCAACCTGTTGTGTTTCAATTTTATCATTAGATTTGTTTGAATTAATAATTATTTTTATCATCATTGTAAATTACACATTAGTTTTTATTCTATAATAATTTATTATTTTATCGAATAATTAAAAAAAAATAGTAGTTGTTTTATTTTTTCTATCGATTACAATTATTGAAAATCTTGAGTTGTGTTATTTATTTATTAACATACAATGTATATAGACAAATTATTATTGAATTTAAAGAGATGTAAGTACGTAAATGGTGGAAGTCACAAAATTGTTATTATTTTCAACAAATGAGAAAGATGAAATTAGAGACTGTAGAGCACTGTGGTTATGGGTATTGCATTCAACTCCTACATTGACAGAATTTATTTTGGAGCTTAAGTTACATTTTTCTGGCTTGGTCGCGAAGTTTGTGAAAATCGACACATTTCCATTCTATTGTTATTTGAGTTGCTACTTTAACCCTGTTTTTACTGTTAAGTTTTAATTGATACACCAATATGAAGCACATTTCTTACAACTTGAAACTATAATTTTTGTCCAGGTATTTTACTTCGAATGATTTTTATGTTTAAATATATTGAATGATTATTATTTTATCGGCATGCTTGACGATATACAAAACAAATTTTACAGTCAGGTTCAAAACATTTTAAGTACTGCACATCAACGCTTTAATTTCGTTTATTTAAAAAGAGAAATATATTTTTAAATGTATGCTTGTTCTATTATTTTTGTACAATGAGAACGATGTACTGTTACACGTTTTCCCCAGACTTTTATTCTATGTAATCAATTATTGAAAAATCAACCATTTTCACGACTTAATGAAGAATCTAGTTTCTAATTCAAAATGTTAATAATGTACTTGGAGTGGTTCCAAAGAATATTGGAATTATATCTGTTCGTTTGGATAAATTACTGTATGTTTTGCGATAAGTTTAATCGTTCTATTGAAGTTTACAAACATTTCACAATTTAATTTTTATTTATAACTTTGAATGGTGTATAATTATAAGATACTAATTTTTCTGCATTACTAGCTCACTGATTCAGCCATTCTGAATTGAAGGTCTCAAGCAACTGTTAATGTTCGACAATGCTTCTGCATGTTAATTTTGAACTGTAATAATTTCAATTTTCAATTCAATTCTTTATTTCTTACCAAAGTCATTACAACTGACAATATAAATTAAGAAAATACAATAAAATATAAAAACTCTTAACACATTAACAAAATAACAGTAACATATGAAGTGAGAAATGACCTATCCAACTATGGTTACATGTACTAGGAAAAGTCAATTGAATCCACAACTAATCCGTATCCACTTATATACAAATTGAAGTTGATTCATGTTCCTATGTTTGATACATTTTCATAAGAGTCTTTTTAATGATTCCCTCTGGCTAATGTTTCAATGACTATTCTATTGAATTGTATTGAAGAACGATGAGAGTCAATTTGAATAGAAATGGAGAAAAATCAAGTTGAAAGTAGTTATTCTTCACTTTTCCCCTTTCTTGTTCTCATTAACTTTTAAATCTCTTGACTCTCATCGTTATTTCCAAAATCAGTCGTTTACTGTTGGAAAGAAGCTACAGATTACCATTCATAAGTGAAATTTTGTCCATCATCTTTCTTCCCTTTTACCTTTTAAGGTCGATTCACACACATCAGTCACAGCGCGTCTCAGTTCCGAGCTATCCGTCTCGTGACAGTCATAAAAAATTCAGTTTCCGGTTACGCTGTCTACACTCGTCCGGCGCCGACCCGTCAGGTGACTGGTTGTTACCGTGACTGAACTGAGACGGAACTGTGACTGTGACGCGCCGTAACTGATGTGTGTGAATCGATCTTTAGTCTGTTTTCATTATTATGACTTATAGAGATAGTTGTCAATGGTTGTACATTATTTAATAATTCAATTGTTGATAGCAACAAAATTCACGGATGATTGTTTTTACATATTTTATTGATTTTATAAGTTTGAAGGCATCTATTTATTTTCTGTATATCCTTGCTTTCTATTTCTTATCAATTATATTGGTTGCATAATGTAAAATGCTGTACATTAATCTGTGCTGTTTTATTGAGATTTAAAAATAACATATATAATATAAAGCATTATCCAGTGTTTCCACAGTAAATAGGTTATTTTTCTATTGAAATAAAGCGAGATATTGATAAAATCAAAGATACTTATGAATAGAATTGCTAGATTTTTGTCTAGTAACAATTTTATAACAAAATATTACACGTTTTATATTACTCCATCCATAAATCTAACCCAAAACTACTAATTCTTGGATAATATTTTGCAACGCTTATTGTTTATAAGTGATACGAAATCAGTGGTGAATTTCTTGAATAATGTATTTATATGGCAACCGTATCAATGTGAGAAAACTGACGTTTGATTTGTATATTTTGCAACTCTTTCCATCTATTACATCACTCTCATTGATAGTCTTCCATTTCTAATAACCATTTATGATCTACTGAAAGAGATAATTTCACCTAAGATTCGGTTTCGATTTGAATTTGGAATAATACTTATGTTTAGTTTGTTTTCATTAGTTCACGTATTATTTATAATAAAGTTGAATGTTTATATTAATTTCATAAAAATATGTTATTACTGTTATTTTCAATATAACTTTTTTATTATATGTAATGATATAATATTGTAAGTAGACACAATTTTTCAGAAATATATTACTATTAGAATAACATGATTATCGTTTTTTATTGTTTCCATTCCAAATAATGCATAATCAATAAATTATTTTAGATTATACCTGTGTGAAAACAACTCGTCTTTATGGGAGAGCTATAATTATTAATGGCTTGTCAGACACTTCAATGTCTGTAATACAGTAGAATCTCGATTATCCGAGTCCTGGTCAACCGAGCCTCCGGGTTATCCGAGCTAGTAATAAGAGAAAAAAATTAAAATAAAGCTTTTTTATAGAGGACAGAAGTTGACGCAGATTTGAAATATCAGACTTTTTTATGATGTAATGTCATGGTCTCAGTTGAAATAAGGCGTGTAAATAGTTTATTTCACGTTTTAACCTTGTTTGTTTTTGTTTTTTTGTTACAAGTTTTGTCAGGGTTTTTATTTTTATTTGAATTTTCCTGGTAGTAGCACTTAACCTCCGTATTATCCGAGGTGGTCTTGGTCCCAATTTCGAGATTCTACTGTAATAGGAGATTGCATGAAAGTTGCACAAAACCATGTGGATAACATTCTCTTCTTTGGCTATGTTATGGAATCAATGGTTGAGTTCATGGGAGCCTTACCGGTTACCGGTGCACCGTAAACTAAGGCGTCTGATTGGTCTATTCAAATCCATAGACCACGTGATTCCTTTACGTAATGACATTAAAAAAGGTCTACTCCTTCAATATTAGATACGGGGCGTTTCAAAATGGTCTTAAAGGTTACAAAAATTCAGTGCAAATGAGTATTACACTAACAAGAACGAAGCAAGCAGTGCCCGAAAGAGCACTTCAAACAGTTTTTTCCACATCAGGCAGTTGACTAACCGTTGCCTGCTAGATGTAGACAGTAGAGAAAATGTCGAAATATTTTGTGCGACCTCTCGTGGTGCAGTGTATCCACGAAAGGACTGTGACATCTGTTTGGCACCTGTTCATTTTTTCTGCAGTTGCCAACTCCTTAGTCAAGGGAAGTGATAGCCGTGAGCCGTAGCAGGTATCTGTACAATCAGATTGATAAGCTGCGTTCTCCTGGGCTCTCTTTGTAAGGGTGACCGATTAGATTGGGCAGAAAAAAGACACTGTTCTCTGCTGTAAAATCACTTCCCGGTGGTTCAGAACCCACCTAAAGCTGTCGGTCCAGCTCATCAATCACCATTATCCACGAACAGGTCTCAGACCAATGTGGGCTTCATCCTCCAAAAAAAATCAATCTTTTCTTGCAGCATCACTGTCATATCACCCCCATCTACTCTTTAGAGCAAGCATGATACCCTTGAGTCTGGCAAGATCACTTGATGCGGCTGTTCATGCATCTGGGGCTCCCAAGTGTTCTCTGGAAGCGGTAATATGACCTTTGAATCTCTGGAAAAAAGATGTTGAACTTCTCCTGAAAATGGTTAAAGAAGTTTTCCAGCAAGCCAGACTCACCAGAATTTTAAAAGATAGCCTTCCAATGGCATCTCTAAAACATTTTAAGGCATTCTCATGTATGGGTCTAGATCTAAAAATATAATTAGCCTTCCGAGTGGTAGATACATCACATCACTCACCAAGGCTGAGCAAGACAAAGAAAAGGAAATATTCAAATATTTTTTATCATAAACCCCCCCCCCCCCCACTCGTTTGCGATAACCAAAAGCTAAGATAAGATGCACTTAGACCTATATATGCGTCAAAATGGACGGATTCATGTCAAGAATCGCTAAAAATTGAGTTTTATCGGAATTATTTTTCAAAACTTTTCTTGGAGTAATACCCTGGAGCCCCTCTTCTTTCATAAGAACTAGTTCGGAACCCACCTAAAACAGTAGGTCCAGCTCACCAATCATCATCATCCAACTCATTACCCACGCACAGGTATCAGACCTATGTGGGCTACATCCTTCAAAAAAACATTTTAAAGGTGAGATCGTCTGAAAAGTTGATCTTTTCAGTTGAACCGTTAGATCCCTGCCTTTGCATTGCGATGTAAACAAGAGTTTTCCTCCACATTAAAAATGATTCCAATGTATTTATTGAGGGTTAAAATAAAATGCATTATACCCTGTCGCATCGATCCTGTTTGCAAGCAAGGTGAAATGCGAAATAAAGTTTATCTCATGTGAAAACAAGCTTTGCTTATGGTTTTTACCCATCTACATAATTTCTCATTTATCTGGCCTCCTCTTGAAAAGTTTGTCCATGTCTGCTCTTTGATATGCTATTGAATTTGGTTTCCGAACCACCGGGAAGTGATTTTACAGCAGAGAACAGAGTAATTTAGATCGGAGTAATTCTTATTTTGGCTGCTAGACGTATATTCGCATCCCGACGCATCGTTTCTATAGAGGGATTATTCAATTATTGATTAGCAAAATGTAGTATTGAATGTATTTTCCACTTTTATTTATTTTTTTTTTTGTATTTAAATAAATGTCTCTGTTCTTGGGTTACAAGACAGAGAAAACCCTTATTAATAATAATTTAATAGTCAAGAACGCCCTCAAAGTTTACAATATTCATATTTTGCACGGATGCTTTCTACTTGCTATTCTTGTGTGTTTTGATCCAATTTAAATTCTTATTTTATGTACTCTTCATGGGTGCGTTATTTGCAATCAATAACCAACTTCATACCTTTCAATCTTAAAAACGCCTTCGTTTGACCTTTTTTGTATTTCATAGGATAACTCAATAATCACGGTAGATATAATGTTTTATGTGATTTTTCGGCTAATTTCAAATCGAATGAATTCAATTCACCACCTAAATGAGAGGTCTAGAAGCTTGAAGTTTTCTGAATGAGTATAGGTACTAATTTATTGATTTCTTATTGATAAAGATAGCTCCACTCTTCGGCTATCTTTATTTTTGTACGGTATTATAGCGTTTCCGAAGGAATAAGCTTTTGCAATCTGACAGATTCCGAGCGAAATGTTTTCGCAAACACCTGTGTAAGCATTACCTTTTTTAAGAAAGTGATATCCGCGAGCTGTGGCAGTTATCTGTTCAGTCAGATAAGATAAGCTGCAAATTCCTGGGTCCTTTTGTAAATGTGACCAATTAGATCTGCCACCAAAAAAGACTCTGTTCTCTGATATAAAATCACTTCCCGGTGATACGGACCTCACCTAAAACTGTAGGTCCAACTCATCAATCACCATCGTCCAACTCTCATTACTCACGCACAGGTCTTAGACTTATCTGGGCTTTACCCTCCAAAAAACATCACATTATTATTGTAACATCAAATATATTACAGGTTCAGAAGGTTCTAGAGGCTAGAGATCTTTTTACCGTTATTACATTGCAAGATTGTTAGATTGATATATGAGTAAAACGAATTATTTTTATTACCTGAACCCAGCTACCTAGTCGAATTGAATTCTGCCAGGCAACAAACTCTATTTTTACCTATGGTAAGTTACTCGAAATAACATAGGTCTTAATAGTGTAACGATATAAGAAACGCTATCCTATTTAAACTGTATGAAATCTACGTTCTGGAGACCATATTACATACCGTAGTCAATTCGCTTGAAAATTATCATTTTGATTAGGATTTCGGGATCTGAGGGAAAGGCTTTCACTGGTTATTAAAATTGTTATTATCATCACTACTTGATGCTCAAAATAATTTTTGTACCCTCATAACTTATAAACATAATACAGTATATTTGTAATTCATTAATGGGTATTTGTTGAATTCAAACTTGGCGCTTTCAATGTGTCGGCTGCACTCGTAGTGCTGCTCATAGCGGCGTCATTTGAAAGCAATCTTGAAGCAGGTGTTTAGAGTGAAGGACGCTTTATTTGAGAGTGGTGCAAAAACAACATGATGAAGCGGTAAAGTGAAAAATGGTATGTTTATTATTAGAAATTTCTTTAATTAATAATTTGCTTGCTTTCTGTGTTGATTATGCGCTTGGCAGTATAAGTTGCTTGGGAAATTATTGACGTCCATTTGTCATCATCGGACCCATCTTGGCACCCTTTTATGACGCTGTCGAAAACATCCCCAAATAATTGTTTTGGTCCTATGTAATGACTTTTTGCCGTATTTTAGTGGGACGTACTTATTGATTAGTTTCATTTTTTATACTTCCACGTTAATTGATTCTATCCTATTTATCTGATTTTGTAATAGCGATTTATTGTGAAAGATTAACTGGAAAATGCACGCTTCATTGAGCATTTTAGTCAATTACATATTTAAGACAAGAAAAATGGGGATGATTTGAATATTTTTCCCGAAGGTTTCCATGTGGGAGATTCGAGTGTTCGTCTTTCATAACCATTCTATGCTTGGATGCCTTGAAAAATTATCAAATAATCTATATCAAACGTGTTTTATGCACTAACTGATAACACGGCTTTACGTTAGAGGGTGAGATCTTGGCAATTTTTAATCAGGTGAAGACAAAACGACATGTTTTGTGACAGAGGATAGTCGTTCATTCGTACATTTTTTGGTTAGAATGTTACTTTTTTATCAAATCTATAAAAATGTGTTGAAATTCATTCAGCTAGTTTGTTTTATAAAATGGGGTTATATTTTGACATGACAACTTTATCACTTCTAATTTATTTGTTATCAGCAAAATTGTTAGCTATGTCGCTCAGAAAATTTTATACGTAGATCTCTCTATCTCTTAATGGGTAAGTGAAATAATAGCTGCTAACTTAATACTCTATGCTCAAAACTTGAATTGGCTTTTGGCCAAGGAGTGCTGTGATGTTTTTATTTTCGGCCTTAATGACTTTTTTACTATTATGAAGTGACATGAATTCACTTTTGATTTGGAGAAACGTAATAAAATCACTTGGGCTTCCAAGTACATTACATTTTTTGTGTAAACCTCGAGTCAATAAAAATGTCTTTCAGCGCTGTTACCCTTTTTATTATAATTTTTTGAATGAAATGTTTGGTATAAGTAACGGGTGTTGTACCACATATTTAAACTAACATAATTGGGGAAGACCTGGAAGACTACCTTAGATAATAATACCAGAGATTCAAAGATTTCCATTTACCCTCGACATTATCATTATTTACCCACTGATCTTTCTTTTCAGCTTTCCTTCTTGGATTAAATTGCCATTTTCGCTTCTATATTTTGCCTCATTTAGCCTAGATTTGGTCTTTATTATTTACTTACCTAATAGAAAAATATCGGTAACTTAACTGGTAGAAAGAGTAGGGTAAAGGAACCTGTAACTGACACCTTAGTGATTCATGAATATTATCTATTAACTTTGGAGCTATTGTATCGCTTCATCGAAAAGTGCTTACAAGCTATTTATTCAAGTCTTTTAACGGACTAATTGTAATTGGAATTAATTTGGATACAAATTTGAACTTTAAATTTTGATTTCAAAATCACTTGATATTTACTCCAAAAGCTGACACACCTATTTTATTTCTGTTCACCTCCAATAGCTGACATCCATGTCAGTTAAGGAATGAGCTCATTTGATTTTATATATCAAATGGTAATCATACTCATAAAACAAACACTAGGAGATATTAGCAATAATTAAAAATATATATATCTAATATTTTTATTATATAAGTTAATAAACTTAGTAGAGAAATTTGAAAATTAATGATAGTGATAACTTGGAGTCCTCATTGTAATCAACTGAATTGTTTATTTTCTTCCATATAAAACAGACCTAACAAATATATATTCCAAGAAATAAAAACAAATAAATAAAAAATTCATTTCAATAAATTAAATTAAATGAAATTCTCAAAGCGAATTTAAAGTGAATTAAATAAGTTCATTTCTTGAATAACGATTGGATGGAAAAACATTGAAGTAAAGACTATAAAAACTGTTTACTAGGCCTATATTAAATTAAAAATTCTTTACAATATTTATCTCAGGAACTCTGAATTTTCCATGGTCATTAACTGGAGTAGGCTCAGAAAATTTTTAATTACCTTTTCAATACGGTGCCATATTTTATCTTCATTGCAAACAATTGAAATCAATGAGTAGGCCTTAATCCATGCCTAAGGACGAACTACAACAGTGCGAAATTGGCCATCATATACATTCACTATGAAAGTACCTATAAAATTATTAATTTATGTTTAAATGAAATCATTTGAGAAAGCAAAGTAATGTGTAACAATTTGTTATTTATTGCTATATTGTTCTACTTTCGTTATTTTGCATTACTATGATTCTTATTAGACTCAGTACAATTTATGAAAATGCAAGAGATAAATAGATGTGGAAATTAATTATATCTAACAGGCTTGTTACACTGAGTGACTAGTCGTAGACCATGGTTTGATCCCCCCCCCCTTTGTTAGAGCGGTTCCAAGGGGGGAACCCAAATCCCTCAAATCGAAATCGAAATATACTGAGGACAGATAGGTAGGTAGGAGGGTCAGCGAAAATCCATTTGTGATCCCCCAAAACTTTCCTGTGGGACCGCTCCTGGCCCTATGTCTACACACTTGATGGTGTGTCATTGAATTTTGAGTAACTAGCCTCGAACCGTGCCGGCTAGAGAAGATAAGATGCGAGCGCTTAAGTAGCCGCTTTGTTTTGGTCAGCAAAGATGACTCTGTTTTCTTCTTTTTAATCCCTTCCCGGTGGTTCGGAACCCACCTAAAACTGAAGCTCCAACTCAACAAACATCAACATCCAACTCATTGCCCACGCACAGGTCTCATACCTATGTAGGCTTCAATTACTGAAAAATAGTATCGATAACTATAGCTTAACTATATCAATTATCGATAACTTGAGACAAATTGTTTCTTGTGTGACTAGAAATGATTGACCTTTATGACATTTATTGTGCTACGGTACACGCTGCTCAAATTGAATGCATAACATAATAAATAATAGCAAATTGCAGTTTTCTCTCTCCAGGAACGATCCATCTCAATTGCCATAGGAAAGTCAATAATTAAAATTTTATTTTAATCAACTAATTTTGTAAAAAAATTTAATTAAAAAACCAGGAATATTTCAAAACAAGTTATCTTTCCTTTTTTTTTGTAGTTTGAAAGCAATTAATGTTTGAAATATGTTCAAAATCACTTCCCGGTGGTTCGGAACCCACCTAAAACTGTATGTCCAACTCATCAATCACCATCGTCCAACTCATTACCCACGCACAGGTCTCAGACCTATGTGGGCTTCATCCTCCAAAAAAAACTACACATCCTTACATAAGCAAATATATGCTGTCAACCAATCCATCCATTTTTCTATACACCTGAAATTTTCTTGATTTTCTACGTTTCAACAATTAAACAAGCAGGTTTCTGTGCATTCACCTTTGGAGCCATAAGTTTGTATTTTACTTCTGTGTATTTTGTTCTTTTTCGATATTTTTGTGCATCTTTTATGTGTTGAATTAATTTAAATTTGTTTCAGAGTATTTCAAAGGGCTAGAAAATCAGATCGTTGACAAGATGAATTTCTCACCTTTTGGAAGTCACTTTCCGGCTTCAATTCCTCCCATCCACCAGTTCACCACCAAGTTCACACACGACACTAGTGTGACCAATGACACCGGCGGAGGAGGCACAACTGTCGTTAATGGCGTCGCCTCACAAACAACTGGCGGAAACGGAATTGGCGGGGCCATGGCCAACGATGAGGGGGTGGTGGGGTCGCCTCCCCCGGCCCGCTACCCCAATCACTACAACTCTCAACAAGCAGCTAACATGCCTCAGGTCAAGTATCAACGTGACAGCAGCACTCAGGTTAGTGGCAACATGATTCCTGTTTCACCGCCACCTAACACAACAAAGTATGCCTCAACGGAAAATGTCCACCATTATGGAACGAACATTCCAGATGTTTACAATCAACAACAACAGGCACAACCTCAACAACAACAGCAGCTTAACCACAACCAACAAACCCAACAACAGAAGAGACCGCCTTCTTACCATAACGAGAACAACATCCACGGACAGGAAATGCAAGGTAGTAACGTGAAACAGGAGGAGAAGGAGGATGGACAGAATGGGGAGTACTCGACGATTATTCAGCAGCAGCAACCGCCCGGAATGCCCCCCACCTGGCAGAGCATCGCGACGCCGGGATCAACTGTGGCCGATTACTTGTCCCACCTACCTGCATCAACACTGCCAATTTCGTTGCATCATTTCCTGAAATACAGTGCCGAGTCGATTAAAAAAGATGCAGAAACAACGATCGATCAGCCGCTGTTACATCAGCAGCAACCGCTGCAGCAGGGACCGCCGTCGCCAGCTAAGAAAAAGAAAAAGAAGAAGGTGCCGAAGGAGAAGAAGCCTCGACCCAAACCGGGCGAAATTCGGTTGACTACTGCGTTGGATGGCTCGACTCTATATTGTTGTCCCGAGTGTCACATGGCGTATCCGGACAAGTCGTTACTGGAGCAGCATCTGCTGGGACACACGATGGAAAGGAGATTCTTCTGTGACATCTGTGGAGCTGGTTTGAAGAGAAAGGACCACCTGACACGGCACAAGCAGAGCCACAATCCCGATCGGCCGTTTGTGTGCACCGTCTGCATGAAGGCCTTCAAACGCAAGGAACAGCTGACCCTGCACTTTGTGATCCACTCGGGCGAGAAGCGCCACGTGTGTCCCGAGTGCGGCAAGGGATTCTACAGGAAGGACCATCTGCGCAAGCACACGCGCAGTCACATAGCGCGCCGCGTCAAGGCCGAACTCAGTCAGCATGTGCCCAACAACAACAGCAACAACCAGGCCGACCGCGACCCAATGTCCTGAGGGTCGGCCTCGGGGACTAGCAACGGCTATACCCCCGATATGATGGCATTTGTCTCCGCAGCCAGGGACGCATTCTAAGTCAACGCATGCTCTTTTGTTCTCTCTCTCTCTCTCTCTCTCTCTTTTTCTCACTTGCCCCTATTTGTGCTTTTCCTGGAGCTAATGAAGCTTTAAGAAAGGATCATAAATACGTCCCATATTATACGGGCATAAGACCCTTATGTATGAACCTATCTTGAGGCTTCCTTCCTCAAGGAAGACTTGAAAATTTTCTAAGTGCATACTTTTCCTTGAGCTAAGGAAGCTTCAATGTATAATCATAATTACGGGCATGTATCTTTGAACTTACCTCGGCTCAACGGAGACTTGAGAAGCCATTCAAGTGGTTGATTTTCCTAAAGTTGAGGAAGCCCTTAAGGTAGGTTCATGAGTACTGGCCTTGAGGTACATTTCTTGGCCGTCAAAAAAGGAACGATAACTAGAATTGATCTGACTTTCAAGTTTCAATTTAAGTAAGCTATAAGCTCAGTTTTGATTCGTTCTATTTATAATATCACTGTACTAAAATGCTAAAAAGCTCGGAAATCTTGAGTAAAACTGTCTTTTTCAGCGTAAATAATCGTGGAATTGAACCAATTGTGGTTCTTTCAGGTTAATTCAATCACTTGTAATTCAGTATTAAGCTATTCGTTTAGTTTAGATTAATGGTGACCGATTAGACTGGCCAGCAAAAAAGACACGTTCTCTGCTGTAAAATCACTTCCCGGTGGTTCGGAACCCACCTAAAACTGTAGGTTTAACTCATCAATCACCATCATCCAACTCATTACCCACGCACAGGTCTCAGACCTATGTGGGCTTCATCCTCAAAAAAAAATATTGCCATGCATTGGACTAAAATTCAATATGCTGAAATATAAAATAAAAATTCAGCAATATGAAAAAAGAATGCCACCAAGTGATCAGTATAAACTAGACTGTAGACAAATATGGGGCAGCTCTTTTTTTTCAAGGCCAAAATATGTAGTACGAGTGCCTTTTTTGTTTATATTTTATTATTCTAGTCTAAAACCAGGGAAATCAAACTGTTTTATTATGATTGGAACACATCAAATCTCAACAGTTTAATCAACCTGAAACGTCTCTTTCAGTTCGGTTTTCGTCGGTTTTTCCGGCGGCTGGGAAAGTACGCTTTTCCACCAGTTTGTGCTTGTTTAGTGACAACGCAAAACTGTACAATATCCAGCATCAACAATATTCCTGCTTCTTGTTCATACTATCTGGCTTTGGTAAAGAAATTTAGAGAAAATATTTTATTCTGTATTGTTGAAACCAATAATCAAACTGATTTGTTTGTTTTGCTGCAGTACAGCCGATGGAAAACAAACAGTGGAGCGTTGTTAATTGGGATCGGTACTTAATAACCGATATACCGGATTTAAAAATAATATTTTTACATTCTTTGTACATTGTATAGTATCGAAAGCTCGATCAACCTCGAACATCGAATTATGATATCCTTCCACTTGTAATTGTATACTGTTTAATACTAACACAAGTTTGATCAAGCTTTGTACTTCAGTTACTGTACCGTGTAATTTTGTTTTAAAGTATATGTAATTGTTTTGTGGTTTCGAAAATTACTCATCGACCGATAAATTGATATATAGTCTCTATAATCTGTCACACACTAAGTATGCAGCAAGCAAGTGTGCGCATGCTTAGTGAGCACGGTAGCTTATTTAAAGTCTATTATGTTGTTTTGTCGGTCAACAACGAATTATCATTACCATAAAAACTTACATTGAAGTAAAATTTCCAAATTGAAGTTGGAGGTTTTGGAAAATTCCGTATACTAAGTTGTTCAGTACTTTTAAAATGATATTTATGTAGATTGAAATAATTCAGTACTGGAAAAAAGCTTTCTAAACTAAAGGTACAAGAACTAGTAATATATAAGCTTGTATTTTGCTATAAAAAGGCTTCTCAAAGCCTGTTTGCTTGAAACAATGTTTTTAGCTTATAGTTGTTATCCGGAATTTGCGATGGTCTGCATCTTCGACGCTCTACTGTTGATTTTTTTTAAATTTTTATTTCTTTCCACACAACATATTACAATCATAATAGAAATGCAATTAAAACAGAAAGAAATATATATAAATATTATTTCCCCACATGGACTACAGTAGTTTATTCAGTCGCATGAGCTTGAAGCTTTCCATAAGCTTGAAACTTGTGATTGGTTAATGAGCTGAGTTGTTAATGGAAAAATACAATTTCTACTTATTTGTAGAATTTTGGTTGATGTTGTGGAACTCCATAATAAAAGAATAAAACACTGTTAAATGTTGTCAATTCCACTTCTTTATCACAGTGCTGTAGTGATAAAGAAGTGGAATTGACAACATTTAACAGTGTTTTATTCTTTTATACAATTTCTAGTCGGAAACGAGTTAATAAATTACGTCACAGTGGTTAAAACCCCATTTTACGTTCACTAAGACCTAGTTTCAGTGCAAATCGAAACCTTCGTAATGGGGAAATAATAATTATATTATTTCACCGACAGCAGATTTTATTATAAACTTAAAAGTCATGTCATTTATTTTTAGTATATTGTAGATTTTTATTGTAAAATATATTAAACTATTCCTTTTTATTTATCAGTCAGTCTTGGAGGTCATCACTCTTTTAATTCAACTGTATTGTGCAGTTGAAAGCTGTAATTGAAAACTGATTATTTTCAAAACTAACCTGATTATATTAATGAAGGTTTAAATACCTGCGTTTTGTTATCCAATAATTATTTGTTCACTACCGGTTTTAATCTTTCCATGGGGTCATCAGGTGGTTACTAAATAATTATTGGACACCAAAAACAGGTATTTAAACCTTCATTAATATTAACTGGTATCCGGAGGCTAAAGAATCCAATATGATTGTATTAGTAAAAATGAAAGAAATAGTATCTATGGAGTTTTAATTTCATTTTCTATTCAATGAGGCTTCTTGCTCAAAGCATTCATGTTTGATGAATCTCATTGAAGAATTTCTTCATTTGTTTGATGTCCAGCTTGTATATATTGAAATATTATTGAAAATATATGCAACATTGTTGGGATAGGTGCAAAGGATTAATGTATTTTGATACGTGATGTTAATTGATCATGTTAATCGATAATTGAATCCATTGTAGAATATTTGTAAATATATTGATCAGCTATTAGAGCAAGCTTAGATGATAACATTATACAAGCAAAGAGTTTTTATATAAATCACAAAGTCGACTAGTCTATTCGTACTGCAGTTAGATACTTTAAATTTATGATTGAAATGTGTAATTTATGACTGAGTAATATTGTAGAAACATATTTGATTCAGTTTTAAAATGTGTAAATAACAAAAAAAAGTCAGAGCACTAGTAGTTGAAAGTAGATAGTGTGAGTGAGGTATTATCAGCTTTGAATATTATAATTAGCAATTGTTTGCGATTTTGTAACTGTTGCAGTATTTAATTATCATATATTATAGTAGCCTACTCGCCAGTAGATGATATATAGATCTTAGATTGACTCGTTACTCAGGGTTGCCTTAGAGCCTCGTAATAATAGGACACTATGACCGTACAATAAAATATTATGTACATACAGAAAACAGCTTTGATAGAGGTATTCAGCTTTCAGTAAAAAAGAATGGCAAGTAAAAAATGCGCTTGGTCCATTTTTGATGACATATTGATTGTACTGAATTTTAGCTGGTGAAGAGCACTAAACATGCACATTATAATGTAAATTCTAATGTACAGGTACACACGCTTAAATTGAGCTAATTCAGCAAATTTGCAAATGGCTGTGATCGATTTCTGTGGATTTCTATCTGTGTACGTTATACATATAATATGCCCAATACCAGAATGTAGAAATTTTAAGGTTTAATTTGTGTTTTACAATTTTGTGAACTTCTTGTCTTCCTTCCATCTATTTATTTCTATACTCTTCATTCTCTTAAGTATTTTCTTTCCTTTGTTTATTCGGGTGCCTGTTTCACTCATTTGAAGATGACAATCTATATAAAATTTCGTCAAATTGAATTTCAATCTAGTTCTTTTATATTCATTGACGAAATATAAAATTTCTACTCCATTATACAATATTTTGTAAAATTAAATTTCAATCTAGTCCTTTTATGTTCATTGACGAAATACAAGTAATACTAATATTACACTAACTAAATACATCACTTGATAGTCATCAGGAGAAATTACTGTTTAAAAATACTGAATGAGGCATATTTTGGTTAAAAAATTTGAAAGTTATTCAACATTGGTTGAGGAACACTTCTTCAAGTTGAGTTACTTAAATCCTGCACATTTTTCCATTCAATTCAATATACTTTATTGCAATCAACAAATTTAAATGGATTTAAAATTCCAATTAAATCATCAAAAATGGCTTGCAACTGTTGTTTTTAAAAGTAACATTACTCCAAGAAATGTACTCCAACAATTAGGTCTCTTGAATTTATTCAAAATTGTTTTTTAATCCAATTTGAATATGAAATAATTCGTTGATATTGAAATCGAGCATCTAAATAGATTCTGCAACAATGCTGCTCTGATGCTATTTTAATTTGTGAACCAGGCCCTTGATTAATGAATTGAATATAATACTATGATTATATTCATTATTATATTATATATCATAATGAATTGAATGTAATCAGTTCATTGTGTATTATTTAATCCCAGACTCAAATAATTATGCTAATGGTATGAATCAATATTTTCATATAGCTGTACTTCTGGCTCCTCAGTTTTCATTTTAATATATTCCAATTGCTAATTCACGTTTTCCCTTCATTCATCGATACAAATATTTAAAAATCATTGTTGGCAACCGAAGCCTGTTTTTTAATTTATATCACAGCTTCAACTCGAATTATGGAAATTATTTGAATTAAAGCTTCCGTTTAATCATAAATTAATATCTCAAATTAAATACATCACTTATTAACCTGTAATCAGTTAATTTAGTGACTCCACATTTTCCATCATTGTGTGATCATTATTATGCAAACTTCAGTTCGCATAATAATTTTGCAAAATTAGTTCGCAGAATTAAGTTTGCATAATAAGTTCGCATAATTAGTTTTTGCGAACTTCAGTTCGCAGTATTACGCTTATAGGGTACAGTGCTGCCAAGTTGCCTAGTAGCCAAGCAATCCTAGTCAAGCGGTCACGTTTTCATGAAACAGCATGTGAGTGACAAAATATAAATGAAAAATTGCAACAGCGCACTCATACTCCCATGTGAAATAGCATTGACATAAGACTGTATTGCATACGAAGTTTGCACAAACTATTGCACTCACAACTGTGATTGGATATATTCATTTGAACTACAATATTGTTTTAATATTACACACTAATCCAATTGAATAAAATCTCCATTACTTTTTGTGGTCGCGTTTTACATTTCCGTGATTACCTGAAAGATGATTGCAACTCCTAATTTGATATTTCAACTAATTTTTAATAATTCGAATACAGTAGCATCTAACATAAATTATTAAACAACTAGAGGAAAACATGATATAATGCTTCCACAAGTCCTGTCCGAACAATATCTATTAACTGTCATGAAACGGGAGTTTGGAGTAGTGTAGGCTTGTGTAAATTCTAGCTAGAGTAGATGTGAGAGTAATTCTAACACTCTCGCAACTTGTCTAGCAAGACTATGCACTGATAGATCTACTCTAGCCTGTCACTCTGGAAATGTGTCTCCCGTTTGGACGGATCTAGAGTTTATTTTTGAAATTATCTATTAGTCACTATGAATGAATAATAGATTTTAGATTTTCATTTCTTCAACCACTTTTCATATTGATAAAGTATATTTATTTTTTTAGTATCTCATGATATAGGAATTTTCGATAATTTATTATTTATAAAGTTCCGTTATTTTGTCGTTTTCTGTTGCACTGACAATTTAAAAACATTTAGCATGTATTAATCCGTGGAAAATAAAAGCAAGGAATATGAGATAAAAAAGATATGAAATAGAAGAGATTGGTAAATTATAACCGAAAGATGTGATAAAAAGCAATTGCAGAAATTAATGTCTTAAGATGGATTTGTTTCAAGATGCGTACTTTAGAAAAAAATATTTTTTAGTAGAATCAATCAATCAATGTTGGAACCTTATCATCATAAATTAAGAGGTTGCCAATTCCACTAAATTAACTATTTATTTGATTTGCAGGACCATGTTTTTGTGTAACACTTCTTCTGTAGAAGACTACTATACTCTTCTTAGTTCATTTATTAGAGGAATTTCCTCTCCCCAATATTTTTTTTGTAATATCATTTACTCTGAAAATATTCCATAAAAAACACTTCTGTTGATAATTTATTATAAAATAACTATCACGGGGTTTAACAGAAAAATATGCTGTGAAGTTTTATTCTCCTTTATCAACAGAACTAGCTTGTATCTGATGGCTAGCTCATACTCTGACTTGAAATCTTGTTCATGCAATATAACTTTTGTGTTTTTTTTTTAGTTTATCACAGCTTGAAACCATGCAAGTATATAATTATTATGTATTTATAGAAACCTAACGCTTCATGTTTTACAATTCCGAAATATGTTTAGCTAAAAAAGTACATAAGTTTTATAATGTGAAAGATTATTAGTGCAATTCGTTGAACTATTATTCAACCTCATCGCAAATTTACAAATTATAGTTCAACAAAATATATAAAATACTCTCACTTATTTATAGATAGCTTATAAATATATTTTTGTAGTGTTTTGTCTTTTTAGAGCCCAGTGTGTTGTGTTATCGTTTGTTTGTGTGTAACTTTAGTAATTAATAATGAAAAGGTGATCTAGTAAATAGACTAAAATATTATGTGGACAACAAACAAGAACTTATAACGTGAATTGAAAGAAACAATCAGATTTGTAAATTAGTGGGGTCCATATTTTTGGCACCCTCTCACCAAATTGTGTAATATATTTGATGTAAATAGTTGAAAATGATAAAATACTATTAGTTGATAGTAGAAATTTGAATATTTATGATGAAAAAATGTATATTAGTATACATTTCTAGCAACGCAATTATTTAATTTTTTTATTATAGTGCTCAAAACAAATTATTAGGATATAGTGAGTTTTTGACTGTTATTTTTGATCTCATTATGATGTGCTTTCTACATTATTATTATTTGTAACCTCGGTCATTTTATTATTTTATTGAACTGATATTCAGTTTTTAATAATTATTATATTATGCAGACTGTGTTTTCACCAGAAATTATTATACCGTCATCATATTTTAACAATTTTTAACCGACATTCAAAACGGAAGGTTCTCAATTGGATCTGTTTTTTTTTTTTTTTTAATAGCGTAGTTGAACTCCCAATTCATTTATAATGGTCTTCTTATAACCAAAAAGCCTGTTAAAATGAAGTAAAGATATGTTTTTCCTTTTGGTATGAAGCTTGTCCATCAAATCGCTTATCTTATACGCTCTTTTTTGGAAATGTTGGAATGATGTCTGTATTTCAGCTTTGGACAGAATTGTAGCTGGTAACGATCTTAATTTATTTAATTGTATTTTATGTCAAAAAAGTAGTTTTGACGGGCGAAACGCTAAGGCTACAATTATTGAAAATGAAGATAATTGATAGAATCGATAATATTGTTCATCATAGATGAGTCATAAAAAATGAAATGAATCACTAAAGCTGGGATTCACGTTCCGATTTGCAGTACTACTTGCAGTCCAACCTCCAAGGTAGGATCTGAAAACGGACCGTGAATGGGCTTGTTGGATAGTTGGAATTGTAAAGGGACGACTTCCGATTGTCGATGGTGTTGGAGCATGTGTGGGGGAGTCGGATCAAAGTCGTCCAACTTATCTCAGTCATTGCTTGACCTTCGGGCAACTTCGGTTACATTTTTCGGCTCGAGAGCGATGCTCACAGCTGACTAGGAATAAAGTTGGATTGCAAGTAGGAGCGTGAGTGGAGTCGACTGCAAGTCGTACTACAAGTTGGAACGTGAATGCCCAGCTTTATCAATAAACTCCAATGCGGGCACTTGCTTCCATTGTTAAGTGATAACTTATATTACCATTTTATATCTAGCTATCCATATTTATAGGTTTCTTCCAATTTTCTGCTTCATCCATTCTTTTAAAATAATTTCAAATCATAATTTACAATAATTATTAATTTCTACAGATAATTATTCCCTTTTAACGCTCTTGAATTTCATTAATAAAAAGTCTTAATTTACTGACTATAAGAGATATTTTATGAAAAAAGTGATTTCATGCATTATTTCAAAAGCCGCAATTACAATTCATCAATTAATTATTTACAAGAATAAATAAATATTACTGAAAAAATCGCGATACTAATTGCATTGATTCTGTATTGTCAAAAAATCATTAAGTTTTATAAAACTGCAACTTATTTTACTTTTGAAAGTAAGTCGTGGTTTCGAAAGTGTAAAATAAATTGGAAAATATCTAGATAGCCTAAATATATTAGAAATAATGACATACCGGTAATCGAGAATGACATATTAGTTGAGTAAAGAAATTAATTTTATTGTCTTTGATGTATACATTAAAAATACTTTGAAATTGAGTCAGGATTCTGCACAAAATAATAATGGTCAATAAGGCATGGTTAATTAGATGTAATATTGTGAATACCATTAAAGTGGTTTCAAATAAGCTCTCAATTGTTCATCATTCAGAGCTGAAAAGATGAAATATATATTGTTGAATGTGTTAGAAAAGTTAAATTTGTAAACAATAAATTATAATGTCCAATCTGTCATATAATTTTTATTGATTTTCTTCAATATGGTCGCAAAATTTATACAGTTTTTGATTGACAGTACGATCTGTTATTTTAGTTCGACTCATCCCATCATTTCATTGAGTCTCGATTTTTTATGAATGTATATACTGTACTGTTAGATAGAGACACTGTACAAAATGTTGAATAAAAAGTGATGAATCAATATTTATTACAATAAATTGACACAAGTACTGTTGAAAAATGATAATACTTCCCTGCTTCCTGGCAGGCGCCTACTGTGAATCAATCAATCATTTTGTAGATTATATTATATACAGAAATATTATATAGAGTTGAATAACTAGTTGATAAAATATATAAGAAAATGAATTACTATTATACATGCATATTTATATATATATAATATATTATACACACACAACACAAGAATATGACTATTTGTAGATTATATTATACGATTAACAATTATAATAGATGTTAAATCTATTCATACACAAACAAAATAGCATTATTTCGTACAATACGACCAGCAGTACAAACTAAGAGCATACCAAGATGTATTTTATTACGTGAAAAATGTATATTAAGAACAGCCGGATAATGAATATATTATATGTTATTGTATTTTGAAATCTTCATCCACACATATTGTTTTAGAAAATGTTTTATTTTTAAGATGGAATTATTGGTGAAGATGCTGCAGTCATTCAATTGCTAACTATATTGTCTATATGATCAATTTTATTTATTTATATGATCAATTTTCCGTTTTATGCTATAAATGATTCATTACAGTGAAGAACTACAACTCTTTGGATAACGATAACAGTATGAAATTGCTATGAAATGTGATTAATTTAATTTAACACAAATCTTTTCCCATTGCTGAGAAAAGTTGGTTTTGTTTAACAGCTTTCAATTATTTCCAAAGCTATTTTTATTAAACAGAATTTATTAATTTCGAATTCCTTTAAGTGCTATTAGTTTATACTGAAGACTTCCGCAATGGCGGATATTGACAACAGAATTGAATAGCTGATGGAAATCGATGAATGCTACTGTACAAAGATATCAGTCACCACCGGGAATCGAACCACGGACCTCCCAATTGCCGGTCGGGCGCCTTAGAAAGGTCTCCATGGTCTAGTGGTTAAGGCGCCCGACCGGCAATTGGGAGGTCCGTGGTTCGATTCTCGGTGGTGACTGATATTTTTGTACAGTAGCATTCATCGATTTCCATCAGCTATTCAATACTGTTGTCAATATCCGCCATTGCGGAAGTCTTCAGTATAAACTAATAGCACTTGAAGGAATTCGAAATTAATAAATTCTGTTTAAGTAAATTTGTCAGTTTGTTCAATTGTCAGTAACTTCGAACTAACTATTTTTATTATTGTACGATATGTTAGTAGGTATACTAAATCTGAAGTGGTAGAAATCTTCATTCTGATTTATGGCATCAAATTAATGCGAATAGAAATTTATTATTATATTAATTCTACCATAATGCTGATAATAATTTTGATTCTCTTTGTACCTGTCTTGTGATTTACACAATTTGGATTTATAATTTATGAGAAATATAGTTGAATACAGAGACAATATTATTTATTCATGATACTGTGTCAGATTTATGAAACTATGGAAAACAAGTAGAATCTAAATTTTTAATTCAGTTTCAATGGAGTTGTTGGAATTTATTAACATTTTACTACTTACACAACTCAAAATTTATTTGGAAAGTTTCTGTTTTTAATTATAGAAATTGCTCATTATTTTGATTCATCAGGTATACAAATTTTGTAAATCACTTATTACACAAATTAAACAAGACAATTCAAGCATGAACAAATAATATTTTGCTATAGAATAGTCTTGAGCTACCGTAATTTAAATTATTTTCTGAAGCAAATGACATTCATTTTTTGATGAGATGTGTATTTTTATATAATTCTATGTCCTTCAAACTCTTTTTATATCATGATTTTTCCTGTAGAACTTATTCCTCAATTTTTTATTTGCCAGACATATATCTTCATTTGCTCTTATTATTGAAAAAACATGCGTTTATTATAGTTCGTCATTCTAAAATATTCTCAATTCCTTGAATATTATTTCTCCATTCATCCATGAATTATAAATCTTTCCTGGTATTTCAAGTCTTCGATATTTCTTCACCATAATATTAGCCTTAATTAAGCAGTCTTCATACCATCTGATTTTGTATTTGTAAACCTATAGACTTGCAATTATCTTCCTATTTGATGTTTGCCTCTTATATTATCTTTATGATTTTGGTGAGCGTCAACTCCAAAGATTCAAAAATAGATCCAGTTGAATGGACTGAAGTTAGTTCCTCGCTCTGTATTGAATTATTGGATTGTTTTAGAATAATAATACTATTTTTCATTTTATGTTGAACTTTTTTTAAATCAGTATTGTGAAATGTGTGTCCTTGCTGTAGTGATTTGTTTGTTTTCTTCGTTGTGTAAATTGCTGTTCATTATTGTTGAGAGTATTATTTATTTTTCTCTGTGTATGTTTTGTTTTATGTGGTTGTGTTCGTTAGGGTATTTGAAATTGGTAGGCATAATTTTTTCAATGTGATTTGGATGCTATGGCCATATAGAATTTTTAGGTACGTTACCTAAAAGGCTTACCTGATTAAGTTTAAAACTATTTATATGATTTATTATACTCAAGATTATCTCACCAAAGATTATAGAACTACAAGAAACTAAATATTCATTAGTGTTAATTATCTCTTTACCATAATTTGTTCCTCCATTCGTAAAGTTGTTACTTTTACAAAATAATTATTACAAGGTATTCATTGAAATTGTACCTCAAAATACTATTATTTCGTACCTAGATTATTTGAATTATAAATAATTAATTACTGTATCAATAATAAACCTGTACTCTAATTTCCAACTAGTTAAACTTAGTTTATCCCAGTGACTGTGTAATATCCTGATGACTAAACAGGAAGAAAAAATAGTAAAAGGGACATGAATTTTTGCAGTGAATAAATGAGAAACGTGACTATTGTACAATATGCCTGTAATATAATAAAAATTGTTGTGCTTGACTGTTCTTTTTATTCAGAAAGATCATTTCTTTATTTTAAAAATGTAAAATTGTTGGTTTGTCATCAAATACTGCTACTTGTTAGCGAAAACTATAATCATACTGTTCTTTGCAGTAGGCCTACTGCAAGGTTAATGAAAAATGAATTTAATAACCTTCGGCCTACTGTGCAGTATGCTCAACTACTGTAAAACTGAAGATTTTATTTCTTCAAAAGGTTATTGTGGAGTAGATTCAGTGGACTCAATGGAGTGGATTCAGTGGGCTTCAATGCTATAGCCTATAGCACAGCTGCGAAATGAATGCTGTGGAATTGTGTACGATAGTCTAGAGCAGTGTGTCTTGAGTACGGCTCATTGATCAAATATGTTCACACTTGACTAGTTTTGAAGCACAACTGTGCAAAACTTCACTTAGGCATGGAAAAATTGTCTACCAGGAATAGAACATTGCTTATGTAATACACTACACTCAAAATAAAAATAAAATATTAAAGGTTTTTAAGTGAAAATAGATGTAAATTTTTATAAATAAATAGAATTATTCCTATTTTAATTATTTTTTTTTAACAATTAAAGTACTTAACAAAGTAGATGTATTGGAAAATGTATCTAGCAACAATCTTTTCCCTCCATCTTGCAGGAATAAGATCAATTCCTGGTCCCATGAAGAGCAGGAAAATTTCTTGTACTGCTGCTCTTGATAGCTGCTTTCTTTAATGGTTTTAATGAACCATTGGAAGTTATTTTTAAATATTATCAGTTCTGATGAGCTTATACTCAAGTAGAAAGAATTAGTATTACAAGAAATTTGAATAGACAGATTAGCACTAAATACAAATACCGTAAGCCACTAAAATAACAGGCCATTAGATGGAACAACATATAAAATGAAACATTTTAATATCAATACTGACACTGTATTCCTATTTGAATTAAGATTTTACTCACTTATACTGGAGTGATGCATTTCGCTTCTAAAGAGAAGTTTCGTCAGCCACGAGTACAGTGTCAGTTTTGATATCAGATTCAAGAATTTCTTCATGGGAAACATTTTGTCTTGTGTACGTAAACTTGGCATTAGACCTACTAAATCAAAGATGAGCTACTTATTTTTTATTTCGTTATCCAGAATTAAACTAATCAACTCATAAGTCAAAAATAATTATTATTTCTAGAATCTAAAATGTGTTATTTTTCTCATTGATAATATCAATATTATCATGAGTGTGCTAGAATTTGGCTCAATGATTTGGAGTCCTCACACCGATCAGGATATTCGGGCAATAGAAAAAGTGCAAAACAAACTGCTTTGGTTTTTATACTTGAAAAAATTGGGAAGAACATGTCCTCTTGGGTTCCCTTCAGGTTCATTAAGAGACATTTGTCAGATGGACTCCCTGAAAAGGCGTCGAGACAGAGCGTCAGTGCTTTTCATTTGGGCATTGCTTGATGGAGTGATTCATTTACCTGTGTTGCTTTCTATGCTCAACTTCCATGTACCTACTTTCAATGCAAGAAACACAAACTTGTTTTCTGTGCCTAGGTGCAGAACTGTCCATAATTACTATTCACCACTGTAAAGAGCTCAGAGACTCACGAATAAGCTGGTAATAGGAGTGCAATTGTGTGATTCAGATAGAAAAGCTAGAAGTCTAATGTTAAATTTAATTCCTCAATGATTATATGCTTGTTCATGAGATGGTGTTTTTTAATCAAAAAGTGCTCAAGCTATTTAATTTTTCACCATCTGCTTCAACTTCATATATCATACTCTATCGCTGATCATCATCATCATTATCACCTTTAATAATTACTGTATTGTTATTTTTCCAATTTTTTTTTCTCTAATGTATAATGAGTTTTGTTTATATATTTCCCCCCACATATATAATACCGTAGTTACATTTTTGTATTAAGGGGACAAGCATGGAATTTTCCTTGTGCTCTCATAATTATGTACTCTGGCAAATAAATAAATTTTTCCTACAACTGCTCGTAAAGTAGTTCTTTACGTACTAAAAACTAATTGTAAAATACCTCTTTACTGCTCAGCAAGCGGTAAAGTACTTTACGCTCGCCAGCTGTTTTCTTTACGCTTCTGTTTTGATTTTGGTGCCTTCTCATTGGTGGATCACAGAATCCGTGAAATTGACATAACCTCAACAATGGCGAACGCTAACCAAATCCGCGCACGGTCTCTGATGTTACAAACTACAAGCTTTTATTGTGTTGGAATCCAGAACTTCAGTTGTAGGAAAAATATTGTATGTAATTCGCGCGTGAAGCTTCTTTATTGCTCTCGCAAAATTACTGCGCTCCGCTGTGCGTCGCGCAGTAAATGTTTTGGCTCGAGCAATAAAGTCGTGCTTCATGCTCTTAATAGGCTACATAAATAACTAATACGGTACTGTCTTGACTGGAGACTAGAAGATAGAAGGAAATGTAACCCAGATTTGTTTCAATCTTTACAAAAATATATGGAAAGGCGAGTTTTCTTTAAAGTTATATCTCCCCAAAATATTTTTCTTTGTATCCCACAGAAAAACTTTTCAGGTTCTCAACTTTTTGGGTTTTTCAGATCCAGCCTGCCTGTATCTATATATATAAAAATGAATGTCTGTCTGTATTTATGTATGTTCCCTATAGACTTCAAAACTACTTGACAGATCGGCATATGTTGTGTGAATATTGGGGATGGTTTCGGACCATAAATTTTAATAGGGGGGCTAATAATTATTATTAATTAATCCATTTTACAGACCTAACCTATTGAACTTTCCAGCCAAACAGCTTAAAGGAACAGCTGATAGAAGTCAAAAGTTTTTAATCATATGGCAGGCCCCTTAGTGGCGTTATTTACGCTGTCTGGAACGCAAAGACTTTGCATGTAGGCTACCGTTCAGTCGGAGCCTTGCAATATGTAGGAAACATATAACTGGGTATGTCGTATGATGAAATGTAATAAATTATGCCGGGTTGATGACATCTGTTAACCAATGCAGTTAGATATTTGAAATGTAGTCTCAGAGTAGGAGGTGGCGAATAATAAAATCAAAAACCTAGCTTCTACCCTAAGAGTCGTAGGTTTAAATTTGGAATGTTTATTAAGAGGTGGTGAGTAAGGTCTTACTGTGTAAGAAAACAACGAAGGAGGCCTCTCTAATCAGCTGGAAGAGCCCTAGCACTAACTTCTTCCCGAAAAGTCCTAGAAGGTTGAAATTTGAAGTGTAGCCTCAGTGGAAGATGGCAAATAATAAAATCAAGGAGAAATTTTAATCAGAACGCAGCAACGCGCGTCGGGCCAGCTAGTTTGAAATGAATAAAAAAATTTTGATAAAGAAATCTGTTCACATTTCCACTTCAACTGATATATATAACAGTTTTAAAATTAATGTCAAGTTGAATTATTTTCTTATATAAGGCGGAGCCCAGGCCTGATGAATGGCCCCAAAAGCATGTTCCAGGAGGTCAGAAAAAATTCAACTCATTAATAATTGAAAAACTGTTCTGCATATCAGTCGAAAGTAGAATATGAATATGAATTATCAGTTTTAAATCATTAATTTTACGTTCCCGATCAGTTTTAAGTTTGAATCTGGATTTGGCGCCTCGCAACCAGATACTAAAAAATCGATCATTGACGTATTGGATAAAACTTTCTACCAGCTATTATAAATGGACTAAAATAATAAATAATTAATATATTCACTTTATTGAATTACAATTAATTATTAATAATTTGCCAATTTAAAACAAATTTGATCAAGTGGTTATATAAAACTAATTTCACTGCCATCATGAGTTTTATCTCTGGAGATTGCGAGCTTGGGAGATTTTGAGAAAACAGCCATTTTGTTTTCTCGTATCTGTTGTCTGGAAGTCCACAGTCAAGTCGGTGTGCACTCTACTTGTAAATTTAGCTTCTTTCTTTAAATATTATCTGTAGGATTTTTGTTTTGTGAAACATAAAGACTTAAGAATTATCCATAATGGTCGAAGAAAGTAAAGGTGAGTTGAATTTCTACTTAAACAATGCTGTTTCGTAGACTGTGTTTACATTGAGTTGTAGCTTCTATATTCTGATTCAAGTCTAATAATAAATTGATAAAAACAATTTTTTATTGTTTATTTAGAGAGAGATAAAGACCGTGATAAGGATCGAAGGAGAAGATCCCGATCTAGAGAACGTAGGAAACATTCCAGGTCTCGTAGTGCGGAAAGGAGAGAGAGGAGATCACGTTCAAGAGAAAGAAAACGATCTCCCCGTTCTCGATCCAGGGATAAAAAGCCAGCAAAATCACGGAGACGTAAAGCTTCTCTTTATTGGGATGTTCCTCCACCAGGTTTCGAGCACATAACACCATTACAGTACAAAGCTTTGCAAGGTAAGCTGACATTTCGCAATGTTTTTTTTTTTTAATCTATTTCCCATGTTCCTTTCCAATTTCACTATTTATTTTCCTTGATCTAGCGATCTAGCCTTATCATAGATTCTTTATTATTTAGAAGTCTAACTTCTATTTGACAAGAACATAATTATTACATCTTAATTATTGTTGAACTAGGAAGGAATAAGTTACACATGACAGCTCAGAGCAATGCACTTTGGAATTCGTTTGAATGGTTGTTGAGAAGAACGGATATTTGAATATTTATCATAAATATTGCTACTTAACTTAAATCATGTATACTAAACAGTATCGACGTGGGTCTTGAGTTTCGTTTATGCTCTGATTTGGCAACTACATCCAAGCTATATTCCCGCCGAACTAGTATATAAACAAACAGAAACACTTGTAGTCCAATTAACTAACTTATGTAGTTAGTCGTAAAGTAATTAACATGGAGTATTGCCAATGGATAAATGGCATTGAGCTTATACTGTATCATGTTGAATAACTTACTGAAATTGATGCAACTCTCGAAAAATTCACTAATTTAATTGGCCTAATAAAAATCACTTGATCGTAATTAAATTAATTTTTAATAACATTGGTAACTTATTAAACAGTGAATTATTTTTAAACAGTGAATTTAACATTATAGTAGTAACATATTTTACTAATGAATTTAACATAAGTTATTCATATTCATCTAATTTTGATTTTTAAATTTTATGTGTTTGGCCTCGGCCACGATTCGAGCGTCAAGATATAAATTCAGGTAATGTCTGTAGTAGATTGCAAGCGGCGTCGTTTCGCCGTTTACTACCGCTCTTATCGTCGCCGAGGCCTTACATTTGACTTGAAAATATCGATATGATAGACACATTCCTTGTATTTTTCAGCTGCGGGACAGATTCCAGCCAACATTGTTGCTGACACTCCTCAGGCAGCAGTACCTGTGGTTGGCTCTACTATCACACGACAGGCCAGAAGACTGTATGTTGGAAACATTCCTTTCGGTGTTACAGAGGTGAGATTTTCTTTCACGTTTGTGCTTAAATTTCCTTTGTTCCAACTGCTACGTTTTTGCTACCTTTTTTCTTGTTCTAATTAACTTGAGTTCTCTTTCTCATTCTTATTTTAAACTCTTTTCTATTTCTTCATAGCTAGCGATTCAACTTGGAATGCGTATTGATAATTTCATTAGGCATATCTCTCAACTCTACCCTGAAAAGTATGCACAAGTCTGTATTGAAAAACTAATATTCACCCACGCCAAATTCTCCTTGGCACACGGTACTATTATTATTATTTCTGAATTTTTGATAGCCCATTATTTATAGGTTACGGTACTACTTGTTAAATAATGAACAATAATGAATATTTCTATTGATCATCTAGCCTATTTATTTCAGACATAAGTAATAAATAGTTTATGAAGTCATTTTATTACTTTGTGCTTCCAAAAGCTAAATATGTTGAATGTACTTCTATTAATTATCTACTTTTTCAGTTGGAATTTATTCATAGTATCATAGATGACTATTCCATTTTTCTAAATACAATTTTGTTACTTAGCTGCCAAAAGTTGAATACATATTTATACTGTTTACATATTTTTTAGTAATTGTTATAGTTAATTTATCTAAGTTGTTGGCAGTATTCATATGTACATAGGCAACTTAACTTTCAAGATCGACACGTTCAAAAACCATACATTTTTTAGTTATTGTTATAATTAATTTATCAAAGTTGTTGGCAGTATTCATATGTACATAGGCAACTTAACTTTCAAGATCGACACGTTCAAAACCATACATTTTTTAGTTATTGTTATAATTAATTTATCAATGTTGTTGGCAGTATTCATATGTACATAACAACTTAACTTTCAAAAACGTCCTGTTCAAAAACCACGTGATGTTTTGTCATTCTTATGACAACTTTACATCTTGACTAGCTATATAATAATATTATCAACCTTGTGGTTCAAACAGTTTATTACTAAATTCTGAAATTTTATTTTTGTTTATTTTTTTTAGATATTTTGATAGAAAATTTATTTCTCCTTTTTTAAAATTTTGGATACATTCTTTTGCTGTTACATTAGTTTCTTAACAATGTATGGTATATTGCTTGCTTTCTGATTTTAATATCATTTTTAGTGCTTGAAACTTTGTTAACTATATGTAGCTCATAAAATGGAAATAGAATATGTTTGTTGACCAAAAATTAAATTGTGATTTTTTGAATAATATTTTTAAGACTTGATTATTCCTGATCAAGTTATGATTCTTAGCAATGCGATTACTTATTGATGCTCAATCTATAATAGATAATACTAAGTAGACTCAAAAGTGGTGGAAAAAGAGGATCATTAATTAATTAAACGTTATTTTTCAAGTATGGCAACAAGTCACATTCAAAATGGATCTTGTAAGGTTAGGAGAATCCTTCGTATGAGAATTGGTGAATGATGAGAAACATCCATGGCTGAATGAGATTCGAACCTAAGGCTACAGGAAACGAAGCCAGCGAGAGCCGTATCTTATCACAGACAAGCGCTGCAAACCAACTGCGCTACCAGAGCCGCCGTGAAGTGTTAGAAATTATGAGTCATCTCGTTATCCTGATGGGTCCTAGTTCAAAGGGTTTGAATTATCTAACTAATCTGTAGTTTAATATTAAAAATTCATAATAGATTATCTCAGGTTTAGTTCTACATTAGATGTAACATTTAGATGTTTGTCCCTTTCTTTTGAGTTTTTTTACTCCTGAAATAATTGGTAATGTATGTAGGTCTAAACAGTAAAATTATTCTATTAGTGAATATTGTTATTAGTAAAAAAATTACTCAGTCTTGATGTTGCTTCTGAACTGTGATAGAAACAATCGAGTTGAATGGTTCATGTCGATCAAAATCATCGTATTTTTGTGGATATATTATTCAACTCGTAACAGAATTTGATATAACATGATAGTTTGCTGATAATTTGATTTCTCACATAGTTTTTCGAATTGCAGGATGAAATGATGGAGTTTTTCAATCAGCAAATGCATTTATCGGGTCTAGCACAAGCTGCTGGCAATCCGGTATTAGCATGTCAAATTAATTTGGACAAGAATTTCGCTTTTCTAGAGGTAAGTGTTTCAAAGTTTTCAACATGTTACATGACATAAATGCTTATTACTTCTTAATACAACAGTAATACAGATGATAATACAATAATACAGACTTGAAGCCTCTAAAGAAGTGTTTTTAATAAGGGACTTGAAGACCAGTTCATAAATACGGGTGTAATACCCATTTAAATAGAGAGATGCTTCAATTAGAATGTCACTTGAGCTCTGAAGTAAACTCCATAAAAGTGATCTGAAGCAATGTGTGAAAGCTCTCCATCTTCCCAAGTTTTTTATATCGACACTAGTGGTTGTATGTTTCGGTATGGCTTTGTGGTTAAAATATTAGCTTGATTATGACTTCCATCTGTGGTGAGGAAAAACGGAGAGTAAACTTACTTTCAAGACTTGGTGATTTTGAATAATTTTTAAGATTTTACAATAATAGAAATCAATTTTTTTAATATTACAAACAATTTGCAATGAATTGAAATATATTGTATAATGAATAAACTTTCTTATTAACAATTGCTCTTTCCAATTTTAAAATTTGTGTAATTTACTATCTCAAGTCTTTTGTTTTATTTTGTATCGAGCAACATGAATTTTGGAATGAATATCTCATGGCTGGAAATTCTTTCCCGGTGGCTGTATTGCCAATCTAGTATTCTTACATTTAGGAATGTCTGCAACTCGAAAAAATCTGTAGTTAAGAAAAGCAAACTTGAAAATTGTGTAGCTATTTAAGCATAAAATATATTGTGCTTTTGGTATCTTTTAGTTACTCCGCTCACAGAGCGTTTGTCAAGCGTGGAGTCGACTCCACGCTTCAAGTAAATGGTTGTCATTGGCTGACCCTCAGCTAATGACAGACATTTGCTTGGTAAAAACTTCATGTGCCTTACAGTTCATTTTTATAGCAAATTATCAAACCTCATTCCACCTTATTTCATCCATAATAAAATTACAAAATTAACCATAAAAAATACATAAGTGGATCATTTCTCATATATCTACCATCAATATATATATATATTTTTTTTTTTTTTTGAGGATGAAGCCCACATAGGTCTGAGACCTGTGCGTGGGTAATGAGTTGGATGATGGTGATTTATGAGTTGGACCTACAGTTTTAGGTGGTTTCCGAACCACCGGGAAGTGATTTTCAGCTGAGAACTGTGTCATTTTGTTGGCCAATCTAATCGGTCACCGTTTCAAACAGGACCTACGAGAACGCAGCTTATCTATCTGATTGAACAGATACCTGCTACGGCTCGCGGCTATCACTTCCCTATATTTTTCTCATATATGAGTTCATTCTTGGCTCAATGCTTGGTAAACACTTCATGTGTCTTATGTTTAAATTGAGAAGATATATAAGATTCATGATTCATAATTTCCAATATATTGTGTTTGAATTACAGTTTAGGTCAATAGATGAGACGACGCAGGCGATGGCTTTCGACGGCATTAACTTTAAGGGACAGAGTCTGAAGATAAGGCGACCGCACGATTACCAGCCAACACCTGGAATGTCTGAAAGTTCCGCTGTTAATATACCAGGTAATTTGATTCACACTCATTTCTTCAAAATATAATTGCATCATTGGTAAATTTTAGTTAAAAATTGAATTCACTATCTGTACCATCCAGCTTCACACTAATAGTCGTTCGTTTATGTATGTTATATGTTAGAAAAATACGAATTCAATATATTTTTATGCGAACCTTGCATATTTCTTGGAATTGTACAGTTCTCATGCCTCAGCTCACGTCGGAGCATTCGTAGTCAGTCTGAGACTCGTTAGCAGAGAGTGAACATCTCCATGATCGTATTAATTATATTATTATTGTACTTTTTACTCACTCTCTATAATTTATAACTTGTATTAAGAAATAAAAATTGTTTTTAAAAACACCAAAGTTTTTTTCTGAAATTTAACTTGTATAAATATTCACATTTATTACCGTAATTGTCAATTGGCTCAAATGGTAATTTAAATTGTATTTGTATGTAAATGTAATATATATATCCAACAACTCCTCCAGACAGCGCTTTGCCATGTAGAATTGCCGACAATATACATATTTATTTATGTTACTGTTATATAATATGAATGTTCAATAAAGGCCTTTATTTATTATTTTATTCACATTTATTATTTAAATTTAACTACACTGTAGTCAATTTCTAAACAAGAAATTCATCTTCAACATTGACTGATTGATTGAGAGTCCATATAAATTTAATAGCAAAATATTTCAAACAGAAATGTAGCCTTTCCTATTATGTTGAAAGACTTATTATATTTAAACAAATACATTATTATATAGAACTATATTAAATATCCTTTGAACTTTATCATTTCAATGCCTTCCATGTAATTCTCATTATTTTTTATCATATTTAATTCTGTTTCTACCCTAAGTTAGCAATTCACATAATTTAAATGTGTATGTTTGTTTTCATTGGCACCATATTGATTCTTTTGCTGATTGATGTTGGTATTTGCTTTTTTATTTCCAGTTAGTTATTTTTTTATTCATCCTCTCTCTTTGAAAATGCTCTATTGGTCTCTTAGTTGTGAAATAATTCTTAAAATACATCAAAACATTAAATGTATATTCAATATAGATATTTTCCATTATCTTTAAAAAAAAATTGTACCAGTCAGAGGTTGAATCCCACCCAACAACCAATCTAGTTACTGAACTATGACTAATAAGACTTAACAAATCTTTAATACTGTCTGACACATATAAATCTCCACTAGAATTTCTTGTTTAATTTTAGGACATCCTAGTTGGATTTTTATTAGAATAGGCCATTTTATAAAAGTATTTTCATTCAAAGAAATACTTTATTAAAATTATTGTAACATTGGTTTTTTTCTGTTATTTTCAGCCGGTGTAATCAGTACAGTTGTTCCTGATTCACCTCACAAGATTTTTATAGGTGGATTACCAAATTATTTGAACGAAGATCAGGTAACCTTTCTGTTCAATCTATTCTACCAGGAAATAACTTAATTTAATTTTTTAGTCTTATCAACTTAAGTCTTACTTGATAATCGCTATCAACTTTCTTGATTGGCGAATCAACAATAATTACAGTGGTTCAAAATCCGAAAATGATGATTACCTTTCATCACGAAAGTAAAATCTTGAAGGTAATCAAATAATCCTATTTCTACACGTCCTACTATATAGAGAGTTGATACACGATTTAATGAATCAATCTGTTGAAAATAACTGACAGATCTCAGTTTTAGACCCATTTACCCAAACTTAACGACAATGCGTTTGTCAAAATAATCTCAAGATGGCTCTTAATTTTTTTTAATTCTATTTTTCTATCCATTTCTATCCTCATGGATGACTATTTTCCATCCATTGATCATTAACTTATGTGACCAACGGCAGTCATTGTTAAGCAATTATATTAGTCGCCTATTATTATTATTTCTACGCTTTTAAACTAAAAGAATACCTAATTAATTTCAATTATGTTGTTTCTAAAATGGGGGGTTGGCAGTATAAAATATCAGAAATGACAAAAGGTACAAAAATTTAATTACCTTCTCAAGTTTTCTGTATCTTTTTGGAAATTTACAGAGAAATCTGAATGAGTTCAGCAAATGATTTCCAAGCTTGTATTCATTTTCAGCTCGAAGTCGTGTATTCCGCAATATTGTCTTATAGATGTTCGTAATACATGCCCCCTTTTAGGCAAAACCAATCAGAAAGTACCGTGAAATTAAGTATCCCGACTATTTTCAATTATGAAATTCAAAATGAATTTTTTGTGAACTTCGTTCCGCAGGAGCTCTATTTTTTCTAGCTTAGCCGAATCGCAATTTTCCAGGAAAAGAAAAGCAATTTTTTAGCAATGGAGGGCGGGCCGATTATGTCGCTGTTCTTTTTCAGGTAAAATTTTTCAGTTTTCAGGCTTCCAACATGGAAATTGTTGAAGTTTCCTTCAAACTTCAACATTTCTTCTTACAGGTTTCGAATTGGGAAAATATAGTTGCCTCGTTCATGTGCAGTATGATAATTAATATGAACAACTGCAGTAAAATATATTATTTTTCGTTATAGATGTTGAAACAATATAAAGAGATCAGTCAATAATTACCATGACATTTTTCACACATTTTTTACAGATTAGCTGAATTTTATTTGTTTTAGATATATGGTTGTCTATTTTTCATATTTCAGTCATTAAATTTACAGTAATTGAACTCAGATTCCGAAAATTGTGAGAGTGCTCTATTTTTCCACAAGTGATTTTCATTATTTGGTTACTTGTAGTGTATTTTCAGGTGAATTTTGTAAATATGATTTTCAGGGGGTTTTCTGCATTTTTTTCAGTTTTGCTCTCAATATTAGTTCTAACTTCATCGAAGCTCTTTTCATTCCAGCAAAAAGGATTTGACCAAAGGCTATTAGTTTCATATAAGTCACTCACCGTCATTCAAAATTGGCATTCATGATTTATGCTTTTAAATCTCCTGCTACATGAATACTCTGATTATATACATTTTTCCCAATGAGGCAATAGTTTTACTTATCGTTGTATTCCCATTTAGTCTGATATAAAATTAAGAAAGAAAGATCCTATATTTCATGCGGATCTTATTTGTTATTGGGCTTTTTGATGCTTCAATCCCAACATGTTCAACTCAATTATTTTATGAGCACTTGCATTTTTTTTAATTTATTGAAGAAAGATTATTTAACCAATTTGTATTCCTTTTATCACATCAATTAATAAGCTTATCCAGGTTAAGCTCATCACATTATTTGATTTACAATGAATTACAGCAAATTTCTTACTAAAACAAGGAATAGACTTCAAGAAGTTGCTACTGCAATTTGATTGAAGTACGTATATAATAATATAACTTATTATTGGGCATATTTAGAATTGGTCTAGCATTACTAATTTAGTGATTAATTATTGACTGATCTTGTAAAATTTTCGAATTGTTGCATTTTTTGTCTTGCAGAAATGATTGATTTCAATAGGGTTGAATATTTTTCTTTTTAGCGATTGACGGCCATATCTCCATTGCATCCATTGTTTTCATCTTTTCAGCGTTAGGCAATCCCCTCAAATGCTTTTCAGCTTTCGTTTTTCAGTCAGTGAGTTCGAAAATAAGTCGGAAGACAAGTGGACAGCGCACAGTGTATCCGAACGCTAAGGATGCTGTTTCCCCATTTTACAGCTCAGCCACATCCTGTACACAAGGATCGCTCTTTTTCCTTTTCAGATGCGCTCTTTTTCAGCTATTTGAATCCTTCTATCTTAATTATGCATGTCATTACAGGGTTCTTTTGTCTGCTCCATCAAATATCATTTCTCAACTCAACAAACATGATCATGATCATCAAGAGTTTTCAAAAGTTCCAATTAAGGTTCGCCAAGCGTCATGAGTAAATGACTGTCATTGGCTAGGCCGGCTCAGCCAACTATGACGCTTATCGAACGCTTCATGTGCGGAATGCATAACATAATTCTTTGCTCCATTCTTTCCTTTTTTGAGATGCTAAAGTCCTTTTTCTTTCACGAACATGACATTTCACTTTAAGTAATGTTAGAAGTAATTGTTGTCATGCACAAATTTATGTCCGCTATTAAATGTTTGATGGAATATAAGAAATATTTCAGCAGAATTAATCACTTCATACCGCTTTATCACAGTTTAAAAAAACTTTCTATTTCCGATTGCAATATCGATTTATCTTGAACTATTTCGCTTATATTTCTAGTACTAGCTACAGTATTGATGGCTTGAAAGTTTACAAGCCGTGACACTCAAGGACATGGAATGCGATTACATATTGACATTAAGTGCTAGCGTAGAGCAAGCAATACGTTTCTACGTTAGACCGGCTTCGAGAATATCTAGACTCTATAACTTTGGTTGAAAAATTCCATTTTTCTCTTTATAAAAGTGTAGAGATGGTCCAAACACAGTAATTAATTAATGTGCGATTATTCGCATCTTGTCCATGAGCGTTTATTCGTGATTATTCACGTCAATGTTTTGGACAATGCAACGTATTCGAAATTTGAGAAGGGAGCAGTTTAGGACTTGAGTCTTTTGCGCCTTCACACTCCTAATTTTGTCACAATAAATAAATGAGTAGCAAAACACACAAATATTGTGCTATAGTGTGTCTACAGAAATTATAACTAGAAGTGACTATTTGTAATAATCGATAATTGCAACAATATGTAGATAATGTACTTGCATTTAGCAATTGTTATTAAAAGAAAATTTTTAAGCATAGAATATCAAATCGTTCACTTCGACCATATAATATGATACTCAAATATTGATAATATTTATTAATTATTAATATAGATTCCACCTTTTTTCACTCAAAGAATGTTAAATTTCTGCAATTTTTGGTATTTGACTGCAAGTCGTTAAATTCACATAAAAAGTTAATATTAACAACGCAGTTCGTCATGGAACAAGAAATCCAGGAAGTTAAATTTCTAATAAAATTTTCATGAAATGAACTTTGATGGAGCAGTACAACTAGGTGCTGAATGGCGGGTTGTGCTGCCGAGATGCAGATTAAAAAAGCAAACATATTAAAATATGACAGACAAAATTTCACTGATATTTACGTCTGGTTTTTGCCCCCATTTGTCATAGCTAAGGTATCGCGGGTAACTAAACTGACCACAAGTTAAGGTCCAACTGTTACAAGGAGTCCCCCACTCACTCTGATCAGCTGATGAGGAGGCAAGTGTCACCAACAAACACAAATATTATACAAATTAAAAACTAACTACTTCCCAATTTATTTTTGATTAAATTATTTTTAAATTACTATTGTTTTATTGGCCACTGAACTGTGAACTGTTTCGATAAAAAAATTTATTGTCTATCTTTTCGTAAAAATCTTTCTTATACTTTTTTTTATACTTCTTGCAGTCTTCTCTTTCTTTACTGTACTTTTTGACGATGGAGCCCACATGAGTATTAGATATGTGCATTGATAATGAGACGAACGATGGCACAAAATATGCCCAGGCTAAACGGGAAATGAAGCCGTGACCGCAGAAGAATATCTAGGAGTAGATATAGATTAATAGATATAGATTTTAAGCGTCCTAACTGGTAGCACCACTGCGGCTGAAGAGCTACGTTAATATTTATTACTATGATATAAAATTAAACCAGTTCACACTAATGAACGTTAAATATTGTACATCAGCGACAAGCACACTAACCCCTTATTTTAATACCTTACATTAATTCTAATGAATGAGTAGATATTGACCGTTGAATCTTAAGAAGTAGGGATGTTGAGGATCAGTCATGAAATGATACACATGCCTTTATTGTAAGGCTTCTTCAAGGCCTATTGAAAAACACAATTTATATATTAATACAGAGACTGCGTGAATATTTACATTATTACATAAACTACATGGTAGTTTCAGGAAACAGAATGTAGGAATTTTACTCACTTAAGCAGTGGAATTTCAATACATGAGCTTTACATAAGCAATACATAAGCTCATTTATTGAAATTTCACTTCTCAAGTAAGTAAAATTCCTACATTCTATGCTTCCTGAAACTACCCTATAGTATATGTAATAATAGACTGCGATTGGATGGGTGACCGTGCTTCAATGACTTGATGTTACAAGCTTTATTATCACTTACCTGGTGGTTCGGAGCCCACCTAAAATAGTAGGTCCACCATGTTTCCCGTAACATGGCTCAAACGGCGAGGTGGAACTACCCGTAAGGGTCTCCCCACCATTAAAAGTCATTCGCTTATTATTATTTATTATGTAATAATGTAAATATTCATGCAGTCTCTGTATTAATATATGAATTGTGTTTTTCAATAGTCCCTGAAAATAAAGGCGAAACGTCGGTATAAAGATATGTATCATTTCGTGACCGATCCTCAAAATCCCTACAATCATAATAACAATTATAATGGTGGTTCGGAACCCACCTAAAACTGTAGGTCCAGCTCATCAATCACCATCATCCAACTCATTACCCACGCACAGGTCTAAGACCTATGTGGGCTTCATTCTCAGAAAAAAATGTCAATTTCATGTTAAATTAATAATTTTAAATCTAATAACTCCATCACTATTAGTAACAGTTGAGGGTTGTTAGTTTTGATTGAACTGAAATCCATAATTTGTTAATAAATAATAATAATTTAATTAATCCATAATTCAAGTTTTTTAAGTAATTTGGGCTTAGAAAATCAGTAATTTGAATGTCTGTAGCATTTCGTAAAATTCATTAAGTCAAGGATCAATGTAAGGTTTTATACAATATTTGTTTTTGTATAAAAACCATATGATTCAATACAATTGTTGAGTTTACTCAAAAAAAAAAAAAAACATTTATAGTTTTGTGCATTGGAATTATTAACTAAATTAGAAAGCATAATAAATAGACGTGGATACTACTGATTGAACTAACTTTTAACTATTAGGCTTTTTTCAGAACGATTTTGATCCGTAAAAAAGAAGCTTATTTTAGTATTGATCATTACATACTCAATTGAAATAGATACAAAAGTCAGTAAAGTACTGTGCTTTTCAGTGGCGTATTCTCAAGACTAGCTAGGCTAGCTGCGAAGCCTAACTAAGTTTTAAGAAATAAATATTTTTTCAGATATATATTTAAGAAGGTAAAAAATGTTGAAAAACAGTAGTGGCGTTAAGTTTATCATCAAATTAAGCGTGCACGATGCGGCGCGACGAGGGCAAATACGCAAAGCTAGCTCGTTCACAGCGCTAGCCCAGCGGCCCATATCGGCAATGTTATTCTCGATGATGGAGTGAGGTGGGGTGGGGATGGGTTCGTTTTTCATTGCAGTGAACTGGACTCAGAGCTATCGCTCTGAGAGAGCAAGCCCTCGGCTGAACAGTGGCGAACACGGCCGGCTGTAGCCGAAGCGAGTTGATGGGTCAAGTCAGCGTTCATGTTATTGTTTGAAGTTTGGTTTCGATTCGGTCAATCTGTCGGCAGTTCGTTGTTTTTATAGTTTCTATTTTTTTAAGTTCTTTAATTTTTATCCGTTTGTTATATGGTTAATTTAATTGAACGTCTGCGTTGTTCTGGGCTTTAAACGCAGCATAATTTTTTTTTGTAATTGAAGGGTAATTTTTGGAAGGGAGGGGGGTTTAATTGCGAGGAGAGCTAGCCTAAGGTACGTTTTGAGACTACGCCCCTGGTGCTTTTTGGTGTACTTATTTCATAGAACATATTTATTCAGTATTACAGAATTACTCGAAACTATTTTAAAAGTATAAGGACTGAATTGACGAATATATTGAAAGAAATATAGCTTAATTAAAGTTTATACCAACTGATGGATTCCATTGATAATTGCTTATTGTTGTTTTACTGACGACCTAATATGCCCATTTTATATTATTTTTGTAAAATGTATTTTTCGTTATGCTGTTTCACAGTTCAGTGGTCATACTTAGAAGTAGAATATTGATTCTGATAAAAAATTAATGAAAACATGGCATGTTAATAAAAACAAAACGAAAGCATTAATTCTTTAATATTTCTTGTCATTCTTCTCTGATGGCACCACTACATAATGAAAGGACAAATTGAATCACTTGAAGAACATTCATGCCAATTCTCTCTTGAATAATTAGCTGTATTGTATAGAATTAGATTTCGACCTTTCACAACAGATGAAATAAATTGAAAGTCTTATGGCTTAAACGTAATGCATACATCTAACCGTGAGCGTATTATATGATCAAAACTGAATGTTTTCAATATAATACTGATATAACTAGTCTATCAGGATATATTTTTTAAACATTCCTTGTTTGTAATTATTTTGTAAAAATAACGATTTTCAAATTTTAGAATTTCAACCTAATATGAAAGTGAAAAATCAGTATTATTTGAATCTGTTCACATAGTGGAGTACTTTTGCATCATTTTACTTATGCAATGGATTTAGTTATACATTACTTTCTTCTTCTTATTATTATTATAATCATCAGTGCTCAAAAACGTCATCTAGCTTAGAAATAAAATAGAACTATGTACATTTTCTACAGTTAACGGTATTTCAATGTTATGAGTTGTCTCTGCTGAATCAGCTACTTTTTGCTTTAGATTACTATTAAAGTGAAATTATAATTTTATTGCTTTTTAAATTTCAATAAAATTTAATTATAATTATTTAATTTCATAATTTTTACTATTTGCATTTCCTTATAATTTGATGAAACAAGCTCTGTTGTGATTGGTCCAAATAGTAGCTATGATTGTTAGGCATTGCTCTCACTGAACACCATTGAACTGACATAGTTTTGTAAATTATAGGTAAAGGAATTGCTGATGTCGTTCGGTCAGCTGAGGGCTTTCAACCTGGTGAAGGACTCTGCGACAGGCTTAAGCAAAGGATATGCGTTCTGTGAATACGCCGACGTTATTATGACTGATCAGGTAGGCACTGTCTTGATTATTCTATTCAATTATTAACACTTGAAACCGAATGCACTTTGATCTTTGACATTTGTGGCCCGTTGCACGAAGGCCAATTAAATTTAATCCCCGTGGAATGACGTCATTCTAGGGAAATTAAACTCAATGGAGAGAATTTAGTTAGTGATAACGCCGATTAGGTTGACCGACGTAGAAGATATTTAACCGCCCGATCAACGATGATTAAATCTCACTAATGCCTATTAAGTTACATTTTATAGGTTATGTTTATGTTTATTGTACCAGAACGCGGAACTGCAAATAAGGTCGGTAGGTGTTAAAACCCTTTCAAAATGAATCTATTGAGAGTATAATAATATTGAGATAGTTGAATAATGATCCAAATAATTCACAATGAAATGATTCTAATTCATTCTTTTTCTCAACTTCAGATTTGTTGATCAAATTACAGTGCAGTCAGATTGTGGCCGTTCGGTTAACGAAAATTAACTAATGGATCTTTGTGTAACAGAAATAAACCCGTTACACTTACGACGGTTAGATAACTGACATTAAACTCCTTATTCAATTGACTTTCGTGCATCCGACCGTAAATAATATAATAAATAAAAAATTATATAATTCGTTTCATAAAAAATATGTTAAAAATACTATCTGGTAGTGTTTCCGTAGGTATTAGCTGCTAGGTTTTACCCTTTGAGCCGTGTGCACAAACATTGATCGCTGATCACTGGTAAGAATTCGAATGAGTGGTCAGCGATCGAACCAGTGGCGGCTTCTCCATTTGGGCGCTCGGACGACGCTCTCCCAGATAAATAATAAAAGTAAAATTTAATTTAATATAAAAATGAGCATCATAATATTATGTGATGAATACTCGTTTCTATGCAGTTTAAATATTATGTCATCCATAAGTGAATGAATGAAGACTTGTGCGTGGGTAATGAGGTGAATGATTACACATAGATGCCAGATGGAGGAGCGGGATTCGAACTCACGACCGCTTAAACGACAGCAATCTGAAGTTGCGACACCCCAACCAACTGCGCTTAGCGGCCAGCCAAGACTGAATAAGTTGATAGTTGATAGATGATGGCTCGGGTGATTTCGATTCCGTACTGGCCGTTAGGAGAGGGAAAACTGACTTTAGAGGGGTTTCGTGAGGATGATGGGTGGAACCAGATAGCACTCATATATCTATACATATTAGTGCCATATAGCTTCGACTTGGGCGCCGTCCTTGCAAGGCTTGCAAACATTACGTATTGAAATTTACCACAATGCTATGAAACTATTACCAACTTGCCTCTATCATTCGAATTGTACCGTCGCGTCAAATTGTACCGTCCTAATTGAGATTAAATAGTTCGTAAACAATATAGTTTAATTGGAATTCAGTTATGAAGCTCCGACCATAGTTTGTGCAAGTGGTTGATTTCAATAATGAAAGTGAATGGATGAGTTGAAATTCTGAAAAACCTTTTGTTCATGAACGTCTGTGCTCGTTCAACACGCATGCTTTGTAATAAGCCTAATAGGTTTTATTTTTTTCGATATTGCTTTACTCGTATTAGTAGGCATGAGTGAAATTCTACTCATACAAGTTCCAACCTATCCAATGTAACTGCGGGTGCGGCCTCATACTGTATTCTTATTTAGCAGTGGCGGCATCATGAAAAACTGTAGACAATATATTTTGACATTATTAGCTACTACCACAAACAGTATTGACTTTGAATCTAGGTTGGAACTTAAAAAATTAGGCCCACCAAGGATCTATTGAAAATTGATTGTTGAAAACACTGAATTTAGAAAGAGTGGCAGATGGATTTCATTTACAAGACCATCAATTGAGCTTTCAAACTGAATTGGTAAGTTTTTTATTTAATCTTATTGTTGATGGTGGGCTAGTGATTTACTTCATTTACCTCCTTTATTATTTTCCAAGTACAGGCCTATATTTAATTCTACGATTTGACATGAATTTTTCTCATGACTTGACTCAAATCATGAGAAAATTATCATTTGGCTTTTACGTTCCTTATAGACTAGCAAAAAATTTCATATCATCTACTACCAATCTTTCGCCCCTCCAATTTGGAAAGTCACCGGCCGCCACTGGATCGAACTCTAATCAACGAATGTGCAATAGTCTGTTTTAATTCTATCTATTTTAAGATAAGATAATTTATTTATTGAACACAGCATGTAATACAATAAACAGTTGAATATCGTCATAAATAACTTATTTTCATTGATAACTTACCTTCCTTTGTGTTATACTCTATTTTCTTGTAATATTTTGCTTTAAATCCTTCGATATTTAGCATGTTTCTAGCTGTCATTTTTATAATTATGCGTTATACTCCATTTTATTTTGATGTTTTGATTCCCTTTATTGATAGCATGTTTCTATTAATGTTGATTATTATTATTATTATTATTATTTATTATTGCTATTATTATTATCCTCTTCCTCCAATTCTTCGTTTTCTACTTTTATCATCAACATCCTCCTGTTCTATCTTTGTCATTTTTCTTCTACTTCTTTTTTCTTCATCTTCTTTCTCTTCTACCTGTACCTAGTTTATCTTTTCTTTTTTTTGTGGATGAAGCCCACATAGGTCTGAGACCTGTGCGTGGGTAATGAGTTAGATGATAGTGATTGATGAGTTGGACCTACAGTTTTAGGTGGGTTCCGAACCACCGGGAAGTGATTTTACAGCAGAGAACAGTGTCTTCATCTTCTTTTTCTTCTACTTTCTCATTTTCTGCTATTTTTTCTGCTACTCCTTCTTTCTTCTTATCCTTCTTCTTCTTTCTCCTTATTTTCCTGTCTCCTTCATTTTTCTTCTCAATGCTCTTCATTTCCTCCTTCCTCAATTATTTTCCAGCGCTAGAGTTTCGTCGACAGAGGACAGCATCTAGATATTTTCATATTATGTTGGGTTACATGACGTGTTTTGTTTTATTTGCAGGCGATAGCCGGTCTGAACGGCATGCAGCTGGGCGAGAAGAAGCTGATCGTGCAGCGTGCCAGCGTGGGAGCCAAGAATGCGGTGCTTGGACAACAGATGCCTGTTCAGATACAGGTTCCGGGACTGTCCATGGTCGGCGCTTCTGGACCTGCTACTGAGGTCAGTCTCATTTTTTATTCCTCAATTCAAATCTCGATTCAATTTATTACTCACAAAATACAAATTTACATTAAAAAATTGGCAACTCTTAATAATTTTGTATCGGCAAAGCCAAGCTTGTGCAATTTAACCTGATGCAATTTGGCATTGAGTTGTAACTTGAACAATGAATTACTTACAACTTAACAATGAAATTAAGCTAACGAAGTAATTAGTATTAATAACAGTTGAAATCGTACAATATCGCATGAAATATCAATGATATGCAATGCATAAGTACGGTAGAGTCACAGAAAAATGAGAACAGTCGTGTAAACCAACATTATAATTATTATTTATTGATAATTGCCTCAAGGCCTAAGCCCATTGAAGCAATGAGTTACAAAAACATTCAACCGAAATCCAGCATCACAAAAATTGAACTCTGCTTACAAATTCAAAATAAAAATTATTTTCGACGAATTCATTGAATAGATGTAATAATAAGTTGTAATTTGTAGTTGTATTTTGAGTTGTAATTTGAATAAGTTGACAACATTATTATTCGTTCGAATAGGAAAAATTGGAAATGATTTTGTCTGTTCATAAAATTAATAAAACCACTGTAATAATAATAATATCGTGTGACCTGGCTGGCTCAGGTCTGGTGTCAGAGTTATCAGGTCGCACCTGAATAAATTCAGGGCCTCTGACGTGACTTAACGACTGCTTTTTAGGCAGCCGGGACCGACAGCTTAACGTGTCCTCCGAAACACGTAAAACTGTCTCGATACACAAGTAATATTGAGTTTGGTTGAAAGAAGTGGGTATTAGGTGAGAAAATCAGCTCATTTAATTGAGTAATGTAAATCTCAGCTTGTGTGTTGCATTTATTGCTCTTCTATGATAGATACATATATGCTCCATTTTAAAATAGTTCTAACATTGTTAGAATTTTCTTAGTAATGGCGAAGGTGATATTGTGGAAGGTATCCATAATGAATAATAAGACGAAATTGTCACAACCACATTTATTAAAACTTCGAGAAACTAGTTTCGGTTGTTACACCATTATCAATCTCAATCAAACTGAAAAACTAAAGTACAGAGAAGCCTTATATATACTGTACATAGAATGATACTATTGGTTAAGAGGGTAAGAGGCTGACCTTAATCGGACGTTGTGATTGGCTGTCAAGTCACGCCCCCTGGTGGGAGGAGTAACAAGCAAAAATACGAGTCAAATCAATAACTAAACACTGTGAACATCAAGAAAGCAACAAAAAATTGAAAAAGGCTAGAATTCAATCAAATCAAACTGCTAAGCACGTTCTCATGTGTATTTCTCAGTTGACCTTGATTGAATTTCAGTGAGCTTCTAATTTTTTAATTTTAATTTGATTGAATTCTAGCCTTTTTCAATTTTTTTTTTTTTTTTGTTGCTTTCTTGATGTTCACAGTGTTTAGTTATTGATTTGACTCGTATTTTTGCTTGTTACTCCTCCCACCAGGGGGCGTGACTTGACAGCCAATCACAACGTCCGATTAAGGTCAGCCTCTTACCCTCTTAACCAATAGTATCATTCCATGTACAGTATATATAAGGCTTCTCTGTACTTTAGTTTTTCAGTTTGATTGAGATTGATAATGGTGTAACAACCGAAACTAGTTTCTCGAAGTTTTAATAAATGTGGTTGTGACAATTTCGTCTTATTATTCATTATTGTTAGAATTTCCATGACTTATCAATGAAGCAAGGTGAGAAATGCTGATTTGTCATGCTGATTTTACAATTATTTATTTCTTAGTCTCACTTATATTTTTCCCTAAATAAAATTTATTCTAGTATATCTTTGATTTGAATATAAATTCACAACTAGAAAAATATCTAAAGATATCTACCTAAATTACGTTTACCCTAATCACAGACAATATTACAGTACTAATCAACTAATGCCTAATCACAGTAATATATTTTTCATTGGAAATAAGCTTTAAAACTTCATGGAATAAACAGTAGCGAATTAAGCTGTCATACTAACTCAATTTTATTATAATCAGGCTGTTGTAGTTCAGGCTAGATAGAGATTTTGGCTTAGTCCTAAGAACGTTTCCAGGAAAATTGAATTTTCACTTTGTTCTTTTGTGTGCGTGGCAGGTTTTGTGTCTATTGAACAGCGTGACGCCAGAAGAACTGCAGGACGAGTTGGAGTATGAGGATATCTGCGAAGACATTAAGGAAGAGTGCGGCAAGTACGGTAATGTGCGCTCAATCGAAATTCCCCGGCCCATTGAAGGCGTCGATGTGCCCGGCTGTGGCAAGGTAATTTCACTTTTTCTCAGGTACTTTATTTCCATTATTCTTGGTAGAACAACAAAACCTATTGGCTTATTTCAAGTCATTTGCTTTTGTTTAAAATTATAGTAAAAATTAAGTACTTCTACTTAAGAAGTAAAAATTATATACTTCTATCACCTAGTTATCCCAAAATCTGCTAGTAAGTTTGCTAGTGAGCATCGGTTTAAGACTTGTTGCATAACTATTTAAAAATTATATTGTTTTTTTTTAGTACTTTTACTTATATCTACTTTTATATTTTTAAATTTAAGTTCCTTGCATAAATTTATTTATTATTTGTATTTTATTTATTCATTTATGTTATGTTATGTTATAAGGGGCGGATTCAAAGATCCAAAGATTCAAAGATCCTCACACGTCAACCGAAGCTTATTGTGTGTCCCTAGTACGTTAGTTGGGCAAACCAATACCTGTGCCCTTTACAAGATCCAGGAGTTTTTTCCCTATGCTAACGTCCCATTCATCACCTGGTTGTTTGGAGCCAAACAGAGCCCTTCTCCTTGCCCCGAGTCTCTCGCAATCCAGTATGATATGCTTGGCAGTCTCTTCAGACTGATTGCAAAGCCTACACATCTGACTTTCATTTCTGAGTCCAATTGTGTGATGTTTCCTGAAGTGGCCATGTCCAGTTATCAGAGCAATCAACTGCTTGACCTGACCTCTACCCAGCCTCACCAGCCAGTTGGTGAAGTAGGAGCTTGTGTCTGCTAGCAGCCTTTTGCTAGGTCAAATCCCTCTCTGAGGAAGAACTGGCAGAAAGCAGCCGAGGCTGCTTTACTGTGATGTAAATTGATCTGAAGGACCCTGGGCATTGTCCTTGACTGTTGATTCAAATCGAGGAACCTGCCCTGATGGGGTGGAACCTGATAGGTTTGAGGGCAAGGCAACTTCTGGAGTTACCTTGAGGTTTGGTTCTGGTTCGTATTTGGAAATTCATGTGATTCCCACGAGCAGCTAGGGAAGTGGAGTCAACCCGGACAGAGCCCCGCATGCCCGGGCAAGGCTACATACTGCAGGAGGTCGCCTGGTGTCCTGCAGGCACCGTTAGATAGAGGAAAGGGTGGAGGGAGGGGCTGGGATGAAGAGCAGGATAAGGATAGGTTTCTAGGATAATGAGGTCAACGGACAGTTGCCCTTTTAGTCGCCTCTTACGACAAGCAGGGATACTGTGGGTGCAATTCTACTACCCCCACCCACTGGGGTTTTATTCATTTAACTAACATACAATCAGTGTGAATACAACAGGCTATTGCCCAAAACTGCTTTTCACAAAATTTTAAAGTAGGATCAACTTTTTAGGTTAGGTCGCTGTTTCACTTGAAATTTCACCTTAAAGCACAATAATTCACAAGTCTTTTGCAGATAAAGAATATATATATTTTTTTAATTTTAAACAAAGCACTATCACAGTCATTTACATTTATTATACAATAATCACTGAAGTACCTCTTAATTTTTACTGGTAAAGCAGTATTAATATCATCATCTTTCACTTCATCTGTGGATGCATAATTTTATTTCAATCATCACTTCCTCCTAGGATTTAAGTATAAAGTTGCCTTAGGAAATAAATAAAATAAGTGAATAGGAAATATTAATACCATTAGCTATATTACGGATGATGTAATTATTATAGATAGTAGATAACTCTGTATAGCGTTCTCAGAGTATTATTTGTGGGTAATTGGATTTTCAATCATTATTATGGAATTCAGTTGTATCTGGGAAGAAATTGAAAAATTCCTCATTTTGATGTGTCTAAAATGCTAAACTATTACGGGAAATTACTAGAGAGATTAGATTCTACAAAAGTGCTCTATGGAAATACGTCTGCTTGTTTACACTGGCCCCAAGTATTGCTTATTCACATTATTATAGTAACATAATGAAGAATAAGACATGAGGTTGTCACAACCACATTTATTCAAAATAGTGAGATACTAGTTTCGGTTGTTACACCATTATCAATCTCAAACAAGCTTGAGTTTGTTTCATAAAGTAATAATTGATAATGGTGTAATAACCGAAACTAGTACCTCACTATTTTCAATAAATGTGGTTGTGACAACTAAGTCTTATTATTCATTATGGATATTTTCCACAATATCACCTTCGCCACTACAATGGATATTATATATAGTAATGGCCGGGGCTGCATACGCTTGGCTTATGGAGTCAGCTCACCTTAGCCTGCTGCCGACTCTCCGTAAGTCAAAGCTGAGTCTATTCCATCGTCTTTCTCCCTTCAAACCTGCCGTATCCAGAGTATTTTCTTGATTGTTATGTATTTATTTTTTCTTAGAAGTTTATAGTCTATTAAATTTATAAGCGGGGATGAGAAAAAACATATTGAATGGTACTTGAGGTGAACTTCATACAAGTTGTTGTTACAAAGTGTTTAATACATTCTATTACTGAACTCCATCCATGGATCAGTTGAGTGTATTCTTTATAGTGCTTATTAATTTATCTTGCAAATACAGGGTGGCCACCTACCGGGAAAACCGGGAGAACCTGGAATTCCTCATGATTTTACATAACTGGGAAAAATTCCGTGAATTCCTCATGAATTTTTCCAATTACTCATGAATTTTTCATAAATGCCAATTAATTTAGTAAAGTGTACCGTAACAATAAACTCAAAATACTCAAATAAAAAAAAAAACGATGGCTAGCAATAATAATTGGCAATGTTTTTGGAACTATCTAAAAACATAGGTTTCCAAACATCGATGTTTTTTCCTGTTTTGCCATAACTAGTGTTGTCGCGAGTATATTTTTTATCGTTAAGGCGGATTTACATTAGTAGAATTTTCTTCAAGGTTACATTCAAATTTTATTGAATCAAGGGAAATTGAATGAATACATAATAAATTTTCAAATATATTGATAACTTTGACACTGCAGACTATTTTTGTGAGGAATTTTTCGTTTTTCAACTACTCACTGAGTGTTGAAGATGGACCCTGTCCGAAAGCGCTCCACATACATGAGTAGTTAAAAAAACGTATTAATTCCTCACAAAAATAGACTGCAGTGTCAAAAATTATCAATATATTTGAAAATTTAAATACGCAATTCGTCATGGAAGATCAAACTGAAGATTTCCATAATACATTCTTTATGAATGTATATAATATATTGTTGTTGTTCCTCAAATACCTGGAAAATTTGAAATTTTACTCTGGAAAACCGGGAATTACTCATGAATTTTTAATTTTAAAATGGGTGGCCACCCTGAAATAATAATTTATTGTTTTCAGGTGTTCATCGAGTTCAATTCAGTACTGGATTGTCAGAAGGCACAGCAGGCTTTGACCGGACGAAAGTTCAACAATCGACTCGTTGTGACGTCATACTTCGATCCCGACAAATACCATCGGCGAGAATTTTAAATAGTTCTATAATTGCCGATAATCCATGTTTTATTCGGCCTCTGCTACAGAAACTTCTCAAATTTGCAACCGCAAATTCCCATACAATAACCCAACTTATAGACAGTAAGAATATGTTCAATACTCATAAACCCAGTTCTTAACAGATTCAACTTGATATTAGTTACAATACACTTTACTGTAGTGAGTCGAAAATTATTATTATTTTTTTTAAATAGTTGTATTTGTGCTATCGTGTAAGATAGAAAGTGATGCGTGGTTAAATAATCCCTGTGAATGTGCAAGCTTCATATGATTGGGCTTGTTCCATTAATAATGTTCTACCTTGGAATATGACTGCACTGTTTTCAGTTGCTATGGTTAAGTGTAGAACAGTGATAATGGAACCGGCCTTATGTTATCAAAATTTCACTGACATTACAACTATTGAATCACGCATACATAATCTTCACATCGTTACTGTCGTACAAAAATATAAAAACTAACCCTTGACTCACCCTCGTAACTGAATCTACTTATAAGCATGTACATGTCATATATTTTGACAAAATTCACTTGATGAAAACAAAAATAAATTTTCATTGACGGATTCCATTGAATGAATTATTTCAATTTATTTAGTATTTGATACTATTTCATTTTAAAGTGTATTAAATATAAGCATATTAATTTCAAAAGTGACTCCCTATAAAACTTCTGTAAGCTCTTAAGAAGTTTTGTTTCAAAAGATTGATGAAAAAAATTAATCCCCAGTTTTAATTAACTACATTGAAATTTTTTCCACTGAGCGTTTTATTGAAATTACGACAAAATTCTAATAGTTCATGCTGTTTTTGATCTCAACTAATTATGCATGCCGAATTCAAGACACAAATAGTTTTGGATTGATATTAATTTAGCACGTAAAATTCATTCTAGTTTGTTTTTACCAGAGCTGTTTTCCATAGTTGTATTAATCAAACAGGTAAATAGAATTTATGAAAAATAGATCATGTTTAATAGTTCCGGAAACAAAATAATTTGTGTTGATAACCATTGTAATTTTAAAGTTCTCCTTCCATGAAAGAATGTGTAATGAAAAGTTGCTGATATGTTCATTGTCTTCAAACATTAAAGCTAGTGTTTGACAAAGTAGTGTTATTTTCTTAGCAGTATCACAGGTAAATTATATGAAAATGATGTATTATTTGTCTGTGGCAGTATTGTGACAACAATAATTTCAGGTTGAAAGCTTCTTATTCTAATTATTTTTAGACACCAAGCACCCAATAACAGATTTCGAATTTTTTCGTCTGTTAAGAAATGAAAATTGAACTCAGGACGTGAAATGAGACGTGAAATATTAAAACAATTTGTTTTCGCCACACTAGGACGTAATGAGCTGTTTTTCGTGCGTCATATGGAGGCCGAAAGTGTTTGGTTTCCGTCGAGGTCTGTAAACGTTTACCGCCCTAGGGCGGAAAAGAAAATGACCTTGAATGACAGCTGATCGTGTCTGGATACAGCAGTCATGATTGTAAAAATGAATCCTTCCAACTTTTTTGTAAAACAAAAAGATTTAAACCATCAATAAATGTTTATTTTTTATAATTTAATATGTACGTAGTATTTAAAATGTCAAAAATGATCACTTTTTATAACTTAATATGTAATATTTTGTAGTTTTGATATCAAACAATAGAACCTTTTTATTCAACCTACAGAGCTCTGGGTGGGAATTTTGTGAACTACTACAACTGTTGCTAACCTCTCTTGGTTGGTTAGGTTTTTTGTTTTTAGGAATTTTGTGTACTACTGCAACTGTTGGTATAGAAAGGTTAGTTGGTTAGGTTTTTGGTTTTTTATGCAGGTTTTGAATCAGGAACAGGAATAACAACAAAAAACCTAACCAACTAACCTTTTGGCGTACAGTTGTAGTAGTTGACAAAATGCCCACCCAGAGCGCTGTAGGTTGGATAAAGAGGTGATAGCCGTTCCTTGTATTCTTGCAAGTACCATAGCCTTAAAATTTCGCTTTCAAAATTTCCAACTTAACATTGTTGTTTTGTTTTTTTTGTGGTGTGGCGAAAAACAGCGTTCGCAACACGGGCAAAAATGTTTTGCCGGCTCTCAAACGCTTCAAGTTCTCGACTTCGTCTCGAACTTGAAAACCGCGATCTCGAGCCGGCAAACACACATTTTCGGCCCTAGGTGCGAAATATACTATTATTTAACTAACATAATACATTATTTTTTACGAGTATTTGTCACAGTATAGGAATGGACATAGACAATCTTATTTCTCTATTTAATTTAGTTTGAAGGAAGAATGTAGAAGACTATGTGTGGGAAAGGGTACTGTCATCATAATTGAGTAAAGCATCATTTATAAAGGTTGTGAATTGATATTCTTTTCTATGCCGCTAAAAGCAGAAACTCAAGCTTGGTGGCGTGATTGTTTGTATAGCAAGGAAATGATTAGAACACCCTTGCTGTTATTAATTTGTTCTGCCTTTATAATTATTACTGTGTTCCATAAAAATACTTCCTGCGTCATATCAAGAAGCCTGTGTTTTAAATTTTTTATGGCATTATTTCTTCATTGAATGCCTCATGTCTTGACGCAGCTGTTTTAGCTCCTTCTCATGAATGTGTGCCTCGGCAGTTGTTTGTGTGAGCTGAAAAACACATCGAATATGCATATAAAAATAAATTAACAAATGTTTATATAAACAGAATTTATTAATTTCGAATTCCTTTAATTGCTATCAGTTTATACTGAAGACTTCCGCAATGGCGGATATTGACAACAGTATTTAACAGCTGATGGAAATCGATGAATGCTACTGTACAAAAATACTAGTCACCACCGGGAATCGAAATACTAGAAACCGACCGGCAATTGGGAGGTCCGTGGTTCGATTCCCGGTGGTGACTAGTATTTTTGTACAGTAGCATTCATCGATTTCCATCAGCTATTAAATACTGTTGTCAATATCCGCCATTGCGGAAGTCTTCAGTATAAACTGATAGCAATTAAAGGAATTCGAAATTAATAAATTCTGTTTAAGTAAATTTGTCAGTTTGCTCAATTGTCAGTAACTTCGAACTAACTAATGTTTATATCTTGAAGAGACAACTTCAATAATTTGAAAGTTTGCATTGGGAAGACCCTAACTACCAAATTAACATTAAAAATTCCAAACTGCCCTTGAGGATCTCCCCACCAATTAAGCCAACTTTTATTCCCATTCTTTCCTTATTATGTCCTAGAAAAAAGTCCTTGTCTGACAGCTCACTCATTCTCCAAGGGTTAAAGATGCAGAGATGAAACCCCATTTTCTTATTTTACCTTTCTTCTTTAGTCGTTACAGTGTAGATGGTTATTGCTTTTTTTAAAAGTCCTTACAGCGTAGATGGTTTTTATTTTTTATATAGTCCGTGCAAACGTTAGATTGCAGTGCAGAGTCCTACGACAAAGCTATTTCATATGGGCGCGCTGTTTGCTTACATTTTGTTGCTCATGCAGTTGTTTGAAAAAGTGACAGCTTGACAAAGCTTGCTCGGCTTCTGTGCAACCTTTCATCACTGTACTCTATAAATCTAGTACTACAAACAGGTTTGCACAGACTATAATATAGTAAAGAATACTAATTTTAAATTGCTAAAACTGAAGTCTAGATCCAACTTATCTTAACTCTTGAAATTAAATTGATAGCTTACCATGTCCAGCAGAACCTCCGTTCTTAGTCTGAGCAGATTATTTTCTTCCTTTAGCCTCAGCATCTGCTTTTTTAACTGTTCATTTTCTCTGTGCTTTTCACCTTCTAATCCAGATTCTGTAATCAATCAAGATTAGGAATCACAATGATTAATTTAAAACATTTCACTAAAAAATACTTGATTCACACGTTTTAAACCATAGGTCATTGATGGTAAACAATATGCAATTAAGTGAATGTAGCTGTTATTGTTATTTCAAAGTACCGGTATTAATACTGATAAGTACAAGTACTAAGACTATAAAATTAGAAAGTATTGTAATTGAATTATTCTAAAACTCCTGCACTACCGGTAGTAATGTAAGCCTATGTTTTACTATTCATATGTATTATCTTGCTGAATAATACAAAAAATAAATAATACTTGCAAAATAATACATATGAATAGTTCTACTGCAGTTGAACTATGATAGCCGCGAGCCGTGGCAGGTATCTGTTCAATCAGATAGATAAGCTGCGTTCTCGTAGGTCCTGTTTGTAACGGTGACCGATTAGATTGGCCAGCAAAAAAGACACGGTTCTCTGCTGAAAATCATTTCCCGGTGGTTCGGAACCCACCTAAAACTAGGTCCAACTCATAAATCACCATCATCCAACTCATTACCCACGCACAGGTCTCAGACCTATGTGGGCTTCATCCTCGAAAAATGGATATCCACAACAATAACCTATGTTTTACTTCCTGCTGGTAGTCATGCCAGACAGGCAGGACATGATTGATCGCATGCGGAGCGCGGTATCAGTGCAATTGTGATGTTCAGACACCAGAGCTAGGGACTACGCTTGGAAGAATGGCCTACTACTTTATTATCACTTGCCCGGTTGTCTATGGAACCATTGATCAGGGATAGTAAGCTTGATGGTTCGTCTATGATGGAACCCACCTTAAATAAAGGTCATCATTGTAATCACCTCATTACCCTGGCACAAGTCTAAGACTCCTGTGAACTTCATCAGCCAGAAAAAACTTATCGGTTGTTGACTGATTGTAAATAAAATGTAAAAACCTTACAGTACCGGTATGTGGTTAATATTTTCAAGATACAATGATTTTGCACCTTTATAAGATGAGTTTTGCAAGTTGGGTAAGAATATAATCTTAGATGCAGGTAATTTATGGTATGTATTACATTATTTGTAGCAGGATAAGCTCTTTCATAATTTTGTATGTGATTCTTTGACACAACAATGAGGAACTGCGGTCGGAACTGTGATAAAAAATAGAAATCCAATCCAGAAAATAAAAATTCTAATCCAATATGCATTAATATTGAACACATGGCTCGTCCATGCTGAAAATAGCCTACTTTATTCTGAGTTCCATCATTTGTTGTCTTAAATAAATGATGAACAAGAATTAGTGAAACTCGTTCTTTGTCTTGAAGGAAAGAAAATGAAGTGCTTGCATAGGAGCCGCTGATGTGATGGACATCTGGAAAGAGTAGATTAAAGGCTGATTCACACATATAGGACTGGACTACGACTGTGTCGTTTTGAATGGATTCGCCTAAACAGTCTTTCCATCTGAAATACACAGAGACGGTCGGAGGTAATTCACACATATAGGACTGTACACCGACCGGACTACGATTGTACTGCCGTAGATCACTTTCATAGCGATCTTTCAAGGACACAGTCCTACACAGTTTGCGTCCGGCCTGAACACAATCCTATATGTGTGAATCAACGTAGGACTGTGCGCCGACTATACTGTTAGGATCGAGTGTTTCCACTATCTCCAAAATTAGAGATAGAAGAATTGTGATTTCAGATTCGGATTCAGCGCCCTAAAATTAATAATTTGCCTCGCGTCTACTCAAAAATAAGCAAAATTGAGGAAGTTGTTTTTATTAACTTTTTATGTGAAATTTAACGACATGCAGTCAAATATTTGTTAAGAATAAGTATAATAACTCACTTAAACTGGCCGAGTACTTTCGAATCTATGAGATCCATCATCAGAGGCTCCTAGATCATCCAGGATGATCTAGGAGCCTCTGATGATGGATCTCATAGATTCGAAAGTACTCGGCCAGTTTAAGTGAGTTATTATACTTATTCTTAACAAATATTTGACTGCATGTCGTTAAATTTCACATAAAAAGTTAATATTAACACGCAGTTCGTCATGGAACAAGAAATCCAGGAAGTTGTTTTTATTGATATCAAGTCATCCTATACAGTAGTCTAGTTAGTTCAACTTCGTTTCATCTAGAATGGCAGTTCCTATCACTTCCACAAGTTACCATTATTTCTAGAAAGAAAAAAATATTTCAAGTAGCCTATAGTATCAATTTTTTGACTTTAGAAATTTCCATCTAGAGTTAAAGTTAAACATGACATGGAACTGATTCTTGCTTATAAAAGCCAACTCAAGCATTCCATTCAGTAGAAACACAAGAAATATGTTGAAAGTTATTTTTGTTAATTTTGGATTATAATTTTCAAAGTTAATTTTGAATTTAATAATTATGATCAAAAACTACCTATTCAACCTATCATTGACAATATTATCGAACTGATAACGACTCTACTGTCTAATGTATGTATTCACTCTGTTCAACCCATTGGGAAACTTTTACTTTTACTATAACACTATACTTAGGCTATCCATTCGTCCGGGATTTCCCCGGACAGTCCGGGTTTCGAGCTCGCGTCCGGGAAATGTCCGGGGTTTATATTTGTACGGGTTTCTTGCAGGTTTGGGAAAGAAGCGCCTGGACGCGTTTTGAAATAGAATATTTTCATTGTTAAGAACGTAAACCCAGTACCGTATTTTTTACGTATAATTAATAAATAAATTATCACTAACATTTTTTTAAATAAAAGAACACAGTATTATTAAAAGATTTTCGAGTATTTTATTAATTCTATTCTTCCCTTCTGATCTTACATAATCATCATAATGTATTCTCAACACACCTCGATCTGCTCTCTAAACAGTGTCCGGGGTTGGCTCTTTCCATATTATAGAAGCAAACGACCAGGGACGGATTTCCCACTAGGCACACTAGGCCCGTGCCTAGGGGCGGCTCAGCCTGATGGGTGCTGCCGCCGACGCGCTGCCTGGTCCGATTTGTCGGCTGGAGGCGCGACGCGGCGGTGGCGGTGACTGAAAATGACAGTCAAAGGGCGCTCGCTTTACAATCTTGCTCGTAAACCAAAAGCAATTGAGGGGAGTCTTGTTGGACTATACCGCACATGTTAAATTGTCCATTTTTTGGTACCAATAACTCAAAAACTAGCACAGGCAGGACTCTGAAACTTTGCATGGTTCTTCATCTATGTAAAACCAAGCTACTGAACAAGAGACATGATCACTCATCTTCCATATTTCAAATATTATTGATTTTCTAATTCTGGCCAATTTTTTCTCCCAAAATAGCCACATTGTTTTCTTGGGTGAATGTTATCCTATTTTCTTTATTCTAGTTCAGTAGTCAGATATCAAACATATGTCCAAGTTGTGAAAATTACAGCTCCTTATCTCGCTTGGTTTCCAAAATAAGAGTATGTAAGTACTAAAAAATGCTTTTTTCGGGAAATGGCAAAAAACAAAAAAGTAAGTATACATTACTTCAAAAAGACTCTTATCTTCACAATAATCAGAAGTTCAAAACTCGGTAGTAAACGGACAAAGTTTACTACTGCCCAGAATAGGGGGCACAAATCCAAGGAATTAGCCAGAGCTACAGTGTCTGAGTAAACTTCCAACTCCATTGATTTAGCCAACTGTAGAGAGCAATCTTGCGATAATGCAAGTAATATGACAGGTGCGTACACTGTACAGCGGCTCGCAAGCTAGAATAAAGGATAAAAATCCTAAAGCAGTATTTGCCTCTTGCTCGGCTCATTCATTGAATCTTGTGGGCTCATGAGCTGCAAGTTGCTGTACCTTCTTTGACCTTATTAACCAGCACATTTACATATTTTTTGTTGCATCTCCTTATCGATGGGAATCTCTACTTTGCTTCAGTCGAGATATAAGTAAAATACTCAAGAGTTTGTCAGAAACAAGGCGGAGTGCTTATGAAAGTGCATGTAAAGCTCTATGTGAAAACCTACAAAAAGTGTGATTCTGAGTTTAGAGAAATATGAATAGGACACTTCTAATGAGTAACCTCTAGTTAGGAGTGAAGCAACGGGACTCCTGAAACGCTTGAATTGGAAATAATGATTATGAAGGAGCTTTAGAATAATATATTGAACAAGCTTGTCAAGTGATAGCCGCGAGCCGTAGCAGGTATCTGTTCAATCAGATAGATAAGCTGCGTTCTCGTAGGACCTGTTTGTAACGGTGACCGATTAGATTGGCCAGCAAAAAAGACACTGTTCTCTGCTGTAAAATCACTTCCCGGTGCTTCGAAACCCACCTAAAACTGTAGGTCCAACTCATCAATCACTATCATCCAACTCATTTCATTACCCACGCACAGGTCTAAGACCTATGTGGGCTTCATCCTCAAAAAAAAAAAAAAAAAAAAAAAAAAAAAAAAACCCTAGAGAGAGCAGTTAGATTGTGTGACTAGGAATTTTTGTTGACTCTTTTAGAGGTATTTTTCATGTGCATGAAGAAAGGGCCAAGAAACGGTGTGATATATAGAGTATGAGACGTGTTACAAAAGTCAGAAAAAAAGGAAAACCCAGCAGACTAAACCAATGAAAACGAAGTCATCCTTACAGGCCATGATAAATTTAGATTAGAAGTATATTTTATTATGTTGTTCTTGACAAACTCAAGTTAGTTTTATGGAAGCGCAAAAACGCTTATGACGTTCTCAGTCAAGATCTCATATAAATAAGTTCTCAGTTTTTAACAATCTATCCTCATCTTTAGCTGAAACTATTATGGACCAGTCTGAAAAACTGAAATCTTTTTATGAAATTGATCTAGAAAATCATTTTTAAATGAGTGCATGCATTTCTCTGGCCTTCTAAAGAGTGGTGGTGTTGAGGACAACACCTTATCGATGATAAAGCTTATAGGAGAACAAAATCTACAATCAGCATTTTCCAACATAGATGTATTTCGTATGTATTTGTGCACAACTGTTTCAAACTACTCAGCAGAAGAACGTTCATTTGCTGTCCTAAAAAGAATAAAATCTTGCCTTAAACCCAGAATGAATGAAGATAAACTGAACTCGTTGGCTCTTCTGCACATCCAGGCTGAACTTTTGAACGGTGATCAAGTAAAAGTTAGACATAGAGGAGAAGTTCGCAATGGAAGCAAGTAGAAGGAAACCAATATAAGGAAACATAATAAAGACTTCCTGAAGTACAAAACATTGATATTTTAGTTTATTTTTGTAAATTTTTCTTTTTATTCACGTATTTCAATAATAATAATGTATTTTTTAGTTTGTAAAAGTATAAACCTTTTCAAAGGTAATTAAATTTTAAAAAAGTAACTCAATGTTTTTATGATTAGCCTTTTATGGACTTGTTTGATTTAGTTTTTTATTTAAATAATGACCTTGGCACAAATGTGGCATGTTTCAAGGGGGCGGCAGTCAGAATAGTGCCTAGGGGAGAAAAATGTATAAATCCGTCCCTGCAAACGACAACAGTACCTTTTAGTCCTACATGTGTGAATGATAGCGACCCATCACAGTCAGCTCCAGTTCCATGGTATCAATTTGAAATGCGCTGGATACGTTTAATAAAGTTCTTTCTCCAAATTTTGAAATTTAAATTAATGAATGAGACATCTGAGGTGTAAGTACAGTTGAAAAAGTATGAAAGAATATAACCAACCTGGAATCCACTCGCCATCTTCAAAGACACATTCGTGTTCTCCCAATTTTATTTTGATGGGACCAAAATCAGCATCAAATTGTATCAGATCTTTTCTCTCACTTTTTCTCCATGATTCAGTTGTCGATTTTCTTGGAGGCGTTTTTTTCGGTGCAAACTTATTGGAAAATAACGGCATCTATGCAACAATTAGGAAATTAGTTCAGTAAGGTTGTTCAGGTGTAATATGCAATATTAAGCATCGAATTATTTCTTATAATAAAAAGAAGAAAACACTTGCATTTTGTAGGATACAAAATTCAAGTTCAAGGAGTAAACAGATTGGGTTGCCATGGCAACTGTGCATTTTGCTTCGCGAAATGTGGTACCTTCAATCGATAACTGCATTATATTATATCATTAGTATGAGAAAATCCCATTACTTTTTAATAAATTTGAATATGGCGATTGCTTTTCATTACTTATTTCTCAATAGTTCTGTCTTTGTAGAAAGACACCGATACCATTATTTTGAGCAGGCATCGTTTTTAGGTTGGTAGAAGTGCACCTATTCTCATCTGGATTCTGGAATGGTCTGATTTTGAGGTTGTGTTTCATCCTACATCTCAAAATGTTTTTAGGCAATGTGAATTCTGCAATTAGAGATAGAATTCGTTTGGAATTAAATTTCTAGTGTTATTCTCTTGAAATTTGTGCAATTCTCTGTTAAATATTTGAAGGTGCTGTTTTTAGTACGTTGCTTTTAGTACGGATAGTAATTCATCAAATTAATGAAACATAAGTACCTAGGCTAGTGATGTTCTCTTATGACTACCAATGTACTCAAATATTATTGAAAGTATATTAATTAATTTTAGGTTTTCTATTGGAAAAAATACAGACCCTTGGTGGGTCCTCATTTTTGAGTGAACAATGTCTCGAGTGTTACTTAGATTCAGATTTCAATGTAGTGGTTATATCCGGCACACAAGTGTTCTGAGTTGTAACTTCAAAATGACAAAAGCAAATCATTTTTACTATCCTCAACGCTCGTTCGCTGATGACGAAAAATCGAGATTACCTAAAATTCATGATTTTGGACGGATCGAAGATAAAAGCAAGGATGTATTTCTAGAAGTTATAAACAATTATGAAGGAAGAGAAGTTCATAAACGAAATCATGTTGAATTCATCTACGGAGCTTTAAATCAAATGAAAGATTTTGGAGTTGAACGAGATCTAGAAGTTTATAAATCTTTAGTAAATGTGATGCCGAAAGGAAGATTTGTGCCACGAAACTTTATTCAAGCAGAATTCATGCATTTTCCCAAACAACAAATTTGCATTCTGCATTTATTGGAACAAATGGAAAGTAATGGTAAGTTGAAGTTAACTGTTGTTCTTCAGTTTGAAAATTTTTACTTTATTTCAGTTTACTTTATAAAACTATGATTATTACACCGTATAACATTAATCATCCGTTGTGACTTGAGACACGCTGATTAACCATTAAACACTGTTGGCTTCTATCAGCTGTTCCTTTGAGGATATATATTTCTCCTTTTTGTGTCCTTCAGTGAGGACTTTTGAATTCCCAAACTTCACAGTCTGAACCATCTCGACACTATTCTACTTTATGCCTGAAATTTCATAAAAATCGGTTCAGCAGTTTCGGAATTTTACTGGGAACAAACATACATACACACATTGCCTTTTATATACTAGGCTATATAATTTATATAATTATGTAAAGAGATCATTCCTTCGCCCTCAAGTCTGCAGACAGCGTAAATAACGCCGCTAAGGACCCACCATATGATTAAAAACTGTTGAATTCTATCAGCTGTTCCTTTAAGGAAATATATTCTACTTTTTGTTTCCTTCAGCGAGGACTTTTGAACTTCCAAACTTCACAGGAACCATCTCGGCCCATTCTCGGGACTATTCTACATTGTGCCTAGGTTCAGCGTTTTTAGAGTTTACTGGGAACTTACATACATACACACATTGCCTTTTATATATGTAAAGAGATTACCATTTTTAAATTGAGAAATATGCAACATCCTGGTCTTGTTGGGCCCAGCTGATAACTCTTGTTTCCAAATCATGCACATTATTTTGCAAATTCTTTACAGGATTCATCATGACTTTCGACAGTATTTAAGAAAGATTTAATAGAAATAAAAAGATTATGGCCGGTCTCCCATGTTGTCATTTTATTTGTGGAGAGTGACACGAGAAAATGGGATTTTCGACTTGACAACGCTGTACTGGCAAACGCTTCGGCTCACTTGCTAGCAAAGTGATTGATTGAAAGGATTCAGCTGTCACAATTCATTAGCGGCTGATCATTCATCACTTTTCGACGACTAATTTCTTGCCTTAAACCAAAGAAAAATATAGGATATAGTAGGATGATTATACTTCCAATAATTATACAATTTTTCACAAATTGACGGGAAGGACAGTGTCCGTGCGTCTCCCTGGCAAAACCATCCCTACAGTTGACATTGTGAAACCTCATTAATAAAAACAATTACATTTTTAATTACAATTAATTGTAGGCTAATAGATATTTGTGTAGAGTGCAAAGTGGGGTTTTTCTGCACCAAGAGAAACAGTTTTACATTTTTCCTACAGTAACGTATAAATAAATTTAAACAGGACATACATAACCTGACAATTCCTCACATCACCTATCTTCGAATCAAATCGATTCAACAACAACTACAGCTTACTGTATTTCATAGCTGAAGCAGAGTAGCCAACTCTGCTTTTTTTTTTGTTATATGTCAACCGTTTACCTAAAGAATTAATTAGTGGTAGAGCCCTCTTATTTGCAGACGATACATCACTCATTTTCAGCAATTCCATTCTAGATAATTTAGAAATAAGTGCCCATATAGATGTGCAGTCCATTGTCCAATTTTTAAATCAGTTGAAATTAACTAAAAATAGTAAAAAATGCCAATACCTTCAATTTAAAAACAAACATAATTTAAATGAAGATAAGGCTATAAACGTGTTTGTAAACGATAATCAATTAGACCAGGAAGAAAAAATTGCATTTCTAGGAGCTATGTTGGATAGACGATTTACCTGGACTCCATACATTGAGAAAATATGTTGTAAAATTTCATCTGTGGTATTTGTCCTGCGACAGCTCGCTAGATTGAATGACAAAAAGTTACTTTTTACAGCTTACCATGGGCTCTTACTGTCACATAGTAGGTATGCTATCTTAGTATGGGGTAATTCATCAAAACAAAATCTTGATAGGGTGTTTAAGATCCAAAAGAAAGCGGTTAGGTGTATAGAAAGAGTAAATCGATTAGATTCATGTAGGCCGTTGTTCAAGAGACTTGGTCTCCTAACTGTACCCTGCTTATATGTGTATGAAGCTACTTTATATGTAAAAACGAATGATATTAACCAAAATCTTGATGTACATGATTATAATACAAGAAGCCGAGGAGATTATCACTTGGTGAATCACAATAGTAGCTTATTCAAACAAAAACCTAGTTATATTGGTAGGAAATTCTACAACAAGCTACCGCAGTTTTTGAAGAGTCTTGAAAATATAGAAATATTTAGAAAACAATTGAAGAAATATTTAGTTGATAAAGCTTTTTATAGTGTACAAGAGTTCCTTTCACATCAAAATTAAGCCTCACCTCAACTAATTGAAGTAATTATGGTATCTAGTGTATAATATTGTTGATCTGACTTGTCTTATACTCCTTAACTGGGGTCTCCAAGACGTAATCTACAAAAAAAAAAAAACCTATTTTTGAATGCTGAATAGGGAACCTGCGTGTTACATGCTCACTATTTTGTGTTGTTAGATTGCAAATCTGGAGTGCGGAAAAGTCGTGCGTGCACTGTAATCTGGTACAGGATCACTGGTGCAGGAATAGACTATTTTTTGTGCTACAGTTGGTACAAAAATAGGCTCACTTTTTCGGTTCACTTTAGAATTTTCCAACAGTGACCCGAAAAAGTGCCTATTTTTGCACTAACTAACTGTAGCACGCAAAGTAGTCTATTCCTGCACCAGTGCGGGAAAGTAAATTCCAGTGCGCAAAAGTACTTTTTCGCACTCCAGATTTGCAACCTAACAACACAAAACAGTGAGCATGTAATACGCATTCCCTATTCTGCATTCAAAAATAGGTTGTCTACTCTGCTTCAGCTACGAAATACAGTCAGCTGTAGTTGTTGAAATCGATTTGATGATTTGATTCGAAGGTTATGTGAGGAATTGTCAGGTTATGTAAGTTATGTTTTGTTCTGTTTAAATGACTTTATATGTTACTGTAAAAAAATTGAATGTGTAATTCGAGCGCAAAGTATTGTTTCTGCACTTGAGAAACTTTTTTCAGTCGCCTTCGGCTCATGAAAAATACTGTTTCTCTCAGTGCAGAATACCCCCACTTTGCGCTCTAGTTACACAAATAGCTATTTCAACCGTATCGGCCTTCTACAATTATTCATCATTTATTAGTAAATCATTGTTCAAGAACATTCAATATTCAGATCGTTCAGTCCTAAAAACAATCTTAATTATGTTTTTAAATTTAGAATTTTTTTCGATGATATCTTTATTAAAACACCCAGATGAATTTGATATAACCTAAAATTTTCATTTTTAGTTGAAAATTTGTAAAGAAAGCAGTAGTGAGCTTTGCCTGTTGTATCTTTGCTTCATAGTGTTACTTGTAATGAACAAACAAAACTGGGTATTTGATGATCCATGGTGAAATAATTGTCTTGCCTCTTGTAATATGTCATTCCTATCCAATCTTTAATGTTGTTCTTCATATCAGTCATTCGTTTGCCAAGTCATTCGTAGCAGTGCGCAGAAACTCACAATTCTGTTTGTTCCACTACACATCCCGATAGGTTAAGTGTAAGAGAGGGTCACCGTCCCTAACTTTGCTTTTTCATGTAAATATATCACCAAACTTTTTCCTTTTTTTTCTATATACCATATTAATATAATTTTCAGTCATAATTTCATGTTTGTATATAGATAAACAGTTTATATAATAAGTAACTGATAATGTTTTATGTAATAATACTTGGTGATGCCTATATATTGTATTTTATACTAGTAACAGTCCAACTATTATTTGTATGAATAAAGAAACCAATCAATCATCCCTGGTTAGAGTTCCAAGCGTCTATACTGGGAATTAGTTTTATTGAAAGGATCGACCCCGCACCGGTTTCTCAGGGGAGGTGTTGATTTTTTTTATACAAGCTTGAAATTATTTTGTATGTTTAGTGATTTGAAAATAGCTATTTGTGTAACTAGAGTGCAAAATAGCGTTTTTCTGCATTGAAACATTTTTTTTTCATGAGCTGGTGGCGAGTGAAAAAAGTTTCTCGAGTGCAGAAACAATACTTTGCGCTCGTATTACACATTAAATTTTTCCTACAGTAATGTATAAAGTAATTTAAACAGAACAAATCAGGGCATACATAACCTGAAAATTCCTCACATAACCTATCTTCGAATCAAATCGATTTCATCAACAACAACTACAACAACTATTTCGCAGCTGAAGCAGAGTAGCCAACCTATTTTTGAAGCAGAATAGGGAACCTGCATATTACATGCTCACTATTTTGTGTTGTTAGGTTGCAAATCTGTAGTGCAAAAATAGGCACTTTTTCGGGTCACTAGGAAAAATAAATTTCTTTCTTTCTTTAGTCATGACGAACATCTCAAGCCTTCTAGTAGTGTAGAGTCACCCCCCCCCCCCCTCCCTAAAACTATCTAAGGGGGGGGTAGTGTTGTAGTTAGTAGTAGAGAGCCGACTTGCGCATGCGCCAGGTAATTTTTTTTGTAGTAAGGAGTATAAGACAAGTCAGATCAACAATTATACTCTTATACAATAGTTACCATAACTACTATATCAATTAGTTGGGGTGAGGCTTAATTTTGATGTGAAAGGAACTCTTGTGCACTATAAATATCTTTTCAATTGTTTTTTAAATATTTCTATATTTTCAAGACTCTTTAAAAACTGCAGTAGCTTGTTGTAGAGTTTCCTACCAATATAACTAGGTTGTTGTTTGAATAAGCTACTATAGTGACTCACCAAGTGATAATCTCCTCGACTTCTTGTATTATAATCGTGTACGTCAAGATTTTGGTTAATATCACTCTTTTTACATAATATAAAGTAGCTTCATACACATATAATCAGGGTACAGTTAGGAGACCAATTCTCTAAAACAACGGCCTACATGAATCTAATCTATTTACTCTTTCTATACACTTAACCGCTTTCTTTTGGATCTTAAACACCCTATCAAGGTTTTGTTTTGATGAATTACCCCATACTAAGATAGCATATCTAATATGTGAATTCATGTAAATTCATGCAACTGCCAAGAATGAGTTGACTAATTCTACTCATTAGTGAAAAAAGTAACAATTTTTTTGTATTCTTCTTTTGCAGGCGTGATACCAGACGCAGAGCTCGGGGAGCTACTGGTGAATATTTTTGGACATAGAGGCATGGTAGTTCGAAAGTTTATGAGAATGCTGTACTGGATGCCGAAATTCAGCCAGCTATCTCCATGGCTGCTGCCGTTTGACGTTCCTAAAGAGCCTTTTGACCTGGCAATGCTAGCTGTTAAAAGGATCACCAGCGTTGACCCGGCGACAGTTATTTCAGTGTTCAGTGTAAGCAAATATACAGGGTGTTTCGGAACTCTCTACCAATACTTCTAGGCAGTGTTTCTGGACCACTAACAAAAGTAAATATCATAATAAAAATTTTCTAAAATCCCCAGTTACTCACACAGCCGCCATTTTGTTTTTTCACTTATTATTTTTTTATTCGAACACCTCTACATTCATAATTTTGAAATTTTGCAAACAGCTTTATAACAACTAAAACAATCTTTAAAAAAAGTCGGCCATTTAAAATCTTTTTAACAGGATTAAATCAAAATTTGACTGGAATAACGTTTTTTAGATATTTTTATTGCAAATCCAACGATACCTCATTTTTCATGATTGGCCAACAATTAACAGAGATATGCTACTTTTTAGGGTGTGCAGTGGTTGGAAGCGAGAAACTGCAACCCGTTCTCAACCACCGCACACCCTAAGAAGTAGCATATCTTTGTTAATTGTTAGCCAATCTTGGAAAATGAGGTATCGTTGGATTTGCAATAAAAATATCTAAAAAACGTTATTCCAGTCAAATTTTGATTTAATCCTGTTCAAAGATTTTAAATGGCCGCCTTTTTTTAAAGATTGTTTTAGTTGTTATAAAGCTGTTTGCAAAATTTCAAAATTATGAATGTAGAGGTGTTCGAATAAAAAAATAATAAGTGAAAAAAAAAACAAAATGGCGGCTGTGTGAGTAACTGGGGAATTTAGAAAATTTTTATTACGATATTTACTTTTGTTAGTGGTCCAGAAACACTGCCTAGAAGTATTGGTAGAGAGTTCTGAAACACCGTGTATATTACAATTTGCCGCTATAACAAAATAGGGTACTTACATTTTACAAGGAAGCCTCTATTCAACAAGCTTACCTATCCTCGCTAGATCGTGAATTCCTAGATATCGAATTCAATAATTTAATGCTCTAACACAAGCAATCTTCAGAACATTCCTATTAACGGGGCTTCACGATCTAACGAGGTTAGCATAAGCTTGTTAGTGTCCTCCGTATAATAAGTAAGTACCGAAAATAGTTCACAAATATATAGTATATATGTGATATTACAGTATACTGTATGCTATTATAGTATACTGTATTACAGTACATAGGTCGGGAAATGCTTTGTTACAGAATTGAAGATGGCGGAAGTTAGCAACTATTCTAGAATTTCAGGTATTAACGGTTAGACAACTTTATATAAAAATTTGATATTTTGCATTAGGAAAAATAGAAACCGTTTTGAACTGCGTGAATCTCCCTTTAATCTACGTCCCTTGGGAAACTTATTTGAACATACTAGAATGGACTTGAATGTGTGTAGGAGGCAATTTTCTTTCACATCCACCAAATTGATTAATTGCATTCCATTGATTTTTCTTGAAAATACTCACAGGAACAAAAATAAACGGATTAAGGCTGAAATAGATTCATGGATATTGACAAGCGAAATTGAGGAAAACATTTTCTAAATGTCTACTATTACATGAAATTCATTTTTCACAGCATGTTTTCAAACTGCTTCTATCACCCTCCGTTTCTTCACTCTCTCTTCCTTCATCTTCTTCTACTTTCTTTCTGTCCACTGCTTTATTTCTATATTAATTTTTTGTATCATTGTTTATTTAAAACAAATTTTAGCAACTCATACCTGCGCACAGGATTGTTCCTTGCAGGTATAATGGATTCTTTGAAAAGTTTTAAATTATTTTGTTTGTATATGTCAAAGAAGAATTAGAATAAATTTTGATTTTATTTGATTTTGATTCCCACCAACCCTCTTATTCAGAAATTCACAGTGCCATAATTTTACTTTAAATTTGATCAGGTACTATGTAAAATAAATTAAACAAGTTACTGTACTAATAAATTTAACAAAAAAAAAAAAACGGCATAATAATCAAGTTTTTCGAGTTTGAAAAAGTGAATCAACTTGGTTAATTGTATCAAAATTTGTAGTTTTCCCTGGCAATTTCAGTCTGAACAAAATATGTCAAATAAGCCAATAGAAGTCTACACATACACATTTTATATTATTATTTTTCATGACTTTGGTGAATACAAGTCCATGAAGTGTAGACAACTCTATGCGAAAAACTCGTTATATTTGTTTTTACGTAATGTGTATAGTTTATAACCACTTGGATGAAAAACGACATGGAAAGCTTACATAACAGCATCTAGTAAATTTTAATGTTACAATTGAAAGCTTTCCCACTAAGCCTAGACATATTTCTCCGAAACAACAAAATATCAATCCAATCGTAATCAAGGTGTAATTAATCGTAATATAAGAACTTTTGAAATATTAAAATTTGAGAAAATAGAACAAATGTTACGAATCTTGTGCAAACTTCATAAAGAAAAATGTATTAAAACTTTGAAATATCTCCAGATACTTTATTAAGGTGAAAAAACAACACTCATAACAAATTCTGTCACGATATATTGTAAGCGAGAATTAAATTTGGATTCACCGTTTTAAAATCCGTAGATAAAACCTCGATGAAATTGGGATAGTTTACTAGCTAACAAGCCAGTGAGTAGCAAGTACGCTGTCAAATTTCAACTTTCATCGTAAACAATTACACTAGAAAAGTTTGAGGTGAGATTGTAATCTCATCGACGTTTCTCGTCTCATCTAATCTCATAGCTTTTTTATTTAATTGACCAAAGAAAACGTAATTGCCCAAAATTTCCTATCAATCCGCCCAAGGTAATTAGTATAGAAATATCTACTAATTACCTTGAATCCGCCTATCCGGACATAGTTTTGATTCTAGGATTTGCTACCCATTTCTGGAAGTAAATTACGAATACTGTATTTAGTGGAATGGTGCCATCTATTTGCTGTTACCTCAACAGATCACTGTTCAATGACTTTTAATCCTTGAAAATTTCAATAAAATTGGAATTTAATTAAAAAATGTATGTTTTCAGACGAGAGATGTGGAGGATTCTATAGATGATACTTGGATTATAAGTGGACAGAGTCAAACTCAGCAGGAATTACTGGCCAGCCATGATAAGCAGTCTCCCGTGTACATAGAAGGAGCTTTTAGGATATGGCTAAGAAAGTCCTCAGTTTTCTATTTTGTTCTACGTGGAGATCCAAGGCCACCACCTGATCCTAGCAAAACTGATATTGACGGTAAGTTCCAATAAATCAGTTATAGTTTATTATAACATAAATTATCTTAAAACTGTGGTCATTGTTGTTTTCCATTTATCAAGAAAAACCAATATTTTCAATTTGTTATGACAAGACGGAACCCTTGTTCCCTCATGGTATATCATTTCAGTTAACATTTTTAATGGTTATTTGTGCATCTAGGGACTTAAGTGCAACTTTTCTCCCTGAGGGAAACTGTTGTTGCCCGATGGCGTAGCCGAGGGCGACAATTTCCCTGAGGGAGGAAAAGTACTTAGTCCCGTGATGCGCAAAACATTTTTCCTCCACCTACACCAATAACTATAGCAATTTATAATTTTACTTTTCTGTGCAGACGCTCAGTCGTCTGTCATAGATGAACGCTCTCGTAGAGATGACGTTCGACCTCACAATCGAAATACAGCTACTTCGTTTCCTAGATCCAAATATTCCAAAGATCGAAATACAGCTCTCTTAAATTTTCCTCGACCGTGTACAATTCGACAGTGTTGCTATATTCCTTTCTCTTCAATCGCGGCGTTGTCAGACTTCTTTCCATGTTATTCTTATGGGTTTACTTTTACTCCCTAGGGACTAAAAGTAATTAATTTTACTCCCTAGGGAGAAAAGGTAAGTAGGTTAGTCCCATGGGGGTATAAAGCAGTACTTTAGTATTCGATTCCAGGGAGTAAAATGCGACTTTAGATAGTAGGTGGAGGAAAAATAATGAACAGACTCAAATAATAAATATTCTTGATAGTGCTGTAAATTTAACTCGTGATTTTTAAACTTCATGGAAATAAAAGTAGGGCAATATTATTTGATCCTTGAGTCAACTGCTCTCAAGTAGTAGAATCTCAAGAAGTTATAATTTTGTAAAACATAGCTTCGTAGAACTATGTAAAGAGATAGTAGAACTGTAAAAGAGCTGATTATTCGTGATATGTTGCTTTGATAGAAAATATAATTTCAGTAGGGTATCTATCTACACATAAAACCAAAACTCACAGAACCAAAACTTGAACTTTCAATACACTAGTACTCAGATGCAGATATTTTGAATGGCAGCTCCAAACTTCAATATATTTTCATCTTTCACTGGTGTGTAGGTTTATTTCGATGCATCAGTTCTAAGGTAAATTTTTTATTATAGCGTTTGAGCTAAACTACACCAACTCTAGCCTGACTACTCTATGCCTTCCCTTTCTCTAAATGGAAGATGCCTTAGAGCAAGCTGAAACATAGATTGGTCAGGTTAGAATTAGCGTCATCATTAGAGAAGTTTTGCTCAAACTCTATACTGCCTCTTGAAATATTTATACATTTACAATACTCATCGTGCAGCCATTGAATTTAAAATTACAGTATCTATAAAAATTTTGGTATCAAAATATGAAAATTCTATTTTAGAATTCCATTTTACATTTCAAATTACAATACATGTATTTATTGTGACAAATTTACAACGAATGTGAAGGTGCAACAGACTGAAGTCCAAAACTGTTCCCTTCACAAATTTTGAATATGCTACATTGTCCAAATCATTGAGGTTAAGACAGACTAAAAATTTAAGATTTGCTAAAAACCTTCACTCCAAAAATAACAAAATGAATCTTCTCACTTAACCACTATTAATTTAAAAGTTCACTTGAAACGAAACACTAAAAACTTTTGAAATTTCAGATGTGTCAAGCTTTAATCCTGCCAGCCTGTTCGCACCTCCCGTATCAGAAGTGGCCATTCAGCCCTCAGTGCACGAGCAGGAAGATGGTGTCTACTATGCAGTCTGTTGCACAGGATCTTCCAGCAAGGACTCTCTGTTATCCTGGGTCAGGATAATGCAGAGGACCAATCCGATTTTGGGCGAATTGTCCATTCTATTTAAATTCTCGTCTCCCACTCGCGATCTTGTTTTAACCGATGGCAAAGACAAAGATAGTAAAGAACAATCAAAAAGTGATAGTCAAGATCAAGATGAATCTAGTAGTAGTAATCGATAATAATAGTGTTTGTTCTATTCTAGGAAGATTATATTGAAAGCTTTGTTGGAATTTAACGACGATGTTTACTTGCCCTACTACCGTATGTGACAATATCGTGACCTAGCTGGCTCAGGTCTGATTTTAGAGTTATCAGTCCCACCTGAATAAGTTCAGGACCTCTGATGCATCACAACGACTGTTCTTTATGCAGCCGTTATCGACAAGCTAAACGTGTCCTCCGAAACACAGAAGTGGCCCGAGGTAATCTTTGGTCCGAAACCCGAGGTAAATCTCTTGGTTTTACCTGGGAACGAACCCGTAGCTTATCAGTTATTACACCAGCGCTCAACCCCCTCGGCTACGGGCTATCCACCGTATGTAAGAAAGCTATTTTTTAATTTTTTTCTTAAAATTTTGTTTACAAAAATTATAACAGGGGCTTGTTCTATTGGAACTACAAATTACAATTCACAAGTGAAAAATTAATAAGATTCTGCAGTAAATACAATGGATGGTTTACCATGCGTAATTTTGGAAATTGGTGCGGAGGCTTAAAAGGAAGAAGCCTTTTGAATTAGTGTAGTGCTTATTCAAGTGGTATCCAGTGAAAAAGCAGAGCAGTGATTGAGTGAAAGCTAGCTTTTAGTGCAGTTAACAGGTGTACATAATTTATCATTAGTAGTAAGAGATTCTAATGAGAGTCCCACTGTATTATTTCAAGATTAGTAAGTTAGGATAGATCAAATTTGCTCATTAGTCTCAAGACTAGATAGCAATAGTATTAATAACAAAAAATATATAATAATAATATTAGTTTGTACTTGGTATGAGACAGGCTCTGAAATTTAAGGAGGTTCTTCAGATGATAGAGTTGTGTCGACACTTGGTAATCAGCAGGTATTTGTTATAGTTAGGTCTTTCGTCTTAGACCCGCATTTATGAATCTTCATCAACTCAAGGAGACTTGTATAGCCTTTGAAATGAATCCTTTACAAGTCTCCCTTGCGTTAGGGAAGCCTCAAGGTCGGTTCATGAATACGGAGCCTAATTCGACACATTAAATATAATCACTTTTCTGTCCTGAGTCGTGTGTTTCAATTTTCTCAATTCAACATTGCACACCAACATTCTTCTCAAGTCATCACACCTTCATTATTTTTTCTACCAAGCGTGTTATTGTAAAGAGATTTTCTGTTCTGTTTAATTCAGTTTTGATTCTCTGGAATTTTCGATTTAGTTCCTTCCAAGTACTCCTTCAAGTACTTTCTTCTTAAAGTTTCGCTCCAGTTTTATTAGTATAAAGCTCAATATAATATATATAACGGTTTTTTTTTATTAGAAAGTTCTTGAATCTCGAACATGTAGAATTTTGTAACTTAATACACTCGTAAGATCACGGTTTGTAAATATGCAATGCCCGGGATGAGGGTGCTAATACTTGATGTTTAAAATGTGTATTTCGGCTCAAATTTGTGCTTTTTCAATTTCCAGCTAGTCCCAATGTAGGTATTAAACATTGCATTGTTGGTTTGGAAAATAAATCAGGAAAGGTGCCTTGGATATTTGACAAGGATATTAACCAATAGAAGTTACTAAATTAATTATTTTTTTTAAATTATTTAATTGTCAATTTTTAAAAAAGACAAATTCTTTACAATATCATCCAACTTTAGGACAATTGATTGTAAACTGTTTCATGTTCTCTTACATAAAAATGATCAATAAAACTACTCTTTTTACGACCTTTGTTAGAGTACCAACAATTTGTAAACAATACTTTTGAAGTAGCTCAATTTTTTAATCTCTACAAAACTATTAAAAAAAACTGATATATCAACAAAATAAAACGTTGTATAAATCGTCTAAATTGTTTACAAAAATATTTCTTACAAACTGTATAAAATGTCAACATTCTTTTCCAAAATTTGAACATTTTTGGCATCAAATACCGCTATGGAATGATCTCAGTGCTATCTTGCTTAGCTCTAAATAATATTTTTGAAATATATATATATATATATATATATATATATATATATATATATATATATATATATATATATATATACCATAAATTGAATACAGATTAAATCTCTACAAATGATATAAACAGTATAGGTTCTGTACAAAATTGATAAATATCTTCGATATCTAAAACGAAATTATTTACAAAATTCATAAAATATTCGATATAAAGTATTGGTATACAACAAAAATAATGATAATATTCTAATAATAATGATGGTGGTTAAGAGTTTCTATTTCATAACATTATTCGCATTCTCAATGAGAAATTAATTATAAAATCCTTGAATTATTCAACTAATAATCTATTAATAGACTTTGAAAATTATTCGATAATATAATCATAATTATATCATAATTGGAAGTGACATGTTAAAAATATGAATATGAAAATATATGAGTGTTACCTAAGTAAAAGTGTACAGATTCGACTTATATAATAATTATGTACAGGGCTATTTTATTATCACATACTCATCAAATATCGCCAATGTCCGATAAACTAAAAAGATTCTCTTTGAACGAAATAGAATAAATTTATTAGCAAAATAGGTTAAGATACCTTACCAATACTGAACGGTAAACTACTGTGGTAAAAATATACGTATACGGTAATCCAACATTTACTTATAGTGACAAAAGATGTATTGTCTGGAAAAACCTTGGCCTACAGTTATTAATTTGATTGCACTAATTTTCAAATTTCAAGATATGCATTTGAATGAATCACATTAAAACAACATTCTATGTTTCAACGTTCATTTGAGTCAATCTATTCTAGTCTTTCTTCGACCAATAAATTTTCCTCTGGCAATAATCTGAAAAATGAAAAAATCATAAAATCAATAATTATTTCGATTATAGTACTAGATGTATAAATTAATTCTATTGAGTAAATTTCTCATTCGCTGTTGGTAAATTTCTCCAAAAGTTGAAAGTTAACAGTTTTATAGGTAATGTAGGGTAGGGACACCAATCGTCTAGAATTTTCTTGGAAATTTTCCTGTGTGCGTTTTTTTGTAACTAGTGCCAGGAGAAATATTATGAGTTCGGCTGTTTAATCTGGGGTTCAATGTGTTGCCGCTAACTGCTATGATATGCAATCATGAATACACGATCTATCACACCTTTTACTTCGACATTCCTGTCGGCAAGATCCTAACGTTTAAATGTGTTTTTTTTTAAATTCACTTGAATGAAAAATTACATAGAACAGCATTGACAGCATCTTAATAAATTTTAATTTTTCAATTTAAAATAGCTTAGAATAATTTCGCTGGCTTATATGTATACATATCCTCCACGTTCTGCATCTATAGAGCGATTCAAAAAGAGCGCTGATTTTGATATATCAAATTAAGAACTGTATTTTCACAAAAGTCGCAAGTACAATACATGGACACATTCATCCAATCTTCCGATTGTATGAAAAATAATTTTGGACAAATTACCTTTACTAGTCCGTTACCATAATTAAAATGGTAAGGATTGTATCGAAATAACTTATAAGAAGTCCATTCGTGTGATACATTGTGACTGCAAGAAAATTTCAACCTTCCATTCTGCAGTTTTGAGATTCCTTCTTCAAATAATGAGTTTCCTCCTTTTGTTTATTTTATTTCATTTTTTTCTCGCTTTTTGCTAGATAAGAGAGGTTGGCTTGTAAGGGAAATACTTTATTATTAGGTTTGAACTGTATTACTCCCACCAGCGAACAATATTTATCCTTCTGCTGGTTGGTGCCAAATATTTTAAAGGAAATATTTCTATTCTGTAACTGCTCTAATAAATTAGTTGTATCAATTTCTGTTTGTATTGAAATTTTTTTTGTGGCAACAAAGAATGGATGTTTAGGAGCAAATTGATTCATTTTAGAAATCTTGTCTCATTGGTGAATGCTAACAAACCCAATGTATTCATTGGGGAGCTAGCTTGACGACATTGGACATTGTCTGCAAAAAGGAAGTGGAAACTTGAAATCATAATGTATCACCTGGATAGAGTTCTTTTATAGTAACAGATTAGGGGAGATTATATGTACAATATCAATTTTCTTCCATGAAAACGGAAGATTAGATGAACGTGTTCATGAACTATTTTTATGATTTTGTAAAAATACAGTTCTAAATTTTATATTTCAAAACCGGCGCTCATTTTTAATCACTCTGTTCTATAGTTATAATTATATTTGAAATTAGATGAATAATTTTTTGAATAATATACAGTAAATCACAGTTCCGTGCATGTATGATGTATGTTTTTATGAAAAATTCCGTTTTTGAAATAAGTTCTATTATGTATGTGAATTACCTCAAAAGCTACAGTCTTCGACCACAATCATATTCATAAAATGCATCTGTTCAGCTAAAAAATGACCAGGATTGCTATTGGCTGTTTCTCTCTGACGATCTCCGTGTTTCAGGCCCGCTTAGCACATCTGCCACGTACTCAGGCTCATCATTTCCTAGAACATAACAAAAATTAAATTATAATATTTGTGATTACCAAAACCAAAAAGTTAGTTAACTGTTGTTAGTAAATTGGCTATTATTCATATACAATGGAACCTCCATATCTGTATAGTGTTTAGTAAAACGCAAAATAACGGGATCTTAACATTAAAAAATAGCTTAATGAATCTGTATGTCGAATTTATACGATTTATTCTAGGCAAAACTAATTGCTAATTCTGGGGTTGGTAGACCTGTGGTTTACAGTGAAGTGTTTGTGAAATAAGCTCTGTCTTGTTAAGTCTATTTTTTAGTGTATTTAAAGGTATTCTGTAAATTTTCATGCTAGTGAGTTCAATTAACCATCTGGTAATTGTATAGTCATATGAACAAGTGTGTCTAAGCTTCACTGACTGCGGTAAGCGACTTTTTAATATTCAATATTTGGTTAGAGAACGAAATTGGAAGTGAAAACTCTCGGCCATCAGCGCAGATATGACAAGTTTGTAACATTCTTTCCTGAGAATAATTTACCTCAATTAGGGAATTTCCCACTACGATTATAAGTAGGGTAGTTCTATTGAATTCTTATCTGACTGACTGTAATATTGGGCGAGAAGAAGCTTCTTGGATAACCGAACAGCAAGGCGCTATATTTATTCACTACTCTAATGGTTGATAACACTTTATATTTGAAAAAACTGTAATTATTGATAGACTTTCAATTTATTTGCATCGACTGTTATTGTGAAGGGCAAACGATAAATCCTTTTCTCACTTGCTTCCTGTACACTCACCTATGAACTCAGGAGCTTCCTCAACTTATCCAGGGCCTTGATAGCTCTCTTGGCGATTCCTGTGTTTTTCCCGTGTTCTCTATCCTTTACATTGTTTTTATGAGTTTTTTTAATAGAAATTATAGTCCCGGTATAAGTAACAGTATTGGTGAATAATCAGCAAAATGACAATGGATGTTGACTGTTTGAGAGAGATGTTCAGAAGCTTTAAAAATGAATTAAAGCAGAAACTAAGCCAGGAAATCAGCGAAAAGCTCAACAGTTTTTCAGATAAAATTGCAGAAAAAAATGGGAAGTCACTTGAAGAGTTTGAATGATGTAGTGAGAGACCAGGGGGAAAGAATCCGCCAATTGGAGAGAGAAGTCAGAAGGAAGAATTTAATCATTCATGGAGCTGAAGATAGAAGTGATGAAAACACAGAAAATTTTATTTTTAAGCTTATTAGAGATAAACTTGGAATAGATCTAAATCATTGCGAACTTGACTTTGCCAAAAGAATTGGGATATTTAAAGCAGGCTCACTACTTGGAGACGTAAGGCTGAGATTCTTAGAAATAAGAAAATTTTAAAAGGTAGTGATATTTTTATTGCCGAGGATTTTCCCAAAGAAATACAAAATATTAGGAAAGATTTGAAAGGAAAAATGATTACAGCTAGAAAAGAAGGCAAGCATGCAATACTGAAATATGACAAGCTCGTTGTTCTGGATAAGGGAAAGAATCGAAGGAAACGAGAATTGAGCAGTTCACCACAGAATCTAGAACATAACACTAAACGACATCAACAAGGTTTCAAATAAAAAAAGAACTTTGAATTGAAAAAGAGTTCATTGGATGATAATGTTAAAGAGAGAAATGAATCCAATGCTCAATGACTGGGTGGAGCTGGGCTAAACATTGCATTCTGGAATGTTAATGGGCTCAGTAACCTGGATAAAAGTATTTTTTGTGCTGAAACTCATATTATTCTAATTTGTGAAACCTGGTTAACTTTGTCTCACTTTCCAATTTCTGCAGAATGGCATGATTATACACCATATTGCGTAGAAGCCATCAAAGAAAAAAGCTTGGGTAGAGCCAGTGGCGGTTTACTGGCTCTTGTAAATAAAAAATAAAAAATGTAAAGGTGTTAATTTCATGTGAATGGTGGCTGTTTTTGTATGTTTGTGTAGATGGTTTGCCTGCTATCATTGGGCTGATTTATAGAAAGCCTTCAGTGGACTGTGCTGTATTCATGGATCTTTTGTCAACAGAAATATTAGATTTGCAAATGAAACATGGAAACTGTATTGTTATTGTTGGTGGAGACTTTAACTGTCGGGTTGGCAACGAAAATCAGTTAGAAAATTAAATTCTTGAATGTACAAATTTGTTTGACACAAGGGAGTCACAGGATATAATTGTAAATGAGAAAGGAAAGAGACTTATATTGGCTATGGAGGATAATGGATTGGTTTTGATTAATGGAAGAACTTCTGGAGATCGGCCTGGCAGGTTTACTTATGTTAGCTCAGCAGGGAAAAGTGTAATTGATTTAGTTTGGTGTAATATGGTTGCAGCCCCTAAGATCTCGTGACTTGCAAGTACTTGAGTGTGAAGGTTTGTCAGATCACTTTCCAGTTCTTCTCCGTTTGGATGGAATGAATAGTTTACCCCAGAACACTTTGATTGAGCCCACAAGATACACAAAACTATGCTATAATCCAGCCTCAGCTCCCAGCCTCCACCAATTTATGATGTACAGCGACAGAGTCTCAATAAATTTTTCACAAACTAGCATTGATGAACAGTATGAAAACCTCTGTCGTGCAATATACGAAGCTGCAGAGCAAGCCGGCATGAAGAAAGAATATGTCAGTGGTCGGAGAAATAGAGCTACAAGTCCATGGTTTGATGAGGACTGTTAGAATAAAGAGAATCTTCAGGTGTGCTCTGAGGGCTTGCCAACGAAGTGGTTTCACAGAAGAGAATACCAGAAATTATCTTGAGGCTAAGCATATGTACAGGAAAACTGTTAAGAGGAAGAAAGTGTTGCATCTAAAGGAAGTCTGTGATCGAATTGGTAATTCAAAAAATTCAGCTACTTTCTGGAAAGAAATTAATAGATTCAGAACAAAAGTTTATTCAACTAATCCAATTTCAATGGCTGAATGGTGTGAGTTTCTGAGTAATATCTACCCACCCAGATGTGATCAGGAAATTGCATTCCATGGTGTTACACATTCGCAAATGGATGCTTACATTGAGTTTGAAGAGATTGTTCACTGTATAAATAGGAGTGGAAGGGGGAAGTCCCCTGGTTCAGACCTTATCTCCAATGATTTTTTCAAGGACCTCCCACAGAACTGGATCTTGTATATACAAGTTTTGTTCAATAAGATTTTAGATGAAGAAAAATTACCTGTTGCCTGGTCTGGAATGTTAATTACGTTACTTCATAAAAAGGGAGATTTGAGTGATCCTAGAAATGACAGGTCAATTGCATTAGTTAACTGCCTGGCAAAACTATTTACACATATTATCAATGGGAGTATTGAATACTGGGCAGAAAGTCTTAAGCTCATTCCTGAAACACAAGCAGGGTTTAGAAAGAAGAGAGGATGCTTGGATAATATTTATGTGTGTTTGTCAGCAGTGCAACTGCAATTACGGCTGTCAGGACGGAGAGTTTATGCAGTGATAGTGGATTTTAAGAGGGCATTTGATTCTGTGTCACACTCTTTGCTTTGGGAAAAGCTTTTCAAAATGGGGTTAAGTCCAAAACTTCTGAGAATCGTTCAGAGACTTTACAGGTTTGCTTCTCTGAGAGTAAAGCTTCACAGTAAACTGTCAGAGGAAATTGAAATAACAGAAGGAGTTCTCCAGGGTAAAACACTTAGTCCTCTTTTGTTCATTTTGTTTTTGGCAGACATTGAAGAGTTCTTTCATGCAAGAGGGCTTCAAGGAATTGGAATAAATGGAACAACCGATTTGATGCTTTTGCTGTATGCTGATGACTTTGTATTGTTTGTACATTCTCCTGTTGATTTGAGAAGAAAACTGAATGCATTGGATGAGTATTGCAAAATCAACAGGCTCGAAATTAATGCAAGTAAGACAAAGATTTTACCATTCAGCAGAGGTGGGCAAATACCAAGTGCTTTGAGTGAATTCTCTGTTTTGAGTGGTAACAAGTTGGAAATTGACAGGCCATGTGTGTACCTTGGATCTAATGTCTCTAGCTCTTCTTTAGGGAATCTGGCCCTCAGAGAGTCTCTGGGCAAAGCTTGCTGCCAGTCAGACTATTGCTACATTAGCAAAATCCAAGACAAACTCCATTGATTGCATTAAAAAGTTGTTCACAGCACTGGTTCAATCAGTACTGCTTTATGGTGCACATATATGGGGATTGAGATATTTAGATGAGCTTGAGACTGTCCAAACAGACTTCTATCAAAGAGTTCTTCATTTGCCATGCTGCACCCCAAATGCAGCCTTATGTCTGGAAATAGGAGAGGTCTGCCTTTCCCACAGAGTCTTTGCTGCAGCTATCAACTGGGTTATAAGAGTTCTGAAAATGGAGGACAGCTGCCTGCCAAAAATATGCTTCATCAGACAAACTGAGTTGATAAGACAAGGTTAGGAGGACCGAAGATACAACTGGGCAGTGCAGCTGAGGTCTCTTCTTGATGCTGTCAACAGAGGGAATCTTATTTTTAGTAGAGACCACAATGAATGGCAGAGTAATAAGGATGCTATTTTGCATAACTTTAGGATGAAGTTGAGAAGTCAAGATCTTCAGAAGTACAATGAGTCTGCCTCACTTCTCTTCAGAGTTCCAAGGAGAATCACTGATGTGGAGGCCATGTACTTTGGCTCAACGTGGCCTTTTCGCTGTATCAGACTAATGGCGCAACTGCGGCTTACCACAAAAAGACAGGTTAATATAACAATCAACAGGAATATTCACATTCTCAAAGAAGAACAGCTGCGTGTCATCTGCAACCTGCAGCGGCCGGAATCGGTCCAGCACATGTTATTTGAGTGCCCGCAGTACAGTACTCCACGATCATGGCTATTTAGGAATGTACCATTGCTTGAAGGAAACGATGTGATGCGTGTGATCCATGACTACTCCTTACTAGCAGTGAGGGACATCAAGTTTTTTTATACATTTGTGGATCAGTGCCTGAGGATCCGTTCTTTTTGTTTGAATGAATAAGAACAATTAATTGATATAGAACAATATTATTCTAATGCTATATTTCTGTGAATATACACTGTAATTATTATTCATTAGTGTTGCTCATTGTACAACCATTGCTATAGATTACTGTATTGCTATAGATTAAGCAATAAATATATCTATCTATCTATCTATCTATCTATCTATCTAACTAATTGCTAATTCTCATAAACAAATACACTCTCGACTAACTACCTTTCCAGTTGATACAAAAGTTCAAATTTATTCCAATATTTTTTATTGTATATTTTGAATGAGTGTTCATGATTCGTTTTAGTGATTGTAAGGACAAGAAAGTTGATGATTTCCAGTTTCGAAAATTTGATCTTTTTCGAGCTATTTAGGAATATTTTGAAATGTTTATCAATTAAATGTTGACAAGATTTTTTAATTAAATTAAGTCATAGAGCTTTTTAGTTCACAGAGGTTGTCAGTGTGGTCTAGTAGTTCAGGCGTCTGGCCGGCAATTAGGAGATCCGTGGTTCGATTTCCGGCGGTTACTGAAAATTTTTTGTTGTGGCATTCATCAATTTACATTAGCTATTTAATGGGTATATTTTCTTTAAAATATATTATTATTTCTGTTTGTTTTATTGTACTACATATGTAGGCCTATGTCTGATTTTTGGCAATAAATTCAAATTCAATGCAGTAGTCAATGTCCACAGTAGCTTTGGAGGTCTTTGGCATAATTTACATCATTAAAAGGAATTACGAAATAAATTATTTTTTATTTACAATTCTTTATTGAGTACTACGGCAACTAGTTAATTTATTTCTAATTGAAAATGTTCAACTTCTTTTGTAAAATTAGATGATGAATTTAAAAACTTACCTTTGATAAGCTGTTGTAACGTTCCTTGCGAATGGAAATGCGAGGAGAGTTTCGGGTCGAACCCTGTAATAGTGGCCACAACATCGTCGTTCCAGTGCCACAGGTATACTTTCTGCTTTCGAACCAATAAATCGTCCAGTAGCAGTTTGATTCCCTAACAAAAAAAAAACCAAAACTGTGAATGTTAAGTATCCCAAATGCACAGGTTAAAGAATCTAATCAACTGTAAAATTATTCAATATTAAAATAAGACGATTATTCAATATTAAAATAATACATTTTATAAGGACGGTTGATGATTAACAAACCATTCAAGTGATGCAAATTAACAATTTACATTAAAAAAAATCTACCTTGACATTCTTGAATCTTGTTGCTATTTATTGAATTCCATCATTTTAAAATAAGAAGAATGCGTACAGATTAATAGGAATCAAAACAATATTGACTATGAATAAAAAATTCATATTAAAAAATTATCGATTTTTCATATTAATAAATTATTAATATTATTTATGAAATTAAAATTATAATTAAATATAAGTTATACATTTTGATTATGGATTAAAAATTCTATAAATTATATTGATAAATTAATAATATATTTTAAATTATTATTCATATTAAAAAAATATGGTCAATGCAATACTAAAATACTTTTTTCTTCTTTCTTTTTGAGGATGAAGCCCACATGGGTCTGAGACCTGTGCGTGGGTAATGATTTGGTTGATGGTGATTGATGAGTTGGACCTACAGTTTTAGGTGGGTTCCGAACCACCGGGAAGTGATTTTCAGCAGAGAACAGTGTCTTTTTTGCTGGCCAATCTAATCGGTCACCGATACAAACAGGACCTACGAGAACGCAGCTTATCTATCTGATTGAACAGATACCTGCTACGGCTCGCGGCTTCAAGTCCAAAACTACTTTCTTAACAAAATTTCAACTACAGCATCCAAATCAGTGTAGGTTAGGACAAAGTCTCACTAATATCATAATAACGATACTGTAATATTAAAGATTCAAAACCAGTAGACCTTTAACCGCATCTGAGAAAGCATTAAAACTATGCGAAATGGCTATCTCACGAATAAGTAAGTTTCAAAATCACTAGTAAAGTACTTTTCAACAATTATTTATGTGTAAATAAAAAAAGTGAAAAAGTATTATGGAGCTACAACATCAAACATCAGAGAATTAATATTATTATGAAAGTTAATGCATTCTCACCTTGGCCATCGTGGAGTCTATGAAATGTATGTGAGTTCCATCGATAATAACGGGAGCATTGCTATCGCCTCGGTTAACACAGGAGGTAATGATGACCTCCCGCAGGTACTCGGTGGCTGGAAATACGAGGCCCTGAGTCGGCGTAACCAGAAGAACTTCTTCTCTTCCGGACTATTAAAATAAAATAAATTGATATTAAAAACTCAAATTGACATAAATTTCCGAATATACGTGATTTTGAATCAGTAAAATAATAAATCAATTTTATTAATCAATATCAAAATGTACATAAAAACCTATTATTGATTTTCGTGTAATTTTTTATTTTTCTCTCTTTTATGTAATAGCTTATAATAACGGTCACATAATATTCTTATAATTATCAAAAATCATGTTTACAGAAAATAGATATAAACCCAGAATAGTGACTCCCACTATAGCGAGCAAGTTTTACTTTTATTGGCGGTGCCGTTGTAATTCATGTAAAAATATGAATGACAGACTGTGTTCGTTTTGAGAAGTTTGAATACTTGAAGTGCAAAAGCATTGCAACGCTTTTCTAAATAAAGTTCTTCGTCGTAAAAACACAAGAAATTAAAAAGAATAAGGCAGATCATTAAATTGATTGATTTTTAACTCATATGATTATAATCTATGAGGTTGGTCATCACAAAAATAAACAGTATTGATAAAACAATAATAATTTAATAATAAAATTAATTAAATCGTAGGTAAGAAACCAACTAATCACCTCATTGTTTGTGTAATATTTGTTTTAAAATTAAACATTTTTTTGTTTGTTTCAAATTATTTGTTTAGTTTCTTCATGAATGAATTATAAGTAATAAAGTTAATACTATTGGGTGAAATTATTGTTACAGATTTTAATTTGATTTATTTTTACCGTGATCCATTGTAGAAGAATTCTTGGCCTGGCAGAGTTGTAAAGAATGAATAGGAGGTTGACGGTGATACCAGCTACTATTCCAATCTCCAAATTGATAAATAGGCAGCACAAAAACGTTACAATGAATGGTACCAGGTCCATTTCTGAAATAACACGAACATTTTAAAGTGAGTATGAAAAATTTCTATACTAAGGAATATAAATTTAATCAATGGAAACGTAATTTATTGATTTGAAAATTACAGTAATTTAATCATATAAATCAGACAATACTACTAATAATAATAATAATCATCATAGGTTCTTTAAAACAGTAACAAATTAATCAACGATAAATGTGGCTTTTCAGTGATATATGAGGCCATTATACAATAAAAATAATGATATAATTAATTGATAAAATAATAGTAAAGCACTAGTTGTAATAGAAAATATAAGAAATCAAGTTCCATAGAATAAAATCCTATTGAAAATAGCGGCAAAACGATGTAAATTTACTTCAAAAGTCAAACTGTCAGATAAAATTTTTATTTTGAAACGTGAAGAAGCAAGATTTTATTTGAGTAGTATAAAAGCATAGAAATATATGAAAATACGATGAGAAATTGGTGGTGATAGTTGTGCAATATAAAGGGTATAATATTGTAGTTTGTAAGTTCCCTCAGACTAATAGCCTTTCAAATTCTACATGTTTGCATGTTGAGAATGATGAATGTAGTACAATAGTACATATATATTAAAGATTTTGACCTTTAAATTGAACACCTTAGAACAAACATAATTCTTGAATTAAGCTTTATTGAAGACCAATATTTTGTTGACCGATCGAAGAGAGGTCTCTGTTACAAGTTGACCGTTTTGCATTTGTCTGTCTGTCTGTAACACATTTATGACTAAACACGTGGACCAAATTCAATGAAATTTTGCATGGGTCTTCCTTCAAGAAATGCCCAGCAATGCATGTGTAGTTGAAAAAAAAAATGCCCCCATATTTTTTAGGGGGCCCAATTCACCCATGATTATTAGAGAGTCTAATTTAGGTAGGGATGGTTTTAAATTTAAATAAAAACGATTTAAATAAATAGAATCGGTTTTTTGCGTGAAGGGTGGAGGAGGGGGATTCAAAATCTTAAAAATATTCAATATTCAGATTTTTCAGATTTCTTTTTTTGTTTTGGTAGGGCTTTTAAACTGAATTAAATGCTACATGCTAAACTTTAGATAAATTTAAAAAGAGGGAGGGGGGTAACAAATTATGAACTTAAATGGATAATTTTTGCTTTTCATGATTGAATAATAATATTATTAAGAGCTGCCAAAAATGCTTAGTAACCCTCTATTAGGTACAATGTATAAGGTTCCAGATGGCATAAAAAAATTTGGACTTTTCAAATACTTATTTTTATAGTTTCATCAATGAAATATTAAGCAACGCAAATTGAGTCGAAAGTACTCTTCGACTTTATTCGAAAATATCATCCCCTTTTGAGTGAGTAGTGTTGGGCGAATGAGGTCTACTGTACACAGAACTACTTATAAGGGAGGTATAATGTCCTCCATTGTCAAATAGTTGTAACAATTGAAAAAAATCATTTCATTTTTTAATTTTAAATTAAAAAAATTGACATTATTGAGTGAAAAAATATATTTATTTGCATCGATCAACTCACTTTTAGTCCTCCACAGTACAAGCACCACATGGTATTCAACCATGTAGAACATGGCACATATGATCACACCAGCAACTGTTGATTTGGGAATGTAGTAAAATGTAGGAGTAAGACAGCTCAAGGACAGGATTATCATTACACCTGTAGAGAAAACAGAAAATATTGCATTAGAAAAAATAACTAATTTTGACATTCAATAAAATACTCAAGTAAACTTAATTATGTGAGCACAGAGGCAGAATTTATTGCTATGTGAAAATTAGTATTGATTTGTTAGTACCCACAAACTAATTGTGATTAAATGGAAAATTAAAATAAAATAATAAACATTGAACTAACTGAATTTGCCTGTGAGCCTTTCTTCATGGGTATCACCTAATATACTAATACTACACCTCACTTTATATAATGTAGAAATATTTATAACAAGAAATATTTTTAAAAATTCATGAAATAATTTAACGGTTAATAATTAATAAATTGATAGAAATTAATAAAATATCGATACAAAAAATAATTATATCCAATATAATAATAATAATAATAATAATTCAACTAATACATATGGTGCTATCGTGCTATGAGTTATGCTAAATCAAGACAAGATCATCAAGGATGATAGTCGTGAATAATATAATTTGAATCAATAATAATAATAATAATAATGATTCAATAAGGAAGTGATAGCCGCGAGCCGTAGCAGGTATCTGTTCAATCAGAGAGATAAGCTGCGTTCTCGTAGGTCCTGTTTGTAACGGTGACCGATTAGATCGGCCAGCAAAAAAGACTGTTCTCTGCTGTAAAATCACTTCCCGGTGGTTCGGAACCCACCTAAAACTGTAGGTCCAACTCATCAATCACCATCATCCAACTCATTACCCACGCACAGGTCTCAGACCTATGTCGGCTATGTGGGTACAATGAATTTATGCTAAATTAAGACAAGATCATCAACGATGATAATGGATGATAGTCGTGAATAATATAATTTGAATCAGTGATACCAACCGTTGAAAAATCCTCCAAACTGAGTAGCAACGCCTGAAGCATGGTTAACCGCTGTTCTTGTGAAAGATCCTGTTATTGGCATTGATTGGACGAATGAACCAAAAATATTCGAAAATCCCAGAGCAATCATTTCTTGGCTAGCGTCCAGCGTTTTACCTTTGGCTGTGTAAAAGAAGAAACAACATTTAGTTTAGTACTTCATTTGCAAAAAATCAATAGAAATACGATAAGAGACCTTCTTCTAGAATGGATTGACTGTCAAAATTATAGTAATTAATTTATTAAAAATATAAGTAGTTTGAAATATGATGATATAGTTCGTGGTTGAAGTGAGGTCATGCTAGTTTGATGTTACGGTATATTGTATTTTTCGGGAGGACACCATTTGTATGACTGTCGTTTTGACCGACCTAGTAAACAAAGGTGGTTCAGTCACATCTAGCCAGGTTAGGTTAGGTTTGTTTATGCAGTTATGGCTGCGCTAGCAGTAGGTCGATCAAACTGTTCGGTCGTCCTAAAGGATGCCACCCGTATTTTTCCAGCTTCCTCAATCATATACCAAAGTATAATATAGCGCCATACGTTCTTTCAATGCATATTTAATATTTTGAATGATAAATAAATAATTATACATCAATATTCTACTTTGGTAATAATAGAATATCGATGAGAAAAACAATTAGGCGGCTGGAAAAAATTGCGGTGTTGCAAAAACAACTGCTGACTGTGGTGGAAAACTAACTAACTAACGTCAGACTTGTAGACAAGGCAACACGGCTCATTTAGCGTTGCCAATTTGTATGTTGAAGTTGGTGATTCTTTTCGATCAGCTGCTGGCATGGTTCCATAACTGGTAATACTACAATTTGTTGCTACCGATTGATTTGATGGCGTGAAGTAAAGTCCTTCCAACAACAACACACCAGCTCATTATTGCATATCACATATCAGTGGAACACTTTTGATTTCAGATTATTTGTCCTTGTACTCTTTGACCTGACATTTTTTTATAGGTAGCTTTTACACAACAGAAAGTGCTTTTCTATAACAATATCAACTTGAAAAATTCTAAACTTTTTCAAGTTCAAAAAACTTGTGGAAACCTTTCCTGTTATCAAACTGTATATATAAACATCGTCGACACTCGTGTAGATGTATGTATGTATGTATGTATATAGTACCATAGCCGATTCGACTGTAGGTGACTCTTCAGACCTCAACTTCAGATACTCATCTACAATCATTATGATCTTTATTTCGATTCATGCCGGTTAGGAACTTCATTAGTTTAATTCCAAGTAAATTTATGATATTTTAATCTTCACCCATTAAGATATTTCAAGCAAAAGCCTACGAGAAAATGAAAATGTTCTTACCGAATACTTTAGCAATTGAAACACTCTCCAGAATAGATATGATAGGCGCGACAAGAGTTCCAGTGCCCAGATTTTGCAGCATTTGTGGAAAAGTGACCGTGCGATTGCCATCAAAATGAGAAAATGGCGGTAAACTGATTGGCGGCAAACCAGAATTCACGTGACCTGTCACAAGAAAAATATATGTCATTCTAATAATTTACAACTATAAAAAAGATTTTCTTACATTCTAAAAATAATCTACTAAAATTTATAGTTTAGGCTCTTGACTCACAGGGGCGAACCCCTCTAACTGGGGAACTTCGGTTTATTTATTGTTTAGGATCACTTTATTATTCAGCCACTTATCATCAGCGTATTGATTATCTTACAAAAATTAAAATTCAATTTTCTATTATAGTTATTGCCATCTTTTCCGAGGCCTACTAACTATACAATTCTTGCTTTTGGGTTGTAGTTCAGTCTAAAATGGGACACTGCTGGCGTTCTTTTTTACATGCCATTGGCCCACAATTACTAAATTTACATTTTTCCCTCCATTTGGTTGCGATAATGTGCCACTCTCTCATTCAAATTGAAGGCATTCAGCTCTCTTCGAATATCCTCGTTTCTTAAGTGCTCTCGACGATTACAGTCCTTTGTCCTGCGTAGAAACCTTATATCTGCTGCCTGCACTCTACTCTCTAATGGTTTTTGTAGTAACACACGATTCACTCCCGTAGAGGAGGACTAGTGCAGCCATTACTTTATAATCTGGTTCGGAACCCACCTAAAACTGTAGGTCCAACTCATCAATCACCATCATCCAACTCATTAGCCACGCACAGGTCTCAAACCTATCTGGGCTTCATCCTCAAAAAAAATCTATTAATCTTATGATCTGGAAGGTATTTTGACTTTTTATTTATATGTTGTTTAAATTCTACCTAACTCAGTTCTGGCCTTCAAATTTTCAACACATTATTCAATAATTATTCACGAAAAGGAAAGATAGATTCCAACTCACCAGTGAGCCTAAACGGTTGTACGTCGTTATTGGCACACATGAACGCTATAAAAGTGCCAATAATGACAACAATGGCGTTACGAGCCACACCTACTTGCCACATTACTCCCCTCAACGATCGATTCTCCCACGAACTGGAATTGTCTTTCAATTTCTAAAAAAAAGAAACAAAATCTACTGCAATCTGTCAGTCTACTCTATTCAACTAGTTGCTAAAAATTATTTATAATTTTTTGTTCATTCATCTACATACAAATTAGAAGGTATCAACATGTCTGTGATGTTTTCCATGACAAAATACTTAATGAACAATCTAATATTAAAACTGACACTGTATTTCTCTTTTATATAATGTTTTACTCACATATATTGGAGATGTTTGAGGAAAGCATTTCCCTTCTGAAAGAAGCTTCGTCAGCCTGCCGCCAGGGGTCATGCTTTGTTGAGGTTAGGATCAAGGTCTATAGAAAGGTTTCTATAGACCTTGGTTAGGATGAGCAGCGATTATGTAGTTGAATATTGCGTTTTATTTGAATTGTGTTTGGTCATTGAGTAAGTTGTTTCTATCTAAATTCTAAACACATTCCAAAAAAGCCACAAACTAAATACACTGGAGCAATATGAAATATTCTAACACCATAAACAAGATAGAAACAACTTACTCAATGACCAAACACAATTCAAATCAAACGCAATTTTTAACTACATAATGGCTGCTCATCCTAACCTCAACAAATCATGATCCCTGGCGGCACGCTGACGAAGCTTCTTTTCAGAAGTTAAATGCATTCCTCAAACATCTCCAATATACGTGGGTAAAACATTATATAAAAGTGAAATACAGTGCCAGTTTTAATATTAGATTGTATCAACATGCTTCCAGTCTAAATTTTCTCTTTTCACAAAGTTTCAACAAAATAGTAATTGTTACTGAAACAAGTAATAGTAACTTAAACCGATAACAATTCAAATATTCAATGAATTATAAGGAAATGGCCAAAAGGATACCACATGCCTTTCAGATATAATTCTCTATTATTTATTAGTACAGTTTAGCATCATCCGGTGGTTCGGAACCCACCTAAAACTGTAAATCCAACATTTAAAACATCATTGATTATCATTCACCTCTTTACCTAACCTATACACAAATCTCAGAATCGTGTGAGCTTCATAAGCAAAAAATTAGCCCTATTTTCCATTCCAACCATATTTAATTATTCAAATAAATTTTGATTATTCAACCATAATTAATTCGCCATCATCAACCATTCATAATCAATCAATCATACTTAATTAATCAACCTATTTGATCAATCATACTTACTAAGATTGATTTTTCATCCACTATCCTTAATTTTACTTTTTCTAACGCAAAACATGTTCTAATAATTTTGAAATTTCTGACTCACCTTAGCTATAACTAGAAGAACAAGAGTAGTGAATCCCATGATAGTATCTCCGGGTCGGAGCGAGTGCCAGTTTTGAAAGAGATTCGTCCAGGCTCCTATGAAGCCGTTGCCTTTGCCGTCGATACCCAGGATATTTTTCACTTGTGACACTGCAATAATAATGGCCGCGGCTGATGTAAAGCCTGACGTCACCGGCAGTGAAATAAACTCGACGAGGAACCCTAGAAAAGCACAACTATTGAGAATTGAGGATAAACTAACTTGCTTTTAGATGGCAGTGTTTATTGGTGGAAGATCTGACAGATAATTTGAATTCTAATCAATTGGGATCATGACGATCAGCAGATGAATAGCAGATTTACGAACTACAAATTCGCTACGTAATATGAGTTGGATAAATAATTTACTGAGAATTTTATTGGAATAAATGTTTTCTTTTCCCTAATTTCTTCTTTTTTGTAATTTATATTATGTTGGCACCTGCTGAAAAACCCACAAGGTTTAGCGGGACCTTTATTTGGAACTTGTAAATAAATAAACGATTGATTGATTGAATAATACTGGAGTCTCATGGTTGATGAAGGATTTCCTACTACAAATCCAAGTCGTACAAATTCTGCGGTTGAGTTGATGGCAAAATCGTAGAAAGGCGTGAGTTTCAAAAGGTTGTATAAAAGCATGACTATTAATTTAAAAAAATTATAACTGAGTAACTTACATTATTTACATCTAGTATTTTGTTAAACTGGTGCAGGAAGTTTAAGCTTGCATATTATTCATTTACAGATAACTTATTTCCTGAGACTTTCTCGTAGCCTTTAGCTAGGGCTTGGGGGCGTCAGGACAAAAAAATAAATAAGAGGGCCTACCTTTACCTTTTTTGTAAATTTAGTTCCTATGGTTGGGGGCCTAGGGCCAGTGTTCTAACTGCACCACCTTAGTGATGGCCATTTGTGATGGTCGCCAACTTTACTGATAATGAATTTTATTTCCAACCAAGAAAAAGAAATAATACAAATTTTGAAACAATATCCAGGAAATTAACTGGCCACTACCTCCAGTGCATGTAGCCAGTGAGCAACAAAGCTTAAAACTTACACAAAACAGCTGCAAAAACTCATGTAGAGACTATCAACATGTTATACAGAGTATAATAAATGCAATAACGTTGAACTGTATCCAACCCTCAGGCTATAGCTATTCAACCTGGTGACAGTTGGCATCGGGAAAGACCAACACCAAATCTACATGTGATCAACTCCACTCCACTTAAAGTAGTATTATGGGAAGAACAATGATGATTTTTTGTAGATTACATCTTGTAGACTCCATTTCAGGAGTATAAGACAAGTCAGATCAACAATTATACTCTTATACTCTAGTTACCATAATTACTATATCAATTAGTTGGGGTGAGGCTTAATTTTTATGTGAAAGGAACTCTTGTACGCTATAAAAAGCATTATCAACTAAATATTTTTTCAATTGTTTTTAAAATATTTCTATATTTTCAAGACTCTTTAAAAACTGCGGTAGATTGTTGTAGAGTTTCCTACCAATATAACTAGTTTTTTGTTTGAATAAGTTACCGCTTATGAAGAAAAACAGAGAGAAAAGTTGAACTTACCAAGATGAAGAATGCCGAATATTAATGTTACTACTCCCGATATGAAGCATAGAAGTACAGCATAGTCAACACCATAAGCGCTGGCATACTTGTAGGTCATCAATGCCATTATGGCAGTTGGTCCCACTGTCACGTCTTTGCTTGTCCCCAGCAGCATATAGACGAATGCTCCCATAATTCCCGAGTATAGACCGTACTAGAAAGGAGAAATTAAATGACACAATTTCATACATAATAGACGAAACTAAACATTCAACTAATTGATAGTACAGTTACATCACAATCCATAATAAATCTATATTTTATGAAGTGAAGAGAAAAACTAGTAATGCAACTCAACTCAAAATCACCGTCATCCAATTCATTACCCACGCACAGGTCTCAGACCTATGTGGGCTTCATTCTCCGAAAAAAGAAGAAAAAAAGGAAGACGATGCAGAACCAGTTGAATCAGATGAAGAAGTTGAAGAGGCAGGACTGACACATTCAGAGGCATTTATGGCAGCAGAGAGTACACTTCCCAGCTCATTCTATTAAAACGTATTAAAGGTTTGGCTGCAAAAGAGCGAACAACTACTGCAGTACAAAAATCAGTCGAAAATTTTCAAGAGCACTTTATAGAGTGTTTAATATTCTTTAACTTCCTACTGTACAGTTTTTTTTTACTGTACTGTACTTCACGTTATGTGCTGTATTGTATTCTGTAATGTTTCAGTTTAATTAAAGTGCAGTAATAAGTAATTGTTTCGCAACGCTCTACTGTACATTAGAGTACAAACTAATGGCATTGCTTTTAGGGCCCTTGTTAGATCTTGAGGTTGCAGTTGTATATCTACCCCACGAAACACTTGTAAAGTGTACAGCTTTAACTGTATTTGCCTGCTGTACTTGTCTACATACATATTTAAGTGAATTCTCAAGGTTTCAGTCAAGTTTCCATAATTTTAAAGCATAAAAACAGCCCATTTTCGAAAATCCGGATGAGGTTTGGTCCCAATTAATCCGGATCATCGACGTTCTACTGTAACCAAAGTTTCAGAATAACACGAAGAACAACATCAACTTGAATAACATAAGTTAACATTGATACACAAAATATCATTCCTTTATAAGTTCAGTAACTACCTACAGTATACAATATTAGAATTTGTTGTACTAGAGAGAGAGAGACACTAGGATAATTTAGAGATAGAGAGACTAGGATTTGTCTAATTGAGAGATACATAATTTATTATCACTCAATATTTTTTATATTTCTTTTGTAGGTGACATACTCACGTGAACTATTAGTGTTAATTTCAACAATAAATGTTTATCAACTTACAGTTACAGCACAGCACTAACATTCATGAGTAGTACCGTACGTGTTTCAAGACCTGAACCCCATACTCAGTGAGCATTGGTAAGAGGTGGTTTAGCGTATGTAGAAGGAAATAGCAATCTACAATAGCTCTTTATAGAGAAGCGAAAATAAGAATACAAGACAAGGAAAAAGAAAAGCAGTTAGGAGTGTGATTATATTGATTCACGAGGATATTTCTATTCTACTTCATTCTGTTAATGCATTTATGCCATGTGCCTAAAAGTATTTTTGTTCTGTATTTATGAATACATGCATTAAATGTCATGATGCATTATAATCTCAAGTCTTGAGACATTGAGAGAGCTGTTGCATCATAGGGGTACAAATAAAGATTATGGATCTATACAGAGTAATGATATAGAATTAAGATGAGGAAAAGACCAAGATGAAACAACAGAAAAAGGGGGAGAATGATAAAAATTGTGAAAAAAGTTAAAAATTAATTTAAAAAAACTCACAGCTGGATCGAGGCCAGCAACGACGGCATATGCTATACCCTGTGGCACAGCGGTGAGACTGACAGTAACTCCAGCTATCAGATCGCTCACCAGCCATGATAAGTTGTACTGCGGGGCCCATCTCAGAACTGGCAGACGGTTCTTCACACATTCCATATTGCAACATGACTCTTTGGGTTTTTCATGATCTAAAACAAAACATCAAATAAAACAATTGAGATGTTGTTGCAAAAACCGTATTCTAATATTATTTTTTTCCATTAATAACAATTTTTTAACATAATTGTGACCACGGTTAACATTGCAGTTCGTGATGGATCAAGGAATACAAGATTTCATCTTTCAAATTGATGCAAGCTATTTTATTGAAAGCATAGAGGTAGTGTGATTGCTTTAACTGCTTTTGAAAAACATTGTATTTCAAAGTCCATGTAAGACTTCTTCTTCTTCTTCTGGTGCCTATCCGTTACCGAATGTTGGCAATCATTCTGGCAATGACAATTTTGTTAGCAGCTGCTTTGAATAAATGAGGGGTGGATAACGAAAACCATGCTCTCAAGTTCCTTAGCCAGGATATCCTCCTTCTCCCAACGCCTCTTTTGCCGAGCACTTTACCCTGTATTATACATTTCAGCAACTTGTACTTGGTTTCGTTCCTCATGATGTGACCTAGATACTCTAATTTTCTTCTTTTCACTGTGAGCATTACTTCAGTGTCTTTTTTCAGCTGTTGAAGAACACTTTTGTTGGATATTTTGTCCACCCATGATATTTTTAAGATTCTTCTATAGGTCCACATCTCAAATGCTTCCAGTTTCTTACTTGTTGCTTCAGTCAGGGTCCAAGACTCTACTCCATATAATAAGATGGAAAATATATAACATCGGAGGAGTCTAATTTTCAATTCAAGGTTTATGTTGTGCGTCTTGAAAAGTTTTGACATTTGGTTGAACGCTGCTCTTGCCTTTTCAACCCGGGCTTTTATTTCCTGAGAATGATCCCACTGCTCATTCAATACTGTACCAAGGTAAATATATGTTGGCACTCGCTGTACCACCTTGCCATCAATGGTAAAATGCACATTGTCAATATGTTCCTTTAGACTTATGCCCGTATGTAAGACTGATGCCCGTATTTTATAAACGTTCCTCCAATGTCTCTTGTTCGAGGGAATGTAAAGTATTCATATAGCCATTTCAAGAGTCCCTCGAGTCAAGAGACACTTGAGGAACGTTCATAAGTACGGCCCTGAAAGTATATCGTTATTATACGGATGAATGTTATCCTTTTCATTCTTGAGTACCTACAGTGTGCTTTGATACTAAATACCTTGTTATCACCGAGGGCGAATTAATAGGGTTACATCCTCTATAGAGTTAGGATAAAAAAAAATATTTTTAGTTGAAAACACACGCTCCCCTCCAACAAAATACTGGATTTATCACCGTGCGGAACCTTTTCATAATTGAAAATGGAGAAATCGGCAATTTTTCAGTTTCATTCCGAAGGTTGTAATTATGATAAAAATAATTGATGTATGGTACCTATTTATATACTATTTAGTTATAATATTTATAATAGATGATTCGATTTCTACTGAAAAGGAATTTATAGGGATGAAGTTGGGTCAGTAGTTAATTTATTTCATTATTACGTAACGCAGTTTGTTAGGGATCATCAAATACGGTACAGAATTTAAATTTTTCATTCAAAGTTCAGTTACAGTACAATCTGAATTGCTACAGTGCTTAAGTTCAATCTTCCAAGAATTACAATACCGTAATAATAAATATTGTTTTGTAAATTATTTTTTTAATTAAATTTTTCCTGCAAACAAAAGCTTTATAATAGTTGTCGGATTAGGAGATGAGATATTAAAAAAAATGCTTTTGTAAACACTAGTCAAATGGGCGCCATACCGTCAGTCCATTTGAATGCGAATTTATAGTTATTTACAATATACAATTCACATAACATCTACGGAAAGTCTTTGTCCTGTGGATGCTTCTGTGTACAGAGCAAAAATACTGCACAACATAGCATAAATTATAATAAAAATAGTCGATTGCTAAGTTGTTATTTAAAATGTGACGAGCTTACATAAAGTTTCACTGGTAGGTAGAATTGTATAGTCCCCAGACGTAGACGGTAACACAGCAATTGAGTCCATAACTTCACCTATTGTTATTTTTTGTCAATAAAAATATCCATTGTCTACAAAACTTTGGTTTGTTACATAATAAACGTACATAACCAACAAATTGATTAATTCGAAGATGAATGTAGAGCGCGATTAGAAGGCACTATTTGAATGATTTCGAATTGAGAAAACTTGAATTTCTAGTATTTATCTATTGCGAAATATATAATTTCATTCTAATCTATATAGTGAAGTAGTATTTCATAATAACAACAAAATTGAGAACACAACAAAGCATGACTTTACAGACGACAACATAACCAGAAAACCACCACCAGTTGCATTTCGACTCTCATATCGAATATCGATATCGATAATCGACCTGAACCAAAAGTTGACTGTCAATCTATAACTAGCATGATTACACATGCCAGGAGCAGACTGAACTGAACCAGAACCAGTGCCAGATTATTGTTTTAATTCACGTAAGTACTAAAAGCTCATAACCAGTAATTATTATTATAAATTATTGTTACTGCCAAAATTACGAAGAATTTTGTCTTTAACTTGTATGTAGAAATAATAGGCCTGCTAGTAAAAAAATACTGGTTATGAAATCTGAGAAAGCATGACTAAGTTACTATAATGTTTTGTGTTTCTACATTTTAAGCATTAATCTGCTCTAAAACTGAAATAACATACTTTCCATGAATTACCAAGTAATCTCAATAACAATTGAGTTACTATTCCATATTAAAGAACAATCAAGCTAAAAGATTAAAGTGGTCCCTAAAATAATTATATAGGGTTCAAAGATCACTTCTGCCTTCTAATTTTGTCTTGACCTCGACTAAACAAAATTATAACAATACATTTCATCACGTCAAACTAATATAATATGGTAGGTACCCTAAATATGATTTTACTCATGATTGACAACAAAATTGTAAGTTTTACTGACTTTCGATCAAGTGTAATAGTGTTGATTGAGTTGATAGGTTTCTGTATTTTATTCTCAATTTCTGTGCATCATTTTCCCCAAAGCAAGTTTATTATCAACAAGAATAAGTACAGTAGTTATTAATGCTGATGTAGCAAGACAAATTAAATTACTTACATGAAGTTCCCCTAAAAATTGACTTTAATTTTAAATTATCTTAATCTCTTACTTTTTCAAAGCTTTTGGTGTACGGTATTTCAGTATATATACAGTGTGTACAGTGTGATATATTTTTCTGTAAGGAGTAGCTTTGAACGGATATGCAAATAGAGATTTCCTACAGTACCTGTTTAGCAGAGAGTGATACATCAAGATTCAATCATTATAAAATCGAATATATTAAATCTTCAGCAGCCTTACCTGATGAATCCCATTCAAACGTTTGTACATGATCGTTGTTATTAATCCCGAACACTTCTCTATCCTGTAAATTGGCCATTATTGAAATCTGTGTGTAACTAAAGTTATGCTGTTTCTGTTTCAACGCACAGTTATTCAAAAACGCTCATATTGGTCTTGTGAAAGCCTAGCGGGAGTAAGTTCGTTGAAAGACTGAATAAATAGGCTACTATAACAATAATTATTATCACTTATGTGAACTGTATCACTATCATATATTTATCACTTCACGCTACTGTAAATAATATTATGTTCTACAAACAACAAAAGAGCCGTTGTCCATTAACTTGATAGCACGCTAAATAGTCTGGTAAGATTTTCGAACACTTGACATTGAACGGTGTATCATGTGGTATAAAGTTACCGTACTTGCTAAAAAAACTATTACAATTAAAATTATGCCCTCATATTCTGTGATTTAAGTACATGTTGAACAAAATGAAGCAACTACCGCATTCAGCTTTACAGATTTAGACAGCTTTTTGACAGATTTAGAGTTAATTTCAAAAGTTTATTACCTGAAATTAGAGTGCTCCTAGAGTTGTGTTATTCATATTTTAAATACCTATATAGTTATTCTGGTTCATTTTGAAACATATCACAGGTGGTGGTCATTACTTCCACCCCAAAAACTAAACTTTACTGGGAAAGAGGAAAGCTTGAAAAATGTCAACAAATTCCCAATTCCCTTCTCGTTTATTACAATTAGAATAGAATTCAATCTACATTGAAACCAAAAACTTAATTATTGAAAATCAGAATGCGGATTATTGTTGATAATAGTTTATAGTGAGAAACAATTGAGTCAGTTCTACTCAATAATTATAAAAATACAATACTTGGATAAAACAAGTGAAGCGCATTAACATTTTAAAAATCAAGTTTGTGAGAAAATAAGTACGGTACTTAATAAGTACTTTTTACTTTTCTGTTTATTGCTTTAACTTACTGCATTGTCTCATTTTAATCTTTCAATTTGTCCAGCCTTGTTATTATTTACTTGGAATTTTATCACATTCACATTAATTCCAGAACAAAACTCTTAACAAGGGTTTCCCACCTAAAGTAGTTTTTGAGGACTAAAATTCAGAAATTAAAAAATGATGTTTTTTATTTCTATTGACTATTTTTTTTTCATTTATTTATGTAAATTTGTATGTGTGAGCCCATCGGCACATTCAGTCAATAGTCAGATCAATAATAACACTACCGACTTTATTGGTTTTGGAAAATGGTACAATCACTCCACCCTTAAAATCTCCTCAAAATATGGTGATTTTATAAGTTTTACCTTGAGCTAGTGTAGAATCTGTCAATTCGACTTCGAATTTCCTAGATGAAATGAATTAATATTTGATATTAATTTAATTTTTAGCAAATAAAAATGAATTCTAATTTATGCTTCAGATTTGAGGGTGACAAGCTTATCCCCAAAAATTATAATTTGAAAATATTTTGAAAAATGTCTTAATTATTTTTTCATCCAATTTTTCAACTACCTACAATGCCTCGTATTACTGGGAATTCTAGAAACAAATTGTGTCATTACAATTAAAGGACAGACAATATTGATAACTTGGGGGCCCAGCTCTAGAAATAAGGTGAAATATTGACTAGTTAACAGTTCTCAGCTTGAACTGATTGGAAGCTACTCTAAAATATCATTGCTTTATAATTTTTGGAATGTAGATCGGATTGATTTCAAGTAGTGTACTAATTCGCCACTTGAAATATTCTGTCTGAACGTTTTACCATTTCGATTTTCAAATTGCAGATTGCAGTATTTATTACAAGTAGTTTGTAAAATGTTTTGCTTGAGGCCTTGTTTGACATTTCAGCTTTTGTAATATAATGTTTGTCATTAGTTTGTCGTTATAATGGGATCCATTACAACCTCAAAATACCGAGATACTTGTCATCCAACTACTGTCAGACTCTATGGCCTCTATTTATGAATCTACCTTGAGGCTTCCTTAGCTCAAGGGAGCCTCAAAGAACTATCACTCAAGTCACCTTTAAGTTCAAGTTCATTAATCAAATAATAAAGTTACTCTTAGCAGGAGTGGACGCCCTACTTTCCACAAGCTTTTCCTGTTAGAATGAATTTTAAAATAATGGTAATAAGCTCACAGACAGTCAGATAGCTATTAATTTTAGATTAGTAGATAAACATATGGTAATTTGAAAATTGAGTTATTCACCAAATAATGTGTACGTAACTCATTTGTATATTTATCAACAAACCGGATTAATATTCCTAGTAGCTTCCTTACTATACTAATTTTCTTATTATACTAATTTTATTCCTGGATTTCTTCTTCCATGACGAACTGCGTTGTTAATATTAACTTTTCATGAGATTTAAAATTTAATATCATGTGATATTTGACTGCAAGTCGTTAAATTTCACATGAAAAGTTAATACTAATTTTATGTTTTCCCATTTACGTAAACTCACTCCTACATTACTAGGCACTAAACTCAATGACTGTAAATCATTTGCTCAGGGAACTTATGCGAACTGTTTAACACAACTATAGAAAGTTGGTAGCACTATTTATCAAATACCTACCTTGTTCCAGTTAAATGCATTTGATAATTGTGTGAAGACTAGGCCTGGTTGGTGGGGAACTATCAAGCCACGCTTTGCATAATAATTATAGAGGTTGTTACAGAGAACTGATATGTTAAAAAAGAAACTTGAAATAGTTGCGTAGTGAAATAATTGATTTAAAAAATGCTATTATGGTACATTTTCTTTATCCATTGGAGCATTTCCTCGTAATGACCTCATAATTGTTTTTGTTTCCAGGTAATTGCATCTCAATGAATGATCCGTGAAATTTTTCTTTTCGTCAATAAGTAGATGAAAGTGGAGTTTTAAGAGTAATCTCTATCGAGAATAAAATACAGATTTGAAGAGAATTCAACCGGCTTGTGAAATGTAGGTATAGTATTCTAAAGTCGTATTCTTCAATTTAACATTAACTTATGATTGAGTTTTGCAGATATATGATAATGATTCAAAGCAATGTTGAAAAATATTGCATAAACTATTTATTTATATCGTATCCAAATTTTCTTCAAGAAGAAAATGAGATCAGTGATGTTTTCCATGACGAAATACTTAATGAACAATCTAGTATCAAAGCTGACACAGTATTTTTATTTTTTACTACGGTATTAAAAGTTACATCTTTCAACCCATCTTTCCCTGTCAGTTACCACTGAAAAACGCTGTCAATATATACACTGTTAGTTTTTATATTGGAAAAAATGAGATTTTGGCAAAATTATTAGAATGATTTTGAGAATATTATTTCATTATCATTCACTCTAGCTCCCTTACTATACTAATTTTCTTCTCTTTAAGACATTGTTCAGGTTCTATAAGTAGATTGAAGTAATTATGGTATCTAGTGTATAATATTGTTGATCTGACTTGTCTTATACTCCTCAACTGGAGTCTCCAAGACGTAATCTACAAAAAAAAAGACGTAAAGCTACGTGGGGTAGTTCCCAAGTAGTAGAATGAAAGAGCATATTTTGTTTAAAAAATGGAAGTTTGCCCTTTTTTAGTTGGCGGCCTGACTTATTTGGTTTCAAATCTAATAAATAAATGTCAATGTTTAATGTTATTTCTTTAAATCATTAAAATCTTATTCATTTTCAAAACCTAAACCAATTGAGTACTAAAAACTAAAAATCCCCTCGGCAAAATTATGACGTTGAATATCCATCTTGTTTCCACTAGTACATAATAAAAACTTGATAAAACTCTTTTAAGTGAAAATTGTGATTCTTAATTGTGCTCTTAACAACAGAGTGAAACGTCCGTCACGCCATAACGTGAATCATAATTTCCACTTGAAAGAGTTTTATCAAGTTTTTAAATCCCCACTCATTGATTACAAAGAAGAATAAGATCTCATGATTGTTCGAATTACATCAATATTAATTTCTATTTATTTCCCTTATTGACAATTTAATACAAATGATTAGATCATAGTTTAAAGATTTTATTAAGCAATACTCTGTGTAATCTTCAAGCTATGACCTAATTATTTGTATTCCGTTATCAATCATTTATTCCAGTGCATACAGCAGTATTTTTATTAATATATAATTCAAGTATATTTTTTAGTATTGAAATTTCTAATCGAGGTGCACTCTTGTTTAAAAGGGAATTTATATAATAGACTTATGGGAAAGTTATTATTATATTTTCCATCTGTGATGTTTTCTATGACGAAATACTTAATGAACAATCTAATATTAAAACTGACACTGTATTTCACTTTTAAATAATGTTTTACTCACATATATTGGAGATGCTTGAGGAATGCATTTCACTTCTGAAAAGAAGGCTGACGAAGCTTCTTTTCAGAAGTGAAATGCATTCCTCAAGCATCTCCAATATATGCGAGTAAAACATTATTTAAAAGTGAAATACAGTGTCAGTTTTAATATTAGATTATATTTTCCACTTTGAATATGCAATTTTGGGTATTTTACCTAACGATCCCAAGGTCTTTGCTAGAGCAGATACAAGTTCCATCAAACTCTTCAGTTGTTTCCTTTTCATTCTCACCAATCATTCTTCTAGTTGTCGTTGCGTGATGATTTGTCTTGTTATTACTTTTACCGTTGTTTCAACTATCTTTTCAGCTCTGATTTTTTCTTTGGTAGCTATTGAAAGGATTTAAGTAAAAAGGACGATCGGTTGTTTAGATTTCTTCATGTTTTTTATTTTAAACCACCCCAAAAATATTTATTTTATTTGTTTTTTCTTGTCAGCTACAATTTCATGATTATTATATTTTTTTTTTTTTTGTTGAATATAAAAAAATTCTAATTACGATTTTAATTAAGGTAATAATCTGGGCAAAATAAAAAATTACAAAAGAATTTGGAAAACATTGGTGGGATAGTATCTTCAATATGTATTCAAATTCATGTTTATTATTTAAATTGTATATTTTATATAATTTTTAATTTGATTTGATTTATTTTATATTTCTGCATTTTTTGTGAAAGTCATTCTAATGACGCAAATTTCCTTAATATCCTTCTTGGGCCATGATCTCAGTGAGCACGGTCAAGATATTAAATTTATAGTGCATAGTCAAAAATCACTAAAATAGATTTGAGCTAGAATCAATTCTCAATAACCTAGCTTTTATATGATTGTCACAGCTCTGGTGGCGCAATGGTTGGAGCGCTTGTCTGTGATTAGATATTTTCTGGCTGGCTTCCTCTTCCTACAGTCTTGCGTTCGAATCTCATTCAGCCTTGGATGTTTCTCACCATTCACTTCATTGTCCACGCACAAGTCTCAAGACTCTTGGGTATCATCCGCAATAAAGAAAAATGATCTAATATCGATTCTTGACTAGCACTTGCTGGACAAATTTTGTGTGATATAATTTTTTCAAATTTACATGTGTTTACACATTACGTCGAGATGGCATGTGGTGTGTTTTAAAACACTGAGAACTCCATCTTCATTCAGCGAGTGGTAGGTTAACAAATTTCTCACGTATGACTTTCTCAAATTGATTAGTCTTCAGCTCACGAATAGAATTTGGCATTCTGTTGAAGATTTTTCAAAGCAAAGCACAGATGATGAAGCTAATGCTGTGTGATCTAGAGACTTGGAGTAAGGTTATTGATGTTATTGAGTCTTCTGGTGTTATAATTATGTATTATTCTGTGCTCTAGAATTCCTGTTTCCTGCAGTTCCTGCTTTCCTGTTGAAAAGCAGTTCTTTGGTGTTGAGGAATAGAATTTAGGCCTACCAGTTACTTTATAAAATCAGAGTTCTAGAGATTTGCTTCTATTGGCAGCAATGGCGGTCCCATGGGGGAGGGGGGTCATGGGAGTTATGACCCCCCAAAATCGGAAATTCATGAAGGGGTAGGGAGGAGGGGCAATTTTGGAAAAAAAACATTTGTACTCACCCTCAAACTCCCGAGCTAGGACCGCTCCTGAGTGGCAGCAAAGACAATATACTGTAACATTGTCTTTGGTGGCAGTCTAGCTAGATGTTTGATAGTAGATTTGTTCACCGTTCAATGTTAATTGATAATAAGATTGGTTAATGGTACAATATTGGCTCAAGATAGGTATGCCGCCATTACAATATGGCAAAAAATCTAGCCATTATGCTATTATAATTTTGTCAAAATTGCGTTTATAATGGAAGCATTTTACAAGTCCAAAATTTGGTTAAATCCTAACATCAATAAGGAAAATGTAGGAGGAGGTGGGGTCAGGAGACCTTTAGACGTAAATAATGTTTTGTTGTTGAAAGATAAGGGCTGTTTATTTATGTGTTGGTTGATATAGCTCTACAATTATTCAGGCCATAACGTGACAGACTATACTATTTTTACCACAGACTAATCAGCATTGCCAATTATTAATTATTGACAATCAGGGCAGACGAGATAATCATGTACCAAAAAATCTATCCAATGACCTTCGAATGATGATGCATCAAACACTTTTAAGTGTATAATTTATAGTGATGATAACGTCATTTTTTGCACTGATTCTAATTTGAAGATTTTACTTTTCAATTTACTGTATGACATTTTTGCACTGATTCTAATTTGAAGATTTCACTTTTCAATTTACTGTGTATGACAACTGTGTTATGAATAAAGTGGAATAGACTACTTTTTTAGAAAATTGTAGGACTATTTGAAATGTTGGGTCTAGCTTCATATTATCAATTAGTATGCAGCTTTACCATTTAATTGGAGCAAAACATGTTTCGCCCGTAAATTCCACACTTATTTACGACGTATAGACTATTAATGTAACACTGTTATGATAAATAAAAAATCATTGAATTTTTTTTATAGATAGTATAATGATTAATGTTTGCTAAATGAAGTTACAGAAGGAACTAGGCTTACAGTAGTTGGGCTAATAGGCTCACAGAAGGTTAATACTGTGTGCCGTGCCTCGTTTATTCAAAATATTCACTTAGCGTATTTTGTAGTTACGAAAGCAGAAAAATCTTTGTTTGAATATAGGTTCAGTTCAGCTATTGAATTCTTATTATTTGAGTACAATCTTATGAAATACATTTAGTTATTCCTTTCAATCAATTAATTATTAAAAATTATTTATGATGAGTAAGAAAATTTCCCCTTCAGAGTAGAATACTCTATGAATACGCAATGAATATTCTAAGAATACGCAATGTTCTTGCGAGCTGATGAAAACTTCTATATATTGGAAAATTTTGTCTCAAGGATCCAAAATCCACTTTGGAGGGTGTAAATTCCCTCAATAACGGGTAAAATATCAGTTCATCTTTATTTTTAAGAATTTTGAGGTTTCAAATACATCTTGAACGTTGGTGAAGTAAATTCTTCCAGCAGTACCGGTAAAATAAATAAATAAATCAGTTCCTGTAAAATAAATTTTATAATTTCATCTATCTTGTCTACTTATTATTCTGGGAGAAGGGGACCGGAAAATGTCTTGATGGGGGGGGGGATTATTAAACGTTACGTCGCTGGTTCCAAAATAATTTCTTTGGACGCTATTTTGGAAATTTTGATTCACTTAATATATTTTATAATATACTCTGACGATATTTTATTTCTCAATATAGTCCTAGAATAAACCCGTCCTATTCCTAATATTCATCATAATATGCATGTTACTTCCTTCCAATATATTTAGATGAATAAATAAATCACTTCAGAGCCGTACAGTTACAATACCCTTTACCATATTATGCATTTAATGAAATTTATCCTTCACACAATCAGCTTACACCTTCACCTTTGGATCAGTGAGATTGACGATTGCTCCATACCCATCAGATTCATCGCAAGAGTCTATCAACCTTACTTCCAGATCAATTTAACTCCATTCATATCAATATCGCTGCTCCATATACATTTGCAATCAATCACTCTCGCTCTCTTTATTTTTTGTTTCTCATTCCCACTGTACTTCACAAAAATGTAACACGACCTTCTCTTACCCTATTTCCTGTCATTGGCTTGCATCTATGCAAAGAGTTACGATATCGCACAGTGACCTAAATACTCGAGGACGTATAACACTATTATTTCATTTATTAATATTTATAACGTCGTTATCAAACACCATTCAGTAGCGTGGTCACGTTTTACCAAGTGCCTTGGATGGTGGAAAAGGACAGATTGTCCGCAGAAGCGAGGAAATGCCTGTATTTGAAACACATACGTAAAACTTCAGCGCATAATGGAGAGATATGAGGAGTAGCACACGGCGAGGTAGCCTTTCATTTGAACGTGTGTATTTACAAAACTTATTTTTTTCTCTTAGTCTGCTTAGATTCTGTCCTTTTAGTGATCACCTTAGCCTCTACTTCGCCTGACGTCCAGCCTTGAGGTCAGTTCGGCCGCGAATTTCGCTGTTCCGGCCAGCCAATCAGAAAAAGTGCAGGCATTGTTTGCGGTTATTGCATTGTTGTAAAGATCTGCATGGTATAGCGTCTTCCGACTTGCACCACCCATGACGTCTCGGAAGAACCTTGAACTATAGAAAACAGAACAGAATATTTTTTTATACCTGTGCTTGATATGAACGCAATGGGCTCGTCTATTTTTTTGATACTGTATTAGCATGTCTATGTTCTTTGACTATAACTTCTTTTCATGCAAACTATCAGTTCTCAGTTATAGAGTTCTACATGCTTTGTTGTCAGAGAATCAGAACCTCAACCTGTATCCATTCCTGGTGTCTGAGCTCTAGAACGTTGCATATTTATTCATTAGTTAAATAATTATCGAATTAAATTATTTATTTATTATTCAGGTTTCATTATTTATGCTTTATATTTTATTTTTCTTTCTTTCTTTCTTTCTTTCTTTCCTCCTTTCTTTCTTTCCTCCTTTCTTTCTTTCATGAGTAGCCTATAACCAACATAAGATCACTATTGGTTCTTCAAACATTTAAATTTCCTTCTTCTCACCTCTCAATAAATAATTATCGAATTAGATTATTTATATATTATTCAGGTTTCATTACTATTTATGCTTTATATAATATGTTTCTTTCTTTCTTCCTTTCTTTCCTCCTTTCTGCCTTTCTTCCTTTCTTTCTTTCTTTCTTTCTCGAGTAGCCTATAACCAACACAAGATCACTATTGGTTCTTCTAAAATTCAAATTTCCTTCCTCTCACCTCTCAGTATTTCCTTCTTGCTTGGTTGGAGTAGATTACTTTTGTTACTTTTTGGCGAGACGTTATTTTTTTCTTACCTGATGATGCTCTCACATGAGCTTGAGACTTGTGCTTGAGTGATGAGGTAGATAATGACACTAAATATCAAAATATGCCAGGCTGAACGGGAATCGAACCCATGACTTTAGGAGTTACTGTCGACATAAGAGTATTTACAACGTTGGAGCCACCACCTTTCAGCCTTCGATCTCAGCAAATTACCCTTTTACTAAAAACACATCAATTGATCACACTTTCGCAGACATTGAAGTTTACTGGGGCGTTTTACACTAAACACAGAAAAGTCGAAAACTAAAGGTATTTATTTATTTATTTATTGTGACAAATTTACAACGAGAGTGAAGGTGCAACAGACTCAAGTCCAAAACTGTATTGAAACACTTTGAATTATATATAGATAAACACTCAAACAGACAACTCAAGCATTTAAAATAAATTACATTTAAGTGAACATTTTTCCAACTAAACTTCAACTCTCACACTCTAGTTGACGTAATAATGCCAAACTCAAATATCCCTTCCCCCAACTCACCCACACATCCCCCTAGCCCATCACATTTCTCTCAAGCAAAACCCTCAAATTCAAAGCATTCACTGTCAGCAGTGTCTGAAGATGTACGTACAGTAGAGCGAAACGGTCTTACACCATAATTAGCCAAAGTCAATCTGAGTTTAGTAAAATTTTGTTTTCAGTTTGATTCCGATTTTATGATGGACTAGATAGAACTACCTCAGCTTTTCATCAGAGGAGTATAAGACACATATAGATCTGAGACCTGTGCGTGGATGATTTGGACCTACACTTTTAGGTGGTTCCCTAACCAATAGGAAGTGATTTTACATCAGAGAACAGAGTCTTTTGTCCTAATCAATCGGTCACCCTCACAGAAAGGGCCTAGAGGTATCTGACTGAACAGATACCTGCCACCGCTCGCGGCTGTCACTTCCCAGTTGGCGGAGTCGCTTACTTCGCATTATACCTGTATGACATAATTGTCTCTAAAAATATCTGCCGCGAAAAAGGAAAAGAAAGTGCGATCTGTCCACTCTGCAATACTGGAGAACATCTCGCAATTTGTATGCGTTCTCGTCAATGAAAATGCATAGTAAAATACCACAAGCGTATAAAAACTTGCATATATTTATTCAATCAAGAATCACATACATTCAATATGGCAGAAGGCTGATAGAAAAAAATAATCAAGAGATTAATAGTCAATATAATACAAGTTTGAGATAGCTTTTAAATAGAGTAATAAAAATAGCCAACTATAATTATTTAAAAGATCTCTCAATGAAGACAGAGAAAATGAGAAGATTTTTATAAATATCTACCTAGTGGAATTAAACTCTTCCTCCGAAACAAAAATTTTAAAAATTAAGTGAAATTCGTTTCAGGAAATTCTGAATAAAGACGGTAGGCTATAATTTATATTCTACCGACACTTCATGCCTTCATGGCCAATGACCCGTTCAAATCTAACACAGTCAGTCATCTCATGTTTTTCCGGAGGAATTCTTTGAACTTTGATCAATAGAATAATTCATAAGAACGTAAATGAATGAATTGTTGAATGCTAAAAAAAGTGCAGTAATTGTGAGAATTAAAACTCAACGGAAGTATGGCGACCGGCAACTGTGTATTTTTCCAAAGTATTAAAATACAGTTACAATCCTAAAAATATCCGAATGAAATAAAATTTTAATACTAATATTGACTTCTATATCTATATTTTTGACGGTAATGTCAACAGTGAACGAGTTACCTGTCGTTAGCAACCAGGTCATCAACTTTCACTACATTCCAAGAAATTATGAAACACTTTTAAACTATGAAATTAATTTTTTCTACATCAATCACTTCGAAGTTTTTTGTATTTGAATAATATGAAGTTGTTTCGCTGATTATATACTGAATCATGTTTCATGTGCTCAGGTCATTGATCTTTAACCACAAAAAGTCGATCAAACACCAATTTCATTATCAATTTTTCTTCTGTATCATAATCAATAATACTAAACAATAATACTGTAATAATTTGGTGAGTCGTGAGTTTATTTACAAACAATTCAATGTTTTATTGGGTTCCGGGCCATTATTTTCACGTAGAATAGACCTTGTTTAAAAAACAATTGAATAAATATTTAGTTGATAAGGCTTTTTATAGTGTAAAAGAGTTCCTTTCATATCAAAATGAAGCCTCACCTCAATTAATTGATATAGTAATTATGGTAACTAGTGTATAAGATTGTATAATTGTTAATCTGACTTGTCTTATTAACTGTCTCCAAGACGTAATCTAAAAAAAGAACTGTTCATTCATGTTGGCATTACGGTATCTTAAATTTATTTTATGCTGAATGAGAAAAAATTAAATTTTAGACTGTCAAGATGTGATGAGAAGTTAGGCTCAAGTCACGCAAGTCCGCAATCGGATGGGTGATTTTCATTTGGTTGCATTTGCTAACTGCTGATAACAGCAGACATCTTCATGTCTTTTACCTTAATGGGAACTGTAGCCCCGTTACGTATCTCCTCTGTTTTTCAAGGAATGAATACCATCAATCGTCATGCAATATTTATGGAACCTGGTAGGCTACCCGAAATCCAAGAGGTGGATTTAGGAATGTATCCCCCAAAAATTCTTGACCGACACTGAAAAAAGCTTTATTATGTCTTCAAAGGGTTCATTGGGATCCCCGAAAGAATTCTGGATTCGCCCCTGCCTGAGAGTTTTTCTTTTAATAAGTACAAATACGGATTATTATAATTCTTGGAAAAATTTTTATCATCGATAGGACCCTTTGAACCTATTGAATCCTAATACCTAAAGGTATTGGCAAACACATTGGACCAATTTTCTTTCAAGTAAAAATCATGGACTAGACATTTGTTATGTACATCGATATTAATCATAAAAAATGAAATTATTAATTTCTGGTGTTGGTTGGTTGATTTTCAATCTATTGAAATATTAATAAAACAATATTTCATATTATTATCCTAATTAGCTATAAGTATACACGAACCATCAAGAATAGACGAAACTTACTCCCTAATCTATGCTATAAGTGTGATTTTACAGATTTTTAGTAAAATACGTATTCAAATGCTGTCAATTTTTATCTAACAACAGTAACAACACACAAGTATTTCAGAATTTTTTCAAGAAATGGAATCTTGAGTTGCAATCCTGAAGTGGATTCATTATCTGAAATGGAATCTTGAGTTTATGCGGTATTTTTAAAACTTCTTTATTACGTGAAATTCATTTTAAGACATCATCTTTACGAGAAATTCATTTTTCAAAATTTATTCAAGGTCATTGCGCAATAATATATTTCATTTAGACATGCTCGATTCCGACACCATACTTGATTACCATTATCATAAATGGAACATATAACATCAGCTTTTTTTATAATTTGGGAAACTGAATTATGGTTTGATAGGATGGATCCAGCGAACACATTGGTCTTATGTGTTCGCTGGATGGATCTATCTGATCATTGTTCTATTGCATTGGAGGATTTCAAATTAAATAGTCTATGAATAAGATAAATTTTAACTGTGTATGAATTTAAACTTGTAGAGAATGTAGAATTTTATTAATTCATAATCCTCAATGAGTATTCATCATAGTTTAAATGTTAAAAGCTATAAGTAGTTGGAAATAGGTCATCTGCAATCTGCTTCAACTTTATAGGACTGTAAATAAAATAATACTGAGCCATGCTTTGAAGTGCTCATTGGTTGACAAAATCCGTAGGCCTACTGATTTCTTTCTCTTAGATAGTATTTTAGAATATCCTAGTTCTAATGTAAAGCTTGATGTTGGATCTTTAACATGATGTGACCTCGTAATCACGATGTAGTGCCGCTATGGTGATGATAGTCTAGTCCACTTATTTTTTCATTTACATGCCTAAATATATGTATGTGATAGTGATTACAGGAATATTTTCAAGCTGTGATAGTGATAACAGAAATATTTTCAAGTTTTAGATTAATTTATTGTCATTATTTTGTTTCATGTTTGTCTAATTTGAGAAGGCTTATCTGGAAAAAGTTAATGAATAATAACTGTCAATGCAAATCATGACGGATAAGCAATAAATTAATGAGCCGATAATTGATAGAACAATGATTTGTTGTTTAATTGCTTTCTTTGAAATTTCCATTTTGCACTGTTTCTTCCCGGTGCGGTCTTACCGTAAATTAATGTTGGTAATTGTTATTATTGAACTTGAAATGTCATTCTACTTACATTGGATAACTATCATTTTAATAATATTTTACAATTTAATTTTACTTCTGTGATATCCTGACCTTGCTTATTCAGCCTATTAGCGACTTTTGGGATTGAAAAGAAATTTAATAACTTACCTCATGCTCTGGGGTTATTCATGGGCTTGAAGTTTTACGTTTAGAAGTGGCATGGGGATGAGTTTTATGAATCAAATTTCATAAATAAAATACAGTCGAACCTCTATTTAACGAACTTCCAAATAACGAAATCTTCTACGTAATGAATTATTATGGTCTCCCTTGACATTGCAATCTTAGCGAGACAACTTTTTATTTACGAATCACTACAAGGAATTTTAGCCTGAATAAAAAATTTCATTTTACAGAAGTTCAACTGAATGTATATCAAAATCTACTGTTAAAATCCTTTTGGATTGCTTGCAGGAGGGGTGGATGGAAGGAGTTCAGAGCCGTCTCTTTTCCTGGTTTTCTGCCTTCGGGGTTATATACTGTATTTGGATCAAATTTTAAAGTTTACTCACTTGATTGAGGATCTGTAATTGAAATCATCGACACCATTGTGCTGTAGTCCAATGGGGGAGTTCCCGCCGGTTTGCTGTAAATCACACAAAATCACTAAACATAAATTAAACAACGCTATCGTCCCGAAAACGGTTCTTTCAACTTGAAAAACTTCTATAATTTACTTGTAATTTGCTCGAAACTTTTATTCCGGAAAAAGACTCCATCCATGGACGACCGATGTGAAAGCCATAGAAATTGGCGCTAAAATTGAACGCCAATGAGATTGCGGAGGCCGTGATTATTGCGGAACTTCCGGCGAGAGACTGGACGAGCCATCATTTAGCCGCTACTTTTACGCTCTCCCTCCACGCTCCGCTCCTCGCCATCCGTCAGCTGCTCTTATCAGCGTTTTAGCACGCTCCAACGCGTGATGCCGCTCCTACAAGTGGATTACCGCCATTGCTGACGTTCTTAGCGCAAATCTCATCATTTCATCAGTCATCCGGAAAATGTTTAAATAAACAACTTTTTTAATCATAAGTTGTTGTCAACACAGGGAAGTGATGCAGGGAATATCAAGGAAGTAATAGCCGAGTGCCGTAGCAGGAGTCTGTTCAATCAGAGATAAGCTACGAAACTCCTGGGCGCTCTTTGTAAGGGTGACCGATTAGATTGGCCAGCAAAAAAGACTCTGTTTCTGCTGTAAAATCACTTCCCGGTGGTTGGAACCCACCTAAACTGTAGGTCCAACTCATCAATCACCATCATGCAATTCATTACTCACGCGCAGGTCTCAGACCTATGTGGATTTCATCCTCCGGGAAAAAACACCAAAACTCTTCAAAATTAGAATTATTGTAATTTGATCTCTATGGAAAAAACAATACTAAAATAGAATACAATAAATAATTGATAGTTTAGATTGTGACGTGAATAATATATAGACATACACGTTCAGTATGCCATGAAATATCTATGGGTGTCATACAAAATAGACTAAGTTTATTTTGAAGTGGATGAGGGTTATAAGTAATGATGGGGGAAGGTGGAGGAGTAAAAGAGACCGAATAGAAGAATTTGAGGCTGGTGAAAAGGGAGTAGTAGGGGAAGTGAGATGGTTAGGGTGTTTCTCTGATAAGACTGACAACTGCTACAGCGGGTTCGATTCACATTCAGTCTGGCATATTTCGTGTGATCATTCACCTCATTGGCCATGCACAAGTCTCAGACTCATATGTGTAGCGAAGAAAAACCTAGTTCCAGGGCTTTCCTTGGGCGTGTCATGGGGTTTAAACCTCCTCCTCATCCTTATCCTCATCCTCCTCCTACTCCTTCCTCCGCCACCCCTCCTCCTGCTCCTTCTCCACCACCTCCACTCACAAGTCCCAGACTCATATGTGTAGCTAGTGATGGCAAAATTTTTCAAAACATCGATGTTTCGATGTATCGATGTATCGTACGTGTAACATCGATGGCATTAAAACATCGAGCTCAAAACATCGATGTTTTTGAAACATCGATGTTTTGGAAACATTGCAAACTATTACTAGCCTATATTTACTATTGAAGGTGGACTGTTGAAAGTGCCCCCAATTACACAGTAATTCCATTACCCACGCACAAGTCTCATACTCAGTTGGGCTTCTTCCCCAGATAAAAAAGATCATTCAAAAGATATTATCGTTAAAAATCTCAAAACCCTAGAAAATCATTGTTAACAAAATATGGTACCACTGGTTTTTAAAGGTGTGATTAGGGTCACATGTTAGGCTACATGAAAGAATTGATCAGGTGTCATTGTGATGTAACGAACAATTTTCATACAGTGCTGTTTTAATTTATTGAAAATTAAAATCCAGACAAAAGACATATTTTGTTAGGTTGACAAAATGCCAATTACTTGTACATTGTATCAAGGCCTATCAAACCCGTTTTCTCAGGTAATTTGCCCGGGGCCCGGGCCCAGAAAAGGCAAGTGAAGTAGTAGAAATTCTATTTCAGCTACAAAAAAATCGAAAATTTTTCAAGAATTGATTTGTAAAAAGTTGATGAGATGACAAAACGTGTTGCAACTCAAACATCGATGTATTTGGACTATAACATCGATGGTAGAAAAACATCGGTCCTCAAACATCGATGTCAATCATCGATGTTTTTTGTACAAAACATCGATGTTTTCAAAACATCGATGTTTTCTTGCCATCACTATGTGTAGCAAAGAAAAACCTAGTTCCTGGGCTGTCATTGTGCGTGTCTTGGGGTTAAACTTCCTTCTCATTCTCCTCCTCCCCTTCCACCTCATCCTCCTTACTCCTCCTACTTCTCCTCCTACTCCTTCTCCTCCTTCCCCTCCTCCTCCTCCTCCTCCTTCTTCTGCCGCCCCTCCTCCTACTCCTTCTCCTATTCCTTCTCTTCGTCCTCCACTCCTCCTCCTCTCTTCCTCCTTCTCTCCTCCTCAAAAATCTCTCTGAAACGTTTTACAAATTCCTCTATTTATATAATTACGTATGTCATGATTGAAAAAAAGGAGAGATGATGTTTTAGTCATATTCATTTTCATTCATCATTCTTCATCACCATTCATCATTCTTTATCATCATGCGTCATTCTTGTTTTCTCTTGTTCATAACTACTTACTCCTCTTTTTATTTCTTTCTTTTATTACCTTTTATCTAGTTTAAGATTATTTAGTTAGCTTAGTTCTAGTCAGTTTAGTCAATTTGTTTTTTTAATAACTGCTACTATAATTGTTTTTTTAAACTGTATATTTTGTAAATTATAGGCAATAGGTCTCTCAATCATACATACATTTCATATTCATAATATGATATTCTACTTTAGAAAAAACGAAGTCCTTGTAATTTTTATTACACTAAATTCATGTTTAAAACGTCTCTCTCAAGACTCAAGTCAATCAAACGATAATAGAGCCAGCCTATTACGTAAGTCTTTCTTATGTCGTGCATCTTGAACTACTGTTTTGTTTGCATCCATCCATTTAAAGGCCGATTAAAACCGAAGATTAACCTTGAGATGGTTGACATTGATTTTCTTCTAGCACGAATCTATTGTACCAGAACGTTGGCGCTAGAAGCACAATGGATGATGGATCATTGATCCTCATGATAACATTTTCATTTTTTTCAGCGTGATTTTCCTGATTGTATATCCACCATGGAGGCAAAATTTAATTCAGGTGTATGAATTGTGAATTGTGAATTGTAATGAGTTGTATGATTCACTTTGTAAATCTAAGAAAATTGGAATTTGAAAAATAACACCCACTTATACATCTAGTCCATTTTTCATATGGAAGTTATTAATTTCATGACTTAATTTTATTATTGGAATTATATTAAATAATATCAACCTGGCATCAATATCAAAGTCCAAATCTTGATTTCAGTTTTTCAACAACCTGAAAAGGTTGTGTAGAACTTCTTCCCACTGGCAACCATAGTAGTTTAATCGGTTATCTCTGACTGATTGCAACTCCTACTGTAACTGGTTCGATTCCCGCTCAGCCTGGTTTATTTTGTGTAATCATTTACCTCATTACCTACGCACAAGTCTCAAACTCATGTGAGCATTATCTGCAAAAAAAAGAGCAATAATGAACGTTCTCGCCTCTATCATTTCCTTTACTTCTTGCTGAAGAAACTTCCTATGCAGTTGGAATGCGAGCATAATCAGGATTTGGCTCTGTCTAGAATTCTAGCTCTATAATTTTGGCTCTAACTAGAATTCCAATATTTAAAGGCATAATCATCATGAGTACATTGTTGTATGCTTTCAAATGTATACCACATGGTACTATACTCTCATTAACTGATTTAAATACCTAATAGAATACTATCTTCCGGTGGTTCGGAACCCACCTAAAACTGCAGGTCCAACTCATCAATCATCATCATCCAATTCCCACACACAGGTCTCATCCTCCGAAAAAAAGAAGAAAAATTTCAGAAGCCCTATTTCTTGGAATAAAGTGCATTAAATACCAGCTCGTGTTGCCACTTTGGAGCAAAAACATGTTTGATAAGTTTGTAACATGTTTTAATTATCGAGATTGTGACGTCAGCTGGTAGTTGAGTTATAAAAAATACAACACTCCATAACTTGGGAACTTTCGGCTGAAAAGTACAATAAAATACCTAATAACAGTGTTTACTGCAAGTGTTTTATAATGTAGATAGCTTATTTTGAACAGAGATTACTGAGGAACCTCAGTTTCTGAGTAGAGTAAAGCTTTAAGAGATAAGCGTTGATTTTATGCTATCTCTTCAGATTATACGATTTATATAAACATTTATATAGATATAAACTGCTCGTAATATTCGGCGTCAAAACAAATGGCACGAGTAAGGTCGCGGTTCAGTATCTATTTTTATAAAAATTACCAAGTATTATATACACCTGTCTTAACTTAAGACTGATATTAGTTTATGAATTTAACCCGTAGAAGTATTATTGTGGTAATTAGATTCACGATAAGCTCAACGTGAAGTGAACATAATGAAGATTTAGGAAGCTATTCAGGTTTGAATTGATACTTTCAGAGACTTCGTGACGGCTTTAGATAATTTATTGGGTCATTCAACTATGTTTTGAAATGATGAAATGCTAATGCGAAATTAGGTGGACTAGTTCGATGGTCATTGTGTGTCATGATAACGTGATAGAGTCGTCCTTGCCCATGAAGAAAAGTAATGAATGGTTTTTTAAAATGATTCATGTTGTTTCTTCAAGAAGATTTTTATGGTATGTAGAGTGCACCAATGTTTTGGTTAAAATCGATTAAAGAACATAATGAATAATAAGACATGTATAAGACCACATTTATTGAAAACCGTGAGATACTTGGTACGGTTGTTACACCACTATCAATCTCAAACAAACTAAAACTAAAGTACAGAGTGGCTTATAATATGTACTGAACACAGAAGGATACTATTGGCTGAGGGTGAAAGTGCCTCTCACTGGCTGGCCTTCATTGAAGGTCTGTGATTGGTTGAAGGCCCTAACAAGTCATGCCCACTGGTGAGAGGAACAACAAGAAATAATCAGTTTCAAAATCAGAAACCAAAAAGTAACAAACAAGAACAACACAGAATGATACTATTGGCTGAGGGTGAAAATGCCTCTCATAGGCTGACCTTCATTGAAGGTCTGTGATTGGCTGAAGGCCCTAAAAAGTCACGCCCACTGGTGTGAGGAGCAGGAAGGAATAATCAGTGTCAAAATCAGGAACCAAAAAGTAACAAACAAGAACAATACACAAGTAGGCTAAAATTAAACAAATAAATTGAAAATGAAGCTAAATGAAATGCATTCAAGGTCAACCGAGAAAAACAAGAAAGTCCTGTTAGTACAGTAGAAACAATTAGTCTGGGCGCGTGGCTCTGGTTTCACTACTAGCCGGCCTGTAAAAGTTGACTAATTGACCTTGAATACATCTGCAGCGTCGCATGGGCCACATGTTTTTAGAAATGAGCGATAAACACTCCTCTACCAAACGGCCGTGCGCTCAGACTAATTGTTTCTACTGTAGGGTAGGCCAGAATTATGATGAAACCAAGTTAGTTGTATTGAATCAGTTGAAATAAATTTGATCATTTAAACTAGAATTGGAATCGTTTTTCACCAGCCTAGTTATTTCCAAAGCTTCTAAAAAGTTCAGTTGTCTGCCTTTACCAATCAAATGCAGAAATTCAACATCTTCTTCAGTCTTGAACTTGTGTCCATTAGTAATGAGATGCTCTCCAAAATTTGAGTCTCCTTTTGGAGTTTTCCAATCTCTAATATGTTCATTTATTTTACGTTTGAAGCTTCTACCAGTTTGACCCACATAGCAGGCATTACTATCACCGCAATTCAATTTATTAACTACACTTTCATCCCAGATATCAATCTTATCTTTAATGATTATTCTTTGACACTGATTATTCTTTGTCGCTCCTCCCACCAGTGGGCGTGACTTGTTAGGGCCTTCAGCCAATCACAGACCTTTAATGAAGGTCAGCCTATGAGAGGCACTTTCACCCTCAGCCATTAGTATCATTCTGTGTTGAGTATATATCAAGCTACTCTGTACTTTAGTTTTAGTTTGAGATTGATAATGGTGTAACAACCGAAACTAGTATCTCACGGTTTTCAATAAATGTGGTTGTGACAACTTCAAGTCGTATGTCTGTGACATACGACCTGTATATATGACATATGACCTGTGTCTAGGTGAGGAGTATATTCATAGTTTGTTGTTTTTTTTCTCACTTGTATCTTGTTTTTGATTTTTTGAGAATAATAAATATATTTTATTTCATTTCATTTCGTATAAGTACGTCAAGTCATTATGGATATCTTCCATAATAACACCTTCACCAGTACAAAGAAAGATTAAAGAACATAATGGAGAGTGCAAGTAAAGTTTGAACATGCAAGTAGTGAATAATGCAAGGGAAATCCCCATGATCCCCTTGATGAGGAGTAGAAAAGAGGAGCAATCTTGCAAAAAGCGGTCAGCAAATTACATATCTGTGACCCCTCTAAATTTTCCAGCTTGGAATGATTACTTATCCACACAATATTGAAAGGAATATTGTTGAATCAATTCAAGCCAACACTTGTTGCAATAAACAGTATCCTAGATTTTCAAGATCGAGAAGTCCTATAATTAAATGGTATGGATATAAGAATTGGTTATTTTTATTTCGATAGAAATTTCACAACAAGTTTTTATGTAGAATTAACGGAAAGATAAAGGTTTACATTTAGTCTGGGATTTTCACATTTTTCTTTGAATTTTATAATAGATGGTTGATTATACAGGTTACAGAAATTTTTTAAATTTTAGTGTCAAAATGATAGTTGATTGATTAAGGAAAACGACACTTTCCTCACTGAGAACTAGTGCGAGAGCCAAGTGAACATTCGCCAAGTGCGTGTGAACACTAAATTTCAATATTTGTTGTGTCTCGAGTGCAACGCCTGAGTTATCAAACGTTTATCTTGAAATTTTATTGTGGATGTGTATATCTGTATGAAATAATTAAAATTGAAGGTCTTTGGTGTAGTCTTGCATTCAGACCCATTCTTTGATACTCTGACCGCCGATTGCACAAACGTCCTATCATTATGATGATAAGTTCATTATTCGTTCCACTTTTATACCAAGCTGTTATGTAAAAAAGCATATTAGTATTATTATTAAAGTTTTATGGCCTTCATTGGACCACTGTAGTCAGTATCTTCCGGCTTTCCTCTGTCTTCTCTCAGCCCAATATTTCTTCATCCGCTCAGAAATCAATTTCCTTTCCTCGTCCGAAATCACTCTTCCCATCCTATGTCCGACTTTGATCTGCAGTCTGGTCTGTTTGTCCTTCAGGATTCTGATGTTGTCTGACTTGTCCTTCAAATCCTCGAATGTCATGCGCAACTCTCTCATATCCCCCTTGAGTTCTTCAATCCATTTTATATTTGTTTTACTTTTCCACAGCTTTTCAATAATTCTTCTGCTTAGTCTGTCCTCAGAAGCTCTAATCAAGTGACCGAAGAAAGATATTCGCTTTTTCTTCATTGTACTTGTGACAGGTTCAATTTCTTTGTATACAGTTTCGTTGGAAGCTAATCTCCAGTGACCATTTTCTTGATAGTTTTTGTTGATACAGGTTCTGATGATTCTTCTTTCAGTTTTTAGTATTTGTCTATTGCGATGGTATTAGTAGTTTTAAAGATGGTTTCACTTGCGTATATAACTTATATTAGCATATTAGTACATGCTAGCATTCGTGTATATCTTGAATGGTGGAGCACATACCTAGTATAAAATGTATGAAAGTGGTAACATCGTCATGTACGCGCATGCGCCATCTTGTAACTCGGCATAAACTATAACAAGCCATATATTAATGGCCAATTAGTTGAAATTAACTAAAATTAACCAAATAGTCATAATTAGAAGTAATTGAGTTATTAATTCATGTATTTTATAATTTTAAAAGCCAATTTACTCTTCAAACCATATAATAATATGATTTATTCACTTTATAACGAATTATTTAACTAATTTATGTGGGCCACTGTATTGCAAACTCATCTGATCTCGGAATTTGACTATTTTAGTTGGGTCTGCTGTGGCTGCACTGTAATCTAGCTATCATTGCTCGAATAACTGAACACTTTTGTAGTAAATGGTATGTAGTAAAAGTAGCATAGTATGATAATAGCTTGATATAAAAGTGGAGCGGATAATGAACCATCATTATGATAGGACGTCTTTGTGCAACCGGGGTCAGTGTTGTGAATGAGTAGGCAACTGCCCCTGTAAGATAAACCATAGGCAACTGTTGGAATTTGGTTCTTTTTATTGTGGTTGACATTGTGGTAGGTCGCGGTCAGCTAAGTTGTTCAGAGGTCAGTTCAGTGTTACGCGAACTTGACAAACGTTGGCGCACCATATTTTTGGCGACTTTGTAGACATTCCATCGAATAAATAATTTGTGGATATTAAAAAAGTATTTTCTCAAATCAAGGTTAACATTGAGATCACTGAGAAATTCAAGGCTACCTACTAGTTTGATTATTTCTATTGCTTTCTACTTTCAATCTTCAATTGGTAACGTGAAAAATTGTAAAACTTTTGTAACGTGAAGTCTTTCAGACTCCGAACTAATTTTTTTACAGTTTTTAATGCTCTTCATAGCATTAATCGCTTTTAAAGAATATGAAAATAGTAGTTTCTCAATAATAATTCATTTCATGCTGCAAAACGGCTAGTATTCCAGCATTTTTTACCATTTCACAATTTTCCAAATCATTTATTTTTTCTCCGAAAACTCCAGTAAGTAATATATTTTTATCAAAAAAGGAAAAACTATTCCAGAGTCCTTGTAAATGAACCGTGTATGAGAAAAAAACATTTCACAATAAATGGATTCTCAGGTGAAATTCGCTAAATAGCTTTTAGAATGTCAGTAATTAGACGAGAACTTTTTAAAGTAATATTGAAGAAACTTATACACCAGACAGCTACGTGATTCAGCTGAAAACTGTACACTCGAGAGGTCAAAAGAGAGTACTCAAAGGTACAGAACTGATGCAAACCCCTGGAAAAGTATATACTCACTTTTGTTGTTGTGGGGTCCCTCTACAACCCACGTTACCAATTGAAAGTTGAAAGGTGGGTATGTCACGATCTCCATTCAAGTAGTCTGTAAACCTCACCCCCTACGGATTTTCAATAGTTTCAATACTTTCCCGTTTCCTCAGGCCCCGGGCTATAAATGGGCAGACTGGGCATTTGCCCAGGGCGCAAAATTTTTGGAGGCGTCAAATAAAAGAGATGAAAAAATAAAAATGACTGATGGAAAAAAATTACCCACTATTAAAATATCTATGACACCACAATTTTCAAAAATATAGAACAGAACAAGTAAATATAATACAGGCTACATTTCAAAATGTATGTGGAACAGGAAGAATTTAGTGGAATCCGTGTTTGAATACATAATAAAAAATGAATTGAAAAGTACTTTCCCAAATCTTGAAGTAGCTGTTACAATTTTTCTGACTTTACCTGTCACTAACTGCTCTGTAGAGAGAGGATTTTCTGCTTTGAATCGTCTGAAGAATGTTAAGAGATCTGCTCTTTCAGACAGCAAGTTAAATTGTCTTATTGTGTTACTGTGTTGTGAAAAAGACTTGACCCTTAGCTTTGAATTTTCTGATGTAATAAACAAGTTTGCCAAATTGAAAACCAGAAAAAAATCTGTCATTTAAAATCCTGTGTACAATGTAGGATCATTAAAAATATAACTTAAAGTTTTAATTTTTGTTGGAAGTGTGAATTATGTAGAAATAAATCTCTACAGAAGTTAGTTTGAAGTGAACGATAATTGAATAAACTGACAAATATACATAAACAGAATTTATTAATTTCGAATTCCTTTAATTGCTATTAGTTTATACTGAAGACTTCCGCAATGCCGGATATTGACAACAGTATTGAATAGCTGATGGAAATCGATGAATGCTACTGTACATAAATATCAGTTACCATCGGGAATCGAACCATGGACCTCCAAATTGACGGTTGAGCGCCTTAACCACTAGACCATGGAGACCTTTCTGCACAGCAGCATTCCTTTTTAACTTGACCATATCGGCTCGTATCTCACAATTTAGATTGAAGTGAATGACAATTGAACAAACTGACAAATATACATAAACATAATTTATTAATTTCGAATTCCTTTAATTGCTATTAGTTTATACTGAAGACTTCCGCAATGGCGGATATTGACAACAGTATTGAATAGCTGATGGAAATCGATGAATGCTACTGTACAAAAATATCAGTCACCACCGGGAATCAAATATACATAAATTCTGTTTATGCATATTTGTCAGTTTATTCAATTGTCATTCACTTCAAACTAACTTGTGAGATACGAGCCGATATGGCCAAGTTAAAAATGAATGCTGCTGTGCAGAAAGGTCTCCATGGTCTAGTGGTTAAGGCGCTCAATCGGCAATTGGGAGGTCCGTGGTTCGATTCCCGGTGGTGACTGATATTTTTGTACAGTAGCATTCATCGATTTCCATCAGCTATTCAATACTGTTGTCAATATCCGCCATTGCGGAAGTCTTCAGTATAAAGTAATAGCAATTAAAGGAATTCGAAATTAATAAATTCTGTAAATGTCTACAGTTTAATGTATGAACGACGTGTTTTCTTGTTACAGTATTTCCTTTTATACAATATAAATAACATAGATTATTTGTTTTAAAAAACCTCCATTACAGGGTTTTTAACACTATAGTAATAAAAGGGGCGCCAGTAATAAAACCATTTGCCATTTGCCCAGGGCGCCTGAAACCTAAGCCCGGGGCCTGCGTTTCCTCATCTCATTTTAATACCTTTTCATAGTAGAACATTGAGAGTTGTTATTTGCGACTGTCAATGTATTACATTAATTATTTACTGTTAATTATCCAAAAGAGAAATGCACTACTTGTAAGCCTAATGGTTATTAGCCGAACAATAATAATCTGCTTTTTAAGTTGAGATTTTGATGAGATTTTTTTTAAGTTACTGGCCTTAGATTAAATAAGGATACTAAGTAATGCGCTATCATTTACTATTAGATAACAGTGATTGTTCGTATTAATTTATATACATAGTCCATAGTGACTTGAAGTGGCTCTCTACAGTCACTATAAGTACTATAACTGAATCTACAGTGACTCTGAAGACTCTTCATAGAGTCACTGTAACTGAATCTATTCAAGTACGCGATCTAGCGGCGTCACTTTAAACTCATGCCGTGAAAAGATTCATTATTCTAAATGAAGTACGCTTGCAAGTGCACATTCCAATTTAATTACAATCACAGTACAGTATCAATATGAGTGTTGTAATAATACTATTATGTTAATTCTGTGCTAAAGAGCAAGCTGAGACGTAGAGTTAAAATTTCAGGTTAAAATTTAGTGATAGAAAACACTTTACTCCGCCCATTAAAAAATGGGCTTCGGGATCTGTGGTGGGTCCACATTTATTTTCTACCTGAAGTTAGACGAAGCAACAGGTTGATGGGATCGGAAAGGGTTGTCCTATTGTTTGTAAAGATGGAAATATTCCTTCCTTCATCCTTTTTCTATTGTTCTATAATAGTTTGAAATTTTGACCAATTTGTTGATTTTGAGCTTTCCTTGTTGGTGTTAACTATAGAGCGCACATTTTGGAGTAGATATTTTGTGGAGTTGTGAGACAAAAACTGTTGTGTAATCAATGTAACTTGTAAGTATTTCAATGTCCTTTTAGGTTCTATGGAATGGATAGGTAGGAGAAGAAAAATAGTCTACTAAGAATAGTTCACAAAAAAAGAAAAGCTTCATCCAGTAGCATAGCGATTCCATACCCCCCAGGGCGAGGGGTGTCCGGGGGTCCTCCCCAGGGAAACTTTTGATAAATAGTCCCTCTAAAATCGTATTTCTAGAGATTTTAGGCTCATATCTAGAAGAGCTTGAATCCATTCATTTTAGTCCACATTGGGGAAAATTTTTTGAATTTTCTATGTTGAGAGCTTCATTTGAGGCTTAAAACCAGTAATTTTGTACAGGTATTTATTAAAATGAAGTTTATAAATTGGGTAGTAAAGCATTGCTTTTATGAATCGTTTGCCTAAGAACTCACTTATCGTTATTGTTAGTTCATTAATTGTGAATTCGTATGGCTTTTCGTGGTGGGGAGACCCTTACGGGTAGTTCCACCTCGCCGTTTATTTTTAACGACAGCTTTTTTTTATATGCAACCGGGACCGACGGCTTAACGTGTCCTCCGAAACACTGGAGTGGCTCGAGAAAAATATCTTGTACTCAACTGGGATCGAACCCAGGACCTTTGGCTTATCAGACCAGCGATAAGCCAACTCGGCTACGCCGACTCCAGTTCATTAATTATTAATTGTGAACAAATTTTAATGTATAAAATCTAACAAAATATTACTTTTATAAAGCCAATTTAACAAGTTATAGTGGTTTAAAATTCTTATCACAATCAAGGCTACCCAGATACATTTTAGTGGACCGGCGCAGAGTTATGGTTGGAGGCTCCCTTAGCCTATATTTTCATCATCCTAAACACCAATTTTCAATTAACGACTCGATTTCCTAACTAGCATTAATTAAGTCTTCTTCTTAGCTATGCCTAGTTACTTACTGTACTCAAAAGAATCTGTGTAACTGATTTGAATTGTCTTTTCAATTTAAAGATAAAATTCGAGTGTAGGCCAACTGAAAACCATTCCATGAAAAAGGTGTGGAAACTAGAGAAAAGGGCAATGAGTGGAACCAGAGAGAGCAATAAACTTCTCTTCTATTTTTGTGTAATCTCTTGAATTCGCATCAAACAATTCACTAATACTGGAATTTGTAAAATGTGTAAAAATATAACAATTATTATGACTAAATGGAACTTGATTCGACTTGCAAAGAGATAATGAATTAATAACACATCCAAATATTATTTTAGAAAAAAACATAATTTATCAAGTAACAGTTTTTTCAAATTGAATTTCAGTGCTGGAATTGTGTCAAAGATAGTAGGCTACATTATCAAAGTAGGGGGGGGGGGAGAGGAGTTACCACCCTTGAGGTAACTAAATCTATAGGAAATAGGTAATCTAATAGGCAATATTAACATCTAATATTAAAATTGTATTTGACATAAAGTCTTTCATATTTTGTTCCAATTCAGTTACAGAGATACTCTCTGTAAATTCCTGAAGTAGGTATATAGACAAAATAATATACACATATTCAGTACCCACATCTTGGCACTACTTTGTTGATTTGAAAGCAAATCATGAATCGCTTACAATCTTCACTAATAGAGAAGTACAAATCAACTCTAAAGCATTGTCACTTTATTGAAATTTTGTCACTCTGCATGTGTCGCCCAGTACTCCACATTACTCCAAATCGTGCTCTCTTCAGATGGCAAATCACCTTTAGCCCAGCTTGTCGGCAGCCAAGATTGTCGTCAGCCCACCTTGACGGTGTGCGAGTTTGACATCGTCCCTTCTCATACTAGTCACCAATAATGGGCATTCATAGATCTAGGAACAATAGCTGTACTCTCCCACAGCCTAACAACCTGTTGCCCTGTACACTACAGGTAGAAAATAAATGTGGACCCATCACAGATCCCAAAGCCAAAAAATGTATTCTTTTTTCATTTCATCTTCAACGTAGATTTTACATTGGCAATAATGAGGGAGTGCACTCCCAATTTTTGAGAATTCCCAAGAAATAACTATTTTTAATCGCTTATCTATTCAATTATTGATCTTATCCCTCATTTTCATCAACCCTTCCACCCCTTACTTTTAGTGGTCTATCAGAAATAAATTAAAAAGTAATTGGGACGTGTTATTCTAATTTGCAAAAAGCATAATTACACAATGTAAAAAATAGAATGTCTTAGGCTTCTCCAATAATTTTGTTCTATTTGCATTGATTTTTCATATAAAAATTGCAAATGATATTCACATGAACGTGTCACAGTTAAAACGGAAAGTAATGTCAACAGTCACGTCACGTGATTTAGTACAGTAGTGTGTGTACGAGTCACGATCACGCTACATGATTTTCGTCCGGTTTCACGTTCACGTCTTTTGCGAGATCAGCATCACGCCGGATCGGAACACAGCTAGGGAATCCCGCCACAGAAAACCCGTTATTATGATCATTTAGTCGTGATAATTATTCCACGTGGGAGAAAGGACTCACATGCTTTCGTCACCATTAACTTGAAACACACGATATGACATCCTACTTTTCTTCTTTCTGAGACAAAGAAGAGCATTTGGGAAAAAATACGATAACAATAACGCTTTCGAACCTGACCACTCTATGCCTCCGCTAACTCTAAAAGCATGATGCTGTTGAGCACGCTGAGATAAAGATAAGATAAGATAAAATTACTTTATTTACGTAAATCTACAAAATATAATTGTGAATTATTAAAAAGCATATTATTAACAACACAAAAGATTGTATATAAGAAAAAGTTTGGATGAGATTAAAAATGTGAAGCATTTACGTAATAAGGGTGAAGTCTAGACAAAAATTCGTCCATTAAAACTTAACCTTGATAACTTTGAACTGCAAGACTATATAATTGGTAGTAATAGAATAAAATTTATATACAAATTGAAAAAGTTAGAAGTGATTGAACATAATTGGAATTAAGTTTTTTTTAAATATTTTCTGAGACATAGAGTGGTCAGGTTTAAATTGGGTGATAGAAAAGACTTGACTCCACCTAATAAATAATTTATTTCCATTGCATTTTTCAAACAATCTTTATGCCAAAATAAAACAGAACAAAAAATTTTACAATTAAAAAAAAAAATGAAAAATAGCTAATATTAAGGTAAAAATGCTGTGTAAAAGAAAAAAAAATTTCTGTCCGCGCACAGGAGTTCATCCTCAAGGAAGATTTTTTTGTTGGATGATGCCTAAATGAGTCTCGAGACTTGTGCGCGGACAATGAGGTCAATGACAAGCTACGTTCTCCTGGACACTCTTCGTAAGTGTGACCGATTAGATTGGCCAGCAAAAAAGACGCTGTTCTCTGCTGTGAAATCACTTCCCGGTTGTTCGGAACCCATCTAAAACTGTAGGTCCAGCTCATCAATCACCATCATTCAACTCATTACCCACGCACAGGTCTCAGACCTATGTGGACTTCATCCTCCCAAAAAAAGAACCATATAAAAAATGATGACAGAAAATATCCGCAAGGCTGAACTATAGTCTGTTCAGCGAGCCTACGGGATGAAGTAAACAAACTTTGCATGTGTGTGAGTGAGGAATTCCGAGAATTGTACTGGCATCGGTCGGTCGGCCTATTCACATTCATTGCCAACTCCTGTTCATTCAACAGCTGATGTCGCACTTCCAGTTTGTGAAATAAATAAATTATTATTGCATTATTTCAAGAACATATTAGATTTTAAATTCAGTTATCAAGTCAGTATTTTCATTTCAAATGTATAGGTAAAAATAACTCAATCGACAAATTTATGAACAATTCTAATAATAGTGATACCAGTGATTGCTGGATGTTTGGATACATTGCCTAAGCATTGAAAAAAAGAAAATAGCCATCTCATTCATATAATTCATTATTCTCATGTATCTATTTCCATTTACAATAAATAATAAGTATTATCCAAGTAGGTGTTTGAAAATGATTAGTGAAAGTCGTTTTCAATGGGTAGGCCTGTTACCTGTTCGATGCGTTTCGAAAACTAGGCTATGTGTGAATCGGGCTTCGTTGAGTCTCGGCTTGCACGCACGCACATGTTTGTTTACTCCACTCCGTAGTCTCGCTGAACAGACTATAGATTCAAATTCGAGACCGCAGGAGCAACAACCAGCTAGAGTCTTATCTAATCAGAGACAAGCGCTCCGACCGACTGCTCCAGCATGGCTGCCACAATGGGAACCCCTGATGGTGATGATTACCAGCAGCCGTTGAATCCTTTTATTATTATTTCAGGAAGTTGAAGGAAAACTAGATTTGGTTGAGATTACAAACGGCGTCATAATCCTGCTCTATCTGAAACAAAAAACCGTTTATCTTTCTTTTCAATTAAGTGCAGGAGTATGAACAACATAGCCTACCATAACAGCACTAAGAACACAAATCTTTCCTTGTAGGAATGAGTCCGTGTTCGCAGAAATCCCCATTTAGCCCATCAAGAATGAAGTGGAAGGAGGTTGCTGATCAAAGAGCGGCTAAGAAGGATGACAACGATAAGAGAAAAAAGAAGGAAAACAAGCGAAATTATTCGCCGCTTTGGTGGAGCGTTCCAAGAACTCGACTGCAAGGTTTCATGCACGATAACAGATTAAAGTTTGGATAGGTGAGGTATTTCGAAACCAAGCCGTGAAAGTCGTTCATCTTAACTCATTTCTTTAAGATTAATTTTTTTGCATAGTATAGAAACGAATCACGTTACCAAAGATAATAGCTCTGGTATACAATTAATCGCTACCTGTATTAAATAAATTATACTTAACTGTCTTGAAAATCATTCTCTAATGCTTTAACGAGTGATTGCAGTTGATGTATGATTGAACATAGATTAGAGATCAGAGGGATGATACAAGGAAAATTAAAACGTTGCAATTTGAAAATCACGCCCTGTAAGTTGGCTGTGATAAGTCGTTTTTTTAGTCAGGTACGCATTATACGTCCCGCTCAATCTCGGTAAAATTATTGGTATCTACGCTATTTTTTACACAATTTTGTGTGGTGTAGGTAGTTGTTGATTTCATAAATTCTTTATTTTTCGACCTTACATCTTCCGATCTCCTTCTCCTTCTTCCTCTTTTTCTTCTTCTCCTTCATCCATTTTTTCTTTTTTTTTATCATCGTCTTCTACCTTTCAGCGTCGAGATTTCTCATGATTCTTTTTCTCAATAAAGTAGGCTACAGTTGACAGTTCAATTATGAAGAATTTAAATAGGTTAGGGGTGCCCATCTCCCCAAGTGTCATGACGCAACCCCCCCTAAAATTTAGCACCAGCCTCCCATAAATTAGCCCCCCCCCCCCTAAGAAAAATGTGAAAAAATAAGCCCCCCGTATTCTTTCCAAACTAAAAGAAGAAAAATATAGGTATTGAAAAAATTCAAACCCAGTCGATAATATTCAAAATGTATGTATATTTCTTGAGATTCTTTCACGGCTTAAATTGTACATTGAGAAATACCGGAGCTGTGACTTACCGGGGGTTCCGGTGGTCCTACCCCGGAAAATGTTTGAAAATTACACTTGAATTGGTGCATTTTAAACGCATTTGAGCATGGTTAGTAATGCACATAATTATAATGCATAATATACAAAATAACAAGCCAGTTCAGATCTGGTTGAAAATAAATTATTCTATTATTGATTTAGATAGCCGGAGCTCCACTCCGGTGTGCTCCGGCTGAAATTAAGCCCTGGATTCTTTACATAGGTAACATTTTTTTGTAAAGGTGAAAAAGAAATAGCTCAACAACTTCCTGAACAAATCCTAAACATAACTATTTTAGATAATTCATATTCAAATAGTAGGCTATAATAATAATTATAAATCTATTGTCATTAATTTACATTCTATCTGTAGACTTCGTAATATATTTTTGAATGTCGTCACGGTTTCAATCAACCTTACCACCCCCCCAAACCTTTTTAGACCCCCCCCCCCCAAAGAATTTCAATGACGCAGTCTGCGTCATAGCCTGTGGGCACCTGCTCCTGATGTGGGCACCCCTGAATAGGTACTCAATTAATGTTCCCTGTCAACGTTTCAATTGCTTGTAAAATACCATAATACCAAAATTATCATACTTTCTGTAAAGAAATTAGACAGACTGTAAAATTATCGCGGATTCGCGGTTATCCCGTGTTGACACAGTATTATGATAGCCATTTATATGATAGAAAAGAATCAAGTTATCAAAGATAATAAATAGCCTAGTCTTACAGTAGGCTGAATAGGCCAATACTTATAAAATTTCAATCTAAATTAACAATCGGTAGAATGCCTCAGATACTTAGCATCTTAAAAAAACAGCAAAAAAAAACAAGGAGGAACAGCTGGAGTTTGACTAATGAATGAGTGCTCCATTGTGATGCTTTGTCGAGGTCAATTTACTTCCTAAATGCAAGACATTAACGGAAGCTACTTCCAAATCTGAATCACCTCAACCTTACCATCTCCAATGGTAAAATGTATTAAATGTTTACTCCAACGTACTCTTGCCAGTGGGTATCAAAAGGCTAATGACTGAGCCAATCTTGCTGTTTCAACATAACTACGAAACAATAGTTTTGAACGATTGTTTAATGATTAACAATCTATAGAGGCTTTTGTAGAGGAAATAGAAGATCAAGATGGCCGAGCCTGATATCGATTATTGTCATTTTTTGTACATTCTAAAAATAAATTGTCAAGTTTCATTCAGGATATCCCGATATCTACCTTGATCAAGTTTTTGACCCTGTTCAAGGTATGAATCGTTTGATTTAAATCGCTTTTGATTGACCTCCTTTTGGCTCATGGATAGTATTTGTTGAACAATCGTTCATTACAAATAATTACTCATAAGCTAAACAGCTCTGTTATAAGCTTTATTATCACTTACCCGGTAGTTCGGAACCCACCTAAAATAGTAGGTCCCCATAAAATGGCTTGAACGGCGAGGAGTAACTACCTATTGCAAATATAAGATAGCTTTATAAGCTATAAATAGCTTTGTTATAAGCCTCATTATCACATACCCGGTAGTTCGGAACCCACCTAAAATAGTAGGTCCCCATAAAATGGCTTGAACGGCGAGGTGTAACTACCTATTGCAAATATAATATAGCTTTATAAGCTATAAATAGCTTTGTTATAAGCCTCATTATCACATACCCGGTAGTTCGGAGCCCACCTAAAATAGTAGGTCCATCATGTTGACCATAAAATGACTTGAACGCCATGGTGTAACTAGGGTGTAACACTGGTGTAACCAAGGTGTAATAAGGGTCTCCCTAACAATAAAAGACATACGCTTATTACTAATAGCTGATTTCTATGAATTTTTTTCAATCACCTGCAGGCCTCAATATAAATTGATTTAAACTGTCTAAAAACTTCATTATTTTGAAAACCTAAAAAACTTATTTTTAAAACCCCAATCTACTGGATGTTAGAAACACGAGAAAGTGCCTCTATCATGGGCTGAATAAACCGGAGTTTCTATGATTATTATAAATTCTGATTAAAAATTTACTCCACCTTCCATCATCTCATTTCATCAAAATATTTTTTTTTAAATTTATATAGTCTATATTCTTAACCCTCCAATTACCAAATGATAACGCCATGAGCAAAATGCTCTGGAATTATATCCATTTGTGTTTCACTATAGGCTTTAAATCAATAAACAAGTTTTGGTAGTTATCACTATTGAACTAATCATTCTTCATTTTTCTCCTTATAAAATGGAATTATAAGTTGATCTGGATTTAGTTTTTCAATTGTAACAGAATGCCCTCAATTGAGGGCAAAACAGCCCTTCGGTCGGAAGAGGTTAAGCAAATGCTATTCACAACTATTCAGCTTATCTCTCGACTAATCCTGAGACTTCTTTTATGGCTAATATTGAAACACTCGTGACCACTCTCGAGACTTCGTTCATAACTAACTCGAGACTTTTTTATTTTTTATAGCGTATGACGCCTACATGAGTCTGAAGACTTGTGCGCGGGCAATGACTTGTGAATGGCAAGAAACATCCATGGCTGAATGAGATTCGAACCCAAGGCTACAGGAAACGAAGCCAGTCAGAGTCTTATCTTATCACAGACAAGCGCTTCAACCAACTGCGCTACCAGGACCTTTTCTCTCAATCTCCTAAAGGGGAACGGGGAATTGGCTATATCTGGAACTCACTATATCTATGTTAAATGTCCTATGCTTATAAAACTGTTCTGGGGAGGAATTCGGTATATGTGTCGACTAGGGGAACTCCCTGTAGCCAAATCCCCCAACCCTCCTAAAGAACTGAAACTAGAGCCATAGACGTAGCAGCTTTAATTTTTTCATTGTAGTATGTTACTGGTAACATTCTTGGTAACTTACCTTGATACCTAAGAACTACTTTGAGAAAAAATTAAAATAATGTGATTTATATTAAGTACTCAAGAACGCCAATTTCTAATGTATTTTTATATAAAGCAACAAACAATAGCTTGCTTCCTGCTAATGATGTACATAAATGCAAATTATCTGAGGATTTGGTACTGGGAACATTTTTAAATTCTTGGATATCTTGTTCCATGACGATGTGCATTGTTAATATTAATTTTTTGTTGTAAATTTAACGACTTTCAGTCAGTTTTTATTTTATTTGACTAGCAGTCAATTTTAAAAATTGTCTACCCCGCTACAGACTGTTGGCTGAGGGCCGTATTTATGAACGATCCTTCAGTGTCTTGACTCAAGGGGCTATTGAAATGCCTCTTTTCTAAATGTATTATTTTTATTTCAAGGGGTTCTTAAAATGCCTCTATTCTAATTGCATTTCATTTCAAGGGTCCCTCGAGTCACAAGGGACCCTGAAGGAACGTTCATAAATACAGGCCTCAGGTTTGGCGTCAGGAAGGGCAACCAACCGAATTTTAAAAACCAACGCTTAGGATTCATTTCCACTGACTTATCTTGCCGTGGGACATGAGATAATCAGTCAAATGCCATTTCAAACATGGTCATTAAAAAAAATGAGAAACAGTTTTCTAATTCTTTAGAAAAAAAGCTTTGTAATGCATCAATGCATTCATATAAAAACTAGTCGTTCAATGATGAGCTTCACTTTTTCGATGAACACAAATGCAAATGTTCTAATCCTTTGCGAATTTTTCCTCGTAGTAATATTTGTTGCAATCAAACAGCAATTAAACAACTAACAATCTTAGGCACGTGTCATGTTCATGAAGGATGGGAGAATGTTTTAATTGTACGCATTTAAAAATGAAATGAACATCTACTGCTTTTAGAACAGATGTTTTGAGTAATGCGGTTTTTCTTATAAAAGCATTTAAAACTAGAAACTGGTTTTGAAATGATAGTTGTACATGTTACAAGGTCTGGTTAACCCTGGTTCCATGAGTCAGCTCCCTTTAATTGCTATCGACGTGCAGGGGGATCCCCTCTAGCATTATTTATTACTGTGGAAGGATGGGAACCAGTTCTATGGGGAAGTTGCTTTCCAGCATTTCGTTCACTTTCCCGAATAAAAATGGAACAATCAGTACTCGAGCAGAAAAAATCTAGATTTTTTATATAGATATTTATTGAACAATTTTATCTGCTGAGAAAAAAATTAATTAAGTAGGAAATACGCTTCCCGAATAAAAATGGAACAATTATTACTCAAGCAGAGAAAATTTATTGATCAATTTATCTGCTGAGAAAAAATTAATTAAGTGGGAAATACGCTTGTGGGTAAATTGATGAGTTTTCCACTTGTTGAATGATTTTAATATACTTCATTTAAATAAGGCTGCTTAGATCATTTTTTTTGTAATTTTATCTGATTATCATACCTTGAGTGGTAGATACTTACGAGATGGCTAGTAGCCATGTCTACTCTCCCATTTAATGGTAGCTGATGAGGATGAGGAGGTGGAGGTGATGGTGGAGGAGGAGGAGGAGGAGGAGGAAGTGATGGCGGTGATGGTGATGATGTTGATGATGGTGGTGGTGGTGGTGATGATGATGATGATGATGATAATGATAATGATAATACAGTCCAAGTCTGTATTATATCTGTATTGATCAATGAATTGTATTTTTAACCGACTTCCAAAAAGAACAAGGTTCTATATTCGACCTGTTTTTTTTTTTTATATTTGTACATCAATCATTCGAACAATATTGAAGCGATTTTGATGAATTTTTTTTAATGAAAGAGCATCGCTCAGCGGTGGTCCCATCCAATTTTCGCAAGGATCGGCCCAATACTTAGCCCAATATTAAACAAAAAGGAACATTCTTCGATGTCTTCATTTTCAAGTTTGAATAGGATAGTTCCACACATAACCGCCAATCGGATAACCGGTGTCGTTTACCAGGCTGATCATTGTACCATATGGAGCGCTTCACATCTAGACGGTTTTCGAAATCATGATGCAAAGCAATTATGCCGGGTAAACGACATCGGTTACCCAAAGCTGGTTCAGTGTGAAACAAGCCTGTAATGTCCCGTTTTGACCAATCACGTGAACTTAATTTGAATCGAGAATAAGAAGAATATTAGATTGTCACTATAATATTTCTGTCCATATGTAAGTTGTAAAGCTGGGCATTCACGTTCCAACTTGCAGTACCACTTGCAGTACTGCTAGTCTATATAAATAAAATTAGAGTTTTGTCTGTACATTTATCAGAATTGTATATTTTTTGGTTATTTTTACGTTTTATACATTGAATAAGCCGAAAATAGTCTTATCTCACTTTCTGTCTGTCTGTCTGTCACGGCCCCAAAGGCATTTTACGCGGCCTTCTCTTCAAAAACGCGCGAGAGCATCGATCGGGATTTTAGTTATTGAACAGTTTTGAAAACATTATTGACAATGTCTTTAGCTATAAAAAACTAAATTAACTTTTCTTTTAACAGAGTAATAAACGTTTAAAAGCCAAGTATTGTGCGATTTTTGATACATTTTATGCGGCCTTCTCCTGAAAAACGAGAGCATCGATCGGGATTAAAGTTATTTATCAGTATTGAAAACCTTTTTGACTATGTCTTTAGCTATGAAAAACTAAATTAACTTTTTTTTTAACAGAATAATAAACGTTTAAAAACCAAGTGTTGTGCGATTTTGGATACATTTCTTCTAAGATTTATTACCACATAAGAACAAATCACGTAATTTATCAATCAGCTGTTCTCAAATATAATCTGATGTTAACCTGCATTAACTTATCATATTTTCAGTAAACACAATTTTCCACACTTGTAACGTAATATAGGCCTACTATTTCAGTGTGGGTATATTCTGAAAGGGACCACATCAAAATGAATCAAAAGCCATTTCACTTTTAAGAAGCCTTTCGCTATTATAATTTTCCTAAATACAATATTCCACATTAAATAAAACGTTGTAGAATTTTCCTTAGTTTATCTTTTCTTATAAGTGGATTTTTAGTTACTTAAGTTTGGATGTTATAAATTAATTATTGGCTTGCTAATTTGATAAATATTTTTTTTTTTTTTTGAGGATGAAGCCCACATAGGTCTGAGACCTGTGCGTGGGTAATGAGTTGGATGATGGTGATTGATGAGTTGGACCTACAGTTTTAGGTGGGTTCCGAACCACCGGGAAGTAATTTTCAGCAGAGAACAGTGTCTTTTGTGCTGGCCATATATTTCATAATGTAGGCTTTAAGAAATTTCTCATGTTTTGAAAATTCAACTAAAAAGCTTAAAATAAAACATATTTTAAAACAAAAAAAGAAACCGACTTCAGTGAAATGATAAAATACTCACGTAATAAAAAGTTTAAAATAAAGTATTTACTTTAAACTGAGAAAATTTTTAATTTCATACAAGTAATCTTTTGAAGTCGGCACCAAATTTCCCATAAACTCTTAAAATAATTATAACAGAATTACTCTGTGATGTCTTCCATGACGAAATAATTGAACAATCTAATATCAAAACTGACACTGTATTTCAGTAAAAGTGTGTGTAAATCACATATTTAATTGAAATACAGTGTTAGTTTTGATATTAGATAGAATTTCTTAACAATCACTTCCCGGTGGTTCGGAACCCACCTAAAACTGTAGGTCCAAACCATCATTCAACTCATTACCCACGCACAGGTCTCAGAAATATGTGGGCTTCATCCTAAAAAAGAATTTATGAAATATTTGGCGCCGACTTCAAAAGATTACTTGTATGAAATTAAACATTTTCTCAGTTTAAAGTAAATACTTTATTTTAAACTTTTTAGTACGTGAGTATTTTATCATTTCACTGAAGTCGGTTTCTTTTTTTGTTTTAAAATATATTTTATTTGTGATTTATCTTGTTATGAATATACTGTATTTCTTATTTTCTCTGAATCCATACAAATTGATTCCTTATTCAATCATTAAAAACTTCACAACCAAAAGATAAAATTTATTTAAAAAATGTTCGCAATGCATTATGATTTAAAAATACAATATTTCTATTAATTTTACTAATATAAAACATTAATTTGTGATTAAGATGCATTATACACACTAGAATGCGACTCAAACTAAATATATGAAAATATTTGCTACAAAGTAAAATATATGTATATATACACATAAAGCATCGCCTTTCAGGTTTTAGGAAATGTTGATACAATAGGGAAACGCAAAGAAAAAGGAGGAAAATACTTTTTCTTTCAGGGTTGAAGGCTAAGAAGCAAACCAGTCTACTCCTTACAAGCTTTCTAGCTCCTATTAGATTAGTCACCTATTTACTTCTAGCAATGCCTGATCCTCTACAGCTATATAGATATAGTTCTGTAGTACGTTAAAGGTCCGAAGACCTATATTGCTCTGTTGTACTATTTATACCTACATACCTGCAGGTAAACAATGATATGAAACTTGTGTAATTAACTGCCATGAGTCAGGGCGTGCGGCTTTTTCCTATGACGTAAAATGCATATCTATTTCTCAGTTATAAGGAAACTGTTATTTCCAGCTTATATGGCAAAATGGTAATCTGAGAAATCTAGAATATAAATTTCTAATAATGTTGCAATAATTTTACAATATGTTTTTCGGCTCAAAAGTTTTTATAAAAATTTAATATTATAAACTATTTTTAATTGTTTTTAGTGTTTCAAGTGAACTTTTAAATTAATAGTGAGAAGTGATGTAAAGTGAGAAGATTCATTACATTATTTTTCGAGTGGTTTTCAGCATATCTTAAATTTCTAGTCTGTGTTAACCTCAATGTTTTGGACAATGTAAAATATTCAAAATTTGTGAAGTGAGCAGTTTTGGACTTGAGTCTGTTGCACCTTCACACTCGTTGTAAATTTGTCAGAATAAATAAATAAAAATAATGTTTCTATAATGCTATTTTGAATTATTCTATCACCTATTATTGTAAAACGTGCTGAGTGCTGGAAGATTAGGATTATTACAATGAGTACTTACGTAGTAATGAGGTAGCTAGTTCTGCATATAAGCTGATTTATAGATGATAATATTATTATTAATATTGGAAGTATTTTCAATATTTATTCGTTTTTCTGTTTCATTAGTAAATTATCAGTAATGGAGTGATTCAGGCTTCATAAGAAAAGTCCATTCACTTGTAATTTGTTTCTAGTATTCTAATTTTCTTTTGTATAAAAATTATGTTAGTATGGTGTTTGATCTATTCCTTTTTTCAAGTATTCGTTTTCTGGTAATTCCATATTCTGACGTTTTTTATGTTGATTTACTGTTAGAAGAAGTTTACTGTCTGAAGTTGATTTACTGTTATCGCCTGCTTTTCATTTGTTATTGTGATTTACATTTTATTTGACATCTATTTGTTTAGCTCTTCCCCGTTGTTACTAGCGTCAGGTCTCATCTCACAGCCATATCATATCATATCTCCACCCACTGTACCAGTTCAACCAATTAGAGGTTCTCGAACTGTGGCCCAATAACCTCGTTCCATTAAGTGTATAAATGTAGCTACATCATATTTTTCAGATTGAAATGAGGACAGTGTAACTGCCGAAACTACTGTAGCTCATTTTTTATAGGTATTAAATTTGACTTTACGTACAATAACTCAGACACTTCATTATATATTTTATCAGTGTATAAATGTAGCTGCAGCATATTTTTCAGATTGAAATTAGGACAATGTAACTGCCGAAACTACTTGCTCATTGTTAGGTATTAAATTTGACGCCGTACAATAACTCTGACACTTCATTATAGAGTGATCATTTCTATACAAATATGAATATAGGAAATTGGAGGCTCTGGTGCCGCAGTTGATTGGAGCGCTTGTCTGAGATAAGATAGGGCTCTAGCTGGCTTCGTTTCCTGCAGCCTTGGGTTCGAATCTCATTCAGCCACTGATGTTTCTCATCATTCACCCGATCACCTCATTACCCACGCACAAGTCTTCAGGCTCATGTGGGCAGCATCAGCAAAAAAATCATTATGACTTAAAAATATAACTGTTTTGTGCCGTAACGTGAATTGGTTTGTTACATAATTAACATGTCTTACATTGCAAGTCAATGACTTGTTAAAAATAGATGAATTTGGATATCCCTGAAAAAGTATTGTCAAAGTTTCGTTGGAGTGCATAAAGCGTGAACCAAATGAACGAACAAATATTTACGTAGGAACAATAAGAGCAATGACATTCATTTTTAGATTTACAAGAACAATAACAAAAAAACGCAGTCATAAGGTGAAGGCTGATCTGTTGGAAGTTGACTTTCATTGTGACTTCCGAGATGTCCTGAACGAATTATTGTATTTTTTATTATTATTTAATCATTAGTCCCCGACCCTGACACTAGTTCATAACGATAAACATACAGTTTAACAATGGCTGCTTTATTGTCCTTGTTCCAGAACAATTCTTTAGCTGCAGGATGGTATTATAGCAGCCCACTCACAATGATATCTTTTAATCTATTTCAAATGTGATTATGTATAATACACAATTATAGAATTAATCATTAAAATTGGTTGATTAATTTTTTCTTATGTTTTCGTATGTTTTTTTTTGTAGATGATGAATTCAACTAAATATCTTGGAGACTCCATTTAAAGAGTATAAGACAAGTCAGATCATCACTTATACAATCTTATTCACTAGTTACCATAATAATTACTATATCAATTAGTTGAGGTGTGGCTTAATTTTGATGTGAAAGGAGCTCTTTCATACTATAAAAATTTTTATCAACTAAATATTTTTTAATTGTTTTTTAAATATTTCTATATTTTGAAGACTCTTTAAAAACTGCGGTAGCTTGTTGTAGAGTTTCCTACCAATAAAAATAGGTTTTTGTTTGAATAAGCTGCTATTGTGATTTTGACTCACCAAGTGATAATCTCCTCGGCTTCTTGTATTATAATCGTGTACGTCAAGATTTTGGTTAATATCACTCTTTTTACATAATATAAAGTAGCTTCATACACATATTAGAAGGGTGAAGCAAAGCTGTTTGACAATGCTATGCTGTATCGCATAGCGTTTTGTATTTATTTAAATTTAGTGTTTAATAGTTTGGCCATAGTTAGCATGTATAAAAGGAGTTCGAATCATTGTAATTCTAGTATAATTTATTGAGTTTTGGATGTTCGAATTTCATCCATAAAATCTGGTTAAAGATTTTAAATTTCATTCTCAATTCTTTTGCTTCTGGCTTCTGCCTTGAATATTGATCTTGCTTCTGCCTTTGTAAATGCAGTGTTCTTACTCTTATCGTATTCTACAACCAGCAATTATTGAATATTATTAGATATTATTCTACTTTTTTTAATTTATTTTCGTGCTCTTGAAGGTCGTATTATAGCTCTCACACTTTTTAAATTTATATAATAAAATGCTGTGAGAGTTTTAGACTTCATCTACTATCAAATCTTACATTTTTTGTCTCCAAAAACACTTTTTATTGTTATTTTTTCATTTCTTAGAAAATTTCAATTGAAAGTTCGCGTGTTAACGTGTAGCTCACAAGGGAATGGGACAAAAAACTTTCATTACGAAAAAAAAAATTTGATAAAAAAATTAATTAGCTACAAGAAGCACTTATGAAAAATTGCAAAATCAATAATATAATATTCTAGGAGTTTAGATGTTCTAAAGAGCCTTTATTTTTCAACCCTTCCAGTAAATTGTTCACGCTTTATGAAAACCACGATGCCTATCTATGTCTGTGAAGAGGTTATGTAATTAATATAAACCGTTATTCCCATGGGAGACCATGGCCTTGGTGGGTCAGGTTTCTGATATTACGCCGATTTCCTTCCACTTGCATTCACGATTACATAAAAGATCTATTTATAGGTTCCTGCCCGTGAATATTGACAACAATAATTATTGGTATTATGGCGCTGATGCAAATTATTGTAATCCCAACCCGATAATGTTTCCTTTATTGCAGTCGTGTATACAGCATCAGGATTACGATGAAGAAAAGAAAGAGAAAAAGGAGAGAATAGTTATTGAAAGAGCAGAAAAAAGGGTTGCGTCAAAGTAAAAGGTTCCGGTATGTTTTTAAATGAAAATGATTCATTATCATACAATTCAAATGGAAATAACGGTGAAATAGATCGTGAGAATATCATTCCAAAGAACTTGTAGCATTTAACTTCTATTGATAAATTTTGCAATAATTTTTGTCAGTTCAAAGAATAAACTAATAATTGATGAGGATTTACGAGGGAGTCACGAATATTTGAATTTTTGGTATCACGAATACTACAGAGTTGGTTCCCCTGTCTGAGAGTGAAATATGTGACGGAATATACTAATAAAAAGAGTAAATAAAATGAAGTAAATATTCTTAGATTTTACACGGCCAAATTTGAGTACAAATATTATTTATTCACAATTAAAATTGACTGCAAGTCGTTAAATTTACAATAAAAGGTTAATAAGTAAGTTTCTTGATGCATCTAAATATCTAAATGAGCCTGTTCAAAAGAGCCAATTATTTTCAATTCTGCAGCTTTGCTACTATTCTACATATTTCACAATTTCCTCCCATCTTTAAAACCCTTTTTTGATGAAATTTTATTTTATTTTTGTTGATACATTTCTCAACTTGTAACGATTGCAGTCGAGTATCTTCCCCGCGAACTAATCAAATGAACATTTTAAAATCGATATCTGTACCAAACCCAAAGCTAAACCTAACGTTCCTTTCTTATCGATTATCGATTCCCTTAGTCGATTGTTTCGTGGGGAAGACTGCAGCTCTCGTAACAGAATTTTATAAACGCTTATAATTTGATTTCTCACATAATTTTTTAATTACAGGATGAAATGATGGAGTTTTTTAATCAGCAAAAACATATTGGCATGACTAATCGTTTTGGAAGATAATTTTGCTTTTTTAGAGGTGAGTAGCTGCAAAGCTTCCCATATTTTTTATTCCATGTTTAAAAATCACTATTACTGTATAAAAAATAAGATTTTTTTCAAATTTTTTATCTCAGGCACTTAAAATATTTAAATATTATAATTGAATTGATTTGTTTCTGATACAACACAAATGTACAAAGCAATACAAATGTATAAAGCAGTCAAAGAAAAAATCATATACTGTATTTATACCCATCATATCACATACAACAGTTTTTTCGTGCTGATGATGCCCACATAAGTCCGAGACTTGTGCGAAGGTAATGAATAAAGATGGACCTACAGTTTTAGGTGGGTTCAGAACCACCGGGAAGTGATTTTCAGCAGAGAACAGTGTCTTTTTTGCTGGCCAATCTAATCGGTCACCAATTAAAACGCAATAGGAAAGTTGATTCAAAATTCCCGTATTTTTCATGGAAAATTATCATAAATTAAAATAATCTAGTCAACAGGTTGTCTACTGGAATGACGTGTAAATCGCATTCTAGTGTGGATTAGTGGAAAATGAGGACATTTTCAAGGATAAAAAAGGAAAATAATATGCAGAAAACAAGTCGAAGAGCTCTTTTCCATCTCAACTGACGTCAGATGGGTCTGCAAAGGATCAAGTTACCAATTGGTGGCATTTCATGCTTTGTCATCCTCATTTGAAAAGCCCACGAGGCAATTCGAGCCTGAAAAACCATCTGTTAAATGCACCACACAGTCCAAGGTCAATGGATAGTCGTTTTTGCAATGAATTACTAATTTATTATTCTGCGTTTACTTCAAATCTGGCCATTCTTTTATTTTAGTAATCTTGTTTCATCTTTTTTCCTTTTTGTTCTACTGGATTTGTTTGTGGTAGATTTTGCGTCGAATCACGATTTCAGAGTCAATTCGAGCGTGACATTTGGTTCATTGAATTCGCCGTTTTTCTTGGATAATATTAATGACGTTTTTCATCTACTCGGTTGCGAGAAATGACAGCACAGACACGCTTTTCAGTGACAACATGAGACACATCGGCCGATTGTTTTTGTGGACATGTTTACAGAGCTTTGAACTTTTGCACGCTTTTTGGGCGATTCAAATGATGGAAAAATAAATGGAAGGCTGATATGATGGAGAAAATTAAGATCGCGGTGTGATAGGATGAGAAGAGGGAATAGAAAATGATTGAAATTTGTTCAGATGAAGATAATAAAACTTTCCGAGAAGGGCGAGGTTAGTGCAGTACCGGCCCTCCCTCCACCAAAGACTATAGGATATACGAAGTTGCTCCCTCTTACCAATATTCCCACTTTTCCCAATTCTTAAAATAATACACTCCATTCATATTAGATGGAAAGAATGATTCACAAGGATAGAAGATATAATGAAGAGGATATGGTGAAGTAGGAGAAATGATGAGAAAAGAAATACCAGAAAAATAAGGAGACGATTGATTTATTGATTGATAATTTTGTTGTTAGATGTTTGAGAGGTTTTTTTGCATCATGAACATACAAAAAACATTCAATAACAACAATTATCGACAAACTATTATTTAATAAAACTAAAAAACACTTGTAAATGGAAATTGTGACTCACTTTATGGCGTGACGGCCGTTCCACTCTGTTGTCAAGAGCATCGTCAGACGACTCACAGTAAACTCTGTACTGTACTGTGTGTCGTCTGACGATGCTCTTAACAAGAGAGTGAAACGGCCGTCACGCCATAACGTGTGTCCCAATTTCCAGTTGAAAGTGTTTTCAAGTTTTTATTAAATATTAGGGGAAACAAGATGGATCTTCAACATCATAGACAAACTATTCATTATAATCATAAACTAGGCGTTATAATCTACATAAAAAATACAGTGTAACCTTACTTTTAATGAAATTCGCAAGACAAAACCCCCAGAGCATTACATTCTGATGAGAATACGCTCTTAAGAGCGTGAAATCCGTAGAACAAGCTTAGAAAAACTCGAAGAACAAACACACAAGGCATTTCTAGTTGGGGTTTACCCGAGCAGAATTCTTGTTTTCAAGTTTGAACTTCTTAATGCCACATACCTTATTTACAAATCAAGTGATATGTTTAAAAATGTCATGCTACTATCTTCAACCTACAACATGATCATAATTAGGACCTTTTTTAAAGTACATCTCAAAATCGCATCATTGATAACCTGAATAATAATTATAATTACGTGTTGAAAAAATAGCAACTGATTTCTGAAATTATGTATGCAAGCAATGCACAAGATGCTCAAGTAAGGACAAAAGATTTTATCTCAATCCACGTGTAAGCCTGAAACATTATTATTCCTCTCATCCGAAGCAAAATCGGATTAACTTTGAATCGGAAATATCGGATTAACTTTGAGATTGCCACGACCTGAAAAATTAGGATGTAGATTCGTACAAATAATTTTCCTCGTTGAGGAATTATCTTATTACTTTACGATAAGGAAATCTATCATTTGAAGAACTTTGTTCACGTGCTTGGAGGAACATGAATCACATTGCATGCACAGCATCGGATGATGAAAATCCCTATATGCCTTCAGGCATGGCCACCCCTTGCTTCAGGCCTACAAGTTTCAAGTTACACCTAGGATTTTCCTGATATTTTAACAGAAATATTCACTTGAAAATAGTTTTCCAGGTTATCCTTGAACCGTTTCACGATAAAAATGTGACCACTCTTACAAGACACCCACAGTACCAGTTCAGTAGTACCAATTACCTTTTTTTTTACACACATGTATTGGAAACTTTCCTGTAAGTTATAATAGATGTGATACAGTAACCCGTTTAAGGAAATCACAGTCTTCAAGCTGAAGTGATAATTATTAGTATGAGGTTTAATTGAAAAATCTATGTTATCAATCAAATTTTTTCAGTATATGTTTTAATATAAAGCCAAAGAATATTGATTATTGAAAGATCATTCATGTATAAGAATTAGACACAAAAGAATAAAATTAAACATAGTTAAGGCATTCAAAAGATTTTTAAGGAAAGGGGACTGGATCAATGGATAGATGCAAGGAAATGCAAGAAACTATGCATTAAAAAAAGAATGAATCAATAGAAATGGTTGGCAAACTATATTTTGGCTCAAACTAAATTATTTCGTTCCAACAAGTAAGCTTGGAATTTTAAGATAGAGATTGACTATAAAAGTTTCAAAAGAAATGGTACTGTGGGAGACCAGTAAGAATCTTCCCATCAAAAAATACATAATCTTATTTATTCATTTTTATTTATAAAGGGAGAAGGAATAGGTATAATATGATGAAATAACGTGAAGAATAAGAAAAATTAAAACAAATTTGGAGTTGAAGAAATGAACAGATGCATAACAATTTTGTAACAAATAAAGCACAAACTTACTTTTATAAGGTGAAATAGCAATTGGAGCAAAATGGATTTGAGTGGATTGGAACTATAATGATAGGAAATCATTTTTATGTTGCTTTAACTTTGAAATCCTTCTATCACCTTTATTTTGCAGAAATAAAGTGAGATATAATTTTTTATGAATCACTCATTCATACAATAATAACCAATTGAGTAGCCTGCACACGTGCTATCAGAGTAGGCTATGCTCAAAATATTATAGAAGATAATAAAGATAATGAAAAGATAATGATACTGTTCCAATACAAAGACTCTTTGAAATTCTGAATAAATCAGCCATCAACAAACATTACATATGCGCTATCAAAGAAATGTACAAGGACCAAATGAATGTCATTAAAATCTCAAATAGAGTGTCGAAACCATTTTCCACAGATAAGGGTGTGCCTCAAGGATGTTGCCTCTCCCCAACCCTGTTCAAAATCTATTTAGAGGATATATTACACGAATGGAAAAGTAAATGTGAATACATGGGTATCCCAATAAATAATTAATGTATTTACTCGTTATTGTTCGCGGATGATCAGGTAATAATGGCTGGAGACGAGCATGATATTCATTACATGATCAGGAAGCTTGCTGATACTTATGAAGAAAATGGTATGAAAATAAATTTCAAAAAGACCAAATACTGTACCTAGTCTCAGGAGGTGGAGCAAGAGATCTACAAGTAGGAGGTCATACAGTGGTGAAATGTGATGAATATCTGGGCAGCGTGATAGCATCAGAGAGCAACTCCAAGAAAGAAATCACAAATAGAATTGGGCAGGCCAGGCAGGCAACACAAACATTAAACGCGATACTCTGGTCCAAAAGTATACAAAATGAAACAAAAATTCGAATTTACCGTTCCATTGTACAGAGCATATTGCTGTATGGCTCCAAAACATGGGAAGTGACCAAAAGAGACAGACAGAGAATAAATGCAGTTGAAATGGACTTCTTACGCAGAAGTTGTTGCATATCAAGAATGAATCGAGTCAGGAATTTGGAGGTAAGGGACACAATAGGAAAACTGGATACGACAGTGGAGCAGATTGAGAAAAAGCGCCTTATATGGTTGGGACATACACAGAGAATGAGTGATGGAAGGTGGCCCAAGAAGATTTTGAATTGGAATCCACCAGAGAAAGAGAGGAAGACCACCCGAACTATGGAATAAACAAGTGTATAATGACATGATGGAGAGAGATCTTGTAAAGGGAGACTGGATGAACCGAGAAAGATGGCAGATGGGGTGCGAGAAACGGCTAGAGCTGTAAAATAAACTCGCTTCTATATATAAAAGATAATCCTAAAAAGATTCAAGTAATTGTGTCACTACACAAAATAACCTTGAGCAAGAAACTTTTAGCAGACAAGATAAGAATAATAATAAATATATTATTACAATTCACTAATTATTGTAATTTCAAAATTAATTATTGTTTTAAAATGAAAATTTTTGTGTTGCAATCAGACCTTTTTTCAATAGCTTATCTGAGAAGTATCATGAAACTTGATGATATGATTATTTTCATGAAATTTGAATTACAGTAGCCGTCATAATAATTATTCCAGAAATTATTCCTTCGCTCCATTGTTATTAGTTAATACTTCTTAGTTAAAACTTAAAGATATTACTTTATTCTTGATAACTAATCCAGTTGACCTTCGTTATTTTCCTATGACGTTTAGCAGAATATCATAGAAGAAAAAATAGCTGGTTATGTTAATTCAAGTTATTGTGAGATAGAAATGTACGTATTAAATGACTTTCAAGAATTACTCTCTAAATACTTCCATTTCTATTTACTGTTACTATAACCCAGGGGTTTCCAAACTTTCCAGCTTCAGGGCCAAAATTAAAACTCCAGTAACTTCCGAGGACCAGAACCGTTTTCAATTTTCTATTATTAAGGCGTAGCTCGATGCTCAGTCTTGCTAAATTTGATTGCAGAACAATGCATTGATGCTACCGTGACACTTGACATCTACTGAGCAATAGTATGAATATTGACTGGTAAAATATTGAGCCTTAGTATCGCGGTCCGTAGTTTGAAGACCCCTGCTATAAACTCACAATAACTATAAACATTCCCGTCATCTTTAAAACGTACTTTCTGATCTATGAGTCTTCTCTCTAAAGAACCTGATCACGAAAACTCCGAAATAATATTTAATAGACAACACGAGAGACTTTCTTAACAATTTACAGCGAATTATATTAGAACTTGTACTTTTAATTATTTCAAATCTCATGAAAATTATTTATTGTAATTTGTAAATTATGCGCCTCTATACAAGATCCATATCTTAACTATGTCATAACTATGGTGAAGCTGGCCTAGCTGCAATATTCAACCAGTGATCATTCCATGACGACATCATCAAATCATGTTAAGTTCTTTTAAACTTTCTTCCAGCTATTAATTCGCTTTCAATGCGTCAACTTATCAATTCTATTTAATTAATGGTATATGTTTAGTCCTTATTGTTTCTTCTCCTACATTTTCGTACTATTATTATTTTATGTTTCCTCCAAGTGTTTTAATCCTATTATTCATTTTTTTATCACATCAATTCATGGCATCTTTGTTGGATCCTATGATGCTCCTGTATGCGGACATAATTTCACAATGAAATTATTTGCATACAGTATTATTTCTGCAGATATTTTTTGTAACATTTTATTTCTTGTACATGATAGTTGAGAAAAAGTATTTGGTTTCTCTCCTAATAATTGTTTGTTTTATAATTATTATTATCTTTTTTATCATGTATAATTTTTTTCCTGAGTATTTTTTTGCTTGTTTGTGTTTGCGGCAACAAAGATTATTATATCCATAGAATTTGTTAAATGTCTGAGGTTAAAATGTGTAAAGAGCGTACAAAAATTCTTCTCAATACATTCTGCACAGAACTATCTATACTCCACGTTCCACGCCATCGAACTAGGCGATTGGAAAAATTGCGGTGTTGCAAAAAAGTGACCGCGACAAACCAACTGACTGCTAGCGTAAGACTTGAAGACTAGGCATCACGGCACGGTTAGTGTTGTCAATTCGTACGTTGATGTTGGCGATTATCTACTATCAGCTACTGGCATGGTCCCATATCAGGCAAAACCGCAATTTCTTACAGATGAATTTGATGACGTGAAGTATAGTTTGTTAGATTCTTCTCTTTGTTTGTTACAAAAAACTCCTCTCCACATTTTACTTTTGAGTAGCTCCGTTTGTCTCGATTTTTATCTCATTTCTCCTCTTTTCTTTATTTATTTTCCATTTTATTCATCACATTTATTTCATTTTGTTCATTTATTTTCTATTCTCCACCATTTCCACCAAACCTATTTTCACATCCACGCTTCAACTAACCCATGAAAATTGTTTTCCTATCCAAGAAAACCTATCCTACAAGCAAAAGCAGTTTGTAAGTGAACTGACCATGCTACATAAATAAATGCTGCTCAAATTGATAAATAACATAATAAAAACGTTGTAACAATAGGTCAATGATTGATCGGGAATCTTCGGATGGGAAGAACCCGAAAGAAAGAATTTCGCAAGTCATTCGGCAACTATATTCACGACATACCTATGTATTCTAGGTTACATATGCAATATAGAAGGGCAGAATACCTATATTCGACGGACTATGTATGGTCAGTGTTATTTTTCACACACTTGACAAAAATAGCACGAACGTGTCTCATCACGAGGCGACTTTTTACGGAAGCCCAACAATGGCGAAGTAGCCGAGGCATGAATTATTTTCTTCGTTTTCTTTTTGGTGGCAAATCGAAGGTAATTGATAGGAAGCGCGCGACCGATCTAGGAGGCGGCCGGACAATCGACCGTGACCGTGACCATCACCGTCATCATCATCATCATCATCATCGTTCAGCCCGTAACCTTGAACTCGACGACCTTCACAGGTGTTGGAAACAACAAGAATGAGTAAAAGGACTTTCTGTGCCTTTTGTAGTCACGTTTAAGAATTTTAACTCGAATAAATTAATAATGAATAATACATTAGTAATTCAAAATACATTATATAATAATACATAAAGATTAAAATAGAATCTTTGTAAATTTTAAAATTTTATTTTGTAGAAGACGGATATATAAGGTATAAGGGGATGTAAGGTAAGGGATATAACATTTACCTGTTGTTCCAGCATTAAATTATTTAATTCTATTGTAAAATGATGAAATAATTTATTATTAAATTATTTTAATAATTCTATTGTAAGATGATTGATATAAGATGACTGCCTTTTTTTCCTGGAGGGCGTAGTTAGGACGCAGCCGGCCCTCTCTTACACTCAACCCTCCGTTACAATGATAATTTACATTTATAAAAAATAAATACAATAATATGAGAATTGACAAAAGAAAAAAGTATAAATCAAAAGAAAATTTAAAAAATATATATTATTTACAAGTGAGTTTGAAAAGTCCTTTGTCAAAATTAAATTCTCTTCCTGAAATACGGATAAGAAAGAAAAAATATAGGCTATATATTTATTAAAAAACGAAAAACTCAAATATTGTGGATGATGGACAATGGACTCTTGCACTGTGTTACATGGTCTGGACCAGCTACTTATAAGGAAGTTTTGGCTTCGTATATCTCATATTTGAAATTCCAGTATAAGGATAAGTGCGTAGTGGTATTTCATGGATATACTGAACACCCTATGATTAAATGTTGTGAGCAAGAACGCACATTTTCTACTTGACCCACCCCCTGTCATGCGAAATTTTTAGCGACGCAATTTGCATTGGAAACATTAATATTGTTGAAAAACTTTTGTAGAACATTCTAATGAAATAGTTGATATGCTGAGAATTCCAAGTTTAGTCTTGTGAATGGAAACATTAAAATCTTTTTTAGATCATTTTACAACTCGTGGGTTGGAAATATCAAAAAAGTGATAATATGTAAGAAAGTGTAGAAAAAGGATTTAGATCTTTTTAGGATAATTTTTTATTCATACTTTTTTCCAATCTGAGCAATAGTTTTCAAGTAAAGAAGAAAATCAGATTCTATCCGCCATTTTCCAATATGCCGGTCATGTGACAGTTTCCTTCACTGAAAAACTTAAATTTATCATTTTACATCCTGTTCATAATAAATCATCATGATATTTCCATTTCAAATGCAAATAATAATTGGTTGTAAATCATAAGATGAATTTCCACCTTGGAAGCTAGGGGGTGGTTTGGTGAGAGATAAAGGGTTGTACAATTCTAGAGTGATAAATGCCCTGGTCTACCATCATAAAAATGAGCTACCTATCATGGTTTATCGATTTGGTGAGAATTTTTCCATGTTAACTATTGATTTCAATTAGGAATGATGAGTCAAACTTTATGTTTGAGAAATTTCAAAAAAGGTGTTTTTTAATTTTCAATTTTATGGCGTAAGGGTTGAAGATATCGAAAAAATGTAAAGAACAAAAGTTGCATATCTTAAAAACATTTTTTATTCGTAACTTTTTTCGATGCAATGGATAGTTTTCGAGAAAATTGGGGAAAATTGAAATTTGGCCGCCATTTTCAAAGATGGCGGCTGAAGCACAACTTTATCGCCGACTACTTTTAGTATGTTATTTAGCATGAAAAGTAGTACATAAGTGCCAAGTTTCTTGCTTGTATCATCATTTTTTTTTTTTTAATTTCCTAAAATTACTGGACTATTAGTTGGAAGATTGAATTACAGATATTTGAATCAAGGGCGATCCTGGCTGTAAAGTTTTAGAGGGCATCACAAATTCTGTGATGTTTTCCATGACGAAATACTTAATGAACAATCTAATATTAAAACTGACACTGTATTTCACTTTTAAATAATGTTTTACTCACATATATTGGAGATGCTTGAGGAATGCATTTCACTTCTGAAAAGAAGCTTCGTCAGCAGGCTTCAGAAGTGAAATGCATTCCTCAAGCATCTCCAATATATGTGAGTAAAACATTATTTAAAAGTGAAATACAGTGTCAGTTTTAATATTAGATTCATCACAAATTGTCATTTTGCTGGCCTTTTTTGCACCCCTTTCCACTTCCTCCGCCTCCCGGCCCTCCCTTCCTTCGAGTTTTGAATCAAGTTCGGAAAGTTTTAGAGAGCATCACTGTCATTTTCCTGACTTTTTCCGCTCTCACTTTTGCTTCTTACCTTAACCAAGAGTTACTTTATTTGTGGGGCGGATTTAATAATTAATATTTGAATAATTAGTAGGCTGTTCAAATGCCCGCATGCCCTTCCTACATCTACCATCTTCTTTCGTACAATTCACTAGTCACCACAACTACAATGTAACTCCTCCCCACCAACCTCTGATCCTTCTCCCATGCATCATCCATCCTACCCAGGACCTCCAAGAGCTGGCAAGAGAGAGAGTGCTGAGACACCGGTGATAGCGACGCCTGGCGGAAGTGGAACGTATCACACTGTCTAAACTATTGAGGCTGTCTCTGTCCTCCGCCCCGTTCATCCGTTCATGTTCATGTCAGTCTTGCACCAGTCTTACCGGCGAACGAAAGCATTACTGTGTCTAGCCTACACTGTTATTATAGACTGTGTACTCACATTTGCGCGAACATAGAAATATATAGTAAACCTAAAACTACACTGTTCTTAAATACTCACATTATTACTATATAGTACTTTGCGCGAACATCTACAGGTATACTAAACCTTGAACCGTGTTTTTCTAGAAATCGGACGTGGTCAAATTTTCAAAACGGACTTCTGCGGTTACACCAGCAGCAACTGGAGTTGGAGAAACAGCGGTGAGTGTCTGGTCTGACTTCATGTATCTAGGTTATATTTATGGATATCTTGTGGCAATACATATATGTATTTTATTGGTCTGCATACTAGTTCACATTCCAGGTCACTGAGCGCATGTTAACTGATATTTTTGTTTGAAGTTAATTTTTTCTTGTTTTCATCTTTTGCTCAGAATTGTGAGTTGGTGATGAGGTAAATACATAGATACTGTATAATGAAGTGCAAAATGGAGAATTATTATTATTTATGATGTTATAGATGCTACTTTTCTTTGAAGTTGATTTTTTATTGCTTCATTTGTCCATATGAGTCTGAGAATTGTGCTTGAGTAATAAGGTAAATAATGGTACCGGTACAATGAAGTTTGAAATGAATTATTATTGTCTTGAAGTATTATTATAATTTATTATGTTATGGATATCATTTTTAATGAATGGATTTTGTTTAAAATTGCTCACCTGATTGGATATAAACATGTCAACTTGTGTGGAACTTTTTTATAGTGGTATGCAGTTTAAATTGGATCAGGTTATTGTGTAGGTGCTTTTGTGCTATACATCAACTCTCTTATTGTAGAATTATTTCCTCTAATTCGGCTAAAAGACCTAAAGCTATAATTTGCTACTCAGTTTCCATTGAGATGCCTATACTGGAAGCAGCATTTATACATTAGTATTCTCAATTTCCTACAGCATAGGCCTCTATCCCACATCCTAATTTTCCACTTTCATCCATATTAAAAACATCACTACCTATGGATCTTTAAAGAGACCCCACAAACACATGGGTTGTCCCAAAGAACTCATAAATTGCTGCGAAAAAGGATGCTAAAATTAATGTATTCTTTATTTTTGCTTCCTCTATAAAATTTGACCTTTTAATCTCAGTAATAATATACATATTTCAATGCCAGTTTGCATTGAAATCTTGAAATGCAGTTTTAAAGGTGACATTATTCTGAAATTTTGTTCTATAACGCTTACAAGCGTTATCATAAATATACATGATTACATTCTTGATTTAAATCTCTCTCACACCCTCTCTCTCTTTAAATCTGTCTATCTCTTTCTTTCTCACAATCTCTCTTCCTCTCTCTATTCAATATTTAAGAGTAAACACCCGTTAGTTCTCTCTAATGACATATCAATTCAGAGTTATAAGTCTCTCTAGTGACTTCTCGAATTTTCCCGACGTATGTTCAGCAAAAAACCTCCAATATACAAAAAATATATACATGCCTCATTTGAATGTCCAAGCCTGATTCAGAACAAAAAATTTGCCACAATCAATTTCATAAAGCTTTCATCAGCACTTTCGAAAATCAACGTGATTTGAATTTTATTCGATTCAATATCAGTTCAACCCGTATAAGCCTTGTTGATGTCAGGTATGATAATAAAAATGAAATATATCGTCGTAGAAGAATGTTGATGATGGCATTAATGATGATGATGATTATGATTATGATGATGATGATGATGAGTATGACGCAGTGCTTGATACCTCGCTCACACACACCAGTCATGAGGCAACCAGCTTGTACGGTACCTGATAGTGCCAAGCAGATCGTGCGGGCCCACTGATAGCTATCCCACTGCCTGCTTAATCATCGGCTTTAGAAGACAGAGACAGTCGATGAAATGATAACAACAATTGAATGAAAGTTCAGCTCTGGTCCAACGCCCAGTACACTTCCGTTAGGCTGACTCAAGTTCAAATCGCCATTTAGTAGCATACTAAAGCTAGTCGCCCGTTAATCGGAAGTTAGTTACCAGTTAGTTGCTAGTTAATCAGTTAGTCGCCCGTTAATCGGAAGTTAGTTTCTAGTTAATCGCCCGTTAATCGGAAGTTAGTTACCAGTTAGTTGCTAGTTAATCAGTTAGTCGCCCGTTAATCGGAAGTTAGTTTCTAGTTAATCGCCAGTTAGTCGCCCGTTAATCGGAAGTTAGTTGCTAGTTAATCGCCAGTTAGTCGCGTACTGAATTTAGTCGCCAGTTAGTCACTTGCTAATCGCGTTCAAAAGTTAGTCACAAGTGTGTCGCGAAAAAGTAGAGGAGTGCAATACTAGAGTGAAATAGTCGGATGATTTTGATTTGTTTGCGTTCATACAAAGGTTTTGTTCACACTGAGTGCCTCAGATGTAATCTTTAGTCTTTAATATCTTAGTTTCCAGTCTATGAAATCTTTACGGCCGGTTGCACGACAGCCAATTAAATAAGGAGTTTAATGTCAGTTAACTAACAGTCGTAAGTGTAACGGGTTTATTTCTCAAAGATCCATCAGTTAATTTTCGTTAACCGAACGGGGACGATCTGGCAACACTGTAATTTGATCAACAGCTGATTCTGAAGTTATATTCTTGATAGATTTTATTCATTTTGCAAGGTTTTTAACACCTACGACCTAATTTGCAGTTCCGTGTTCTGGTACAATAAACCTATAAAATGTAACTTAACGGGCATTAGTGATATTTAACCATCGGTGATCGGGCGGTTAAATATCTTTTATCGGTTAGCCTAATCGGCGTTATCGCTTGTAATTGTCCTTTGTGCTACTAAATTCTCTCCATTAAGTTTAATCTCCTTACAATGACGTCATTCTACGGTGATCAAATTTAATTAGCTTTCGTGCAACCGGTCGTTAGTCTTTGGGCGAGGATTTTGTACCAAAAATTTGTATTTGTTGCTCTTCTTCTGTTATCCACTCACAAATTAGTACAACTAATTTACTGAGGCACACTTTCACAATGAGGCACTCCCAGGCTCTGAGGCACTCAGTATATAAGTGTGCCTCAGTAAAATTGTATTAGTTGTACTCAGTATTAGTATTAGTTGTATTAATTTTAATATTATTATTAGTTGTACTAATTTGTAAGTGGATAACAGAAAAAGAGCAACAGATACAAATTGTTTGTTCAAAATCCTCGCCCAAAGACTAAAGAATTCATAGACTGAAAACTAAAATATTAAAAACTAAAGGTTATATCTGTAATAGTAGTCTGGAAGAGTTTCTAGATTGCTCTACTAGAGCACGCAAAATATGTCTCTGTTAGAGTAAAACTGCAATAGACTCTAACAATAATAGACTCTAATAACAGCAGAGAGTATAAATTTACAGGTTATATTCGTAGATCCATTCATAAAATTTTCATTATTTCAATGCTTAAGTGTCAATATTCTGTTTATTCAAATTGTTCCTTCGCATTTAGGTTTTCTTCATTTATTGTAAGTACTGTAGTTGGTTACCCTCTTTGTTTACAGTGACTTTACTTCACACTGTTCTCCATTATGTAATATAGCCTATCCTGCTTGTTGCCCTTCTTTTTCTCTTTTCCTTTTGTAGTTACGAAAAATGATAGTTTCTTCCAGATATGATGATCAGATTGCTCATCATATAACATAGATGATATATTTATTTATGATTTTGATTTTTTAAATTTTATTTTCCAAGTTGTAGACTTTGTTCATAGATATTGTAACATTTTCCACATAGATTATGGTATATTCTACTGTTAGAATTGAATTAATCTAACTTCCAATTTGATCTTTAAAATAACGCCACATTATATCAGGTTTTCGCATTATCTTGCCTTGTTTTTTCCATTATTCTCGCAAGTGGCTCTAACTGTTGAAATAGTGATAAAATTGGCCAAATCTTCGATTTTAAGAATAGTTTAATCTCCTCGGACGTGTTTTATCAATTCTCTCTCATTGTTTGGTTCCATGCACGAATTACAGTAAAGTAGATTGTAAGAGTTCTTCAATCTCTGAAATTTCTTATCAACGCTAACAAAGGGGCCAAAGGATGACACTGTTCTGAATGTTAGCAGTCGTGAAAATGATGCTCTCTATCAATTGGAAATATTGTGTTCCTGACACTCTCTCCTCCCTCACTCTCGCTCTCTCTCACTCTCTCTCTCTCTCTCTCTCTAATTTACTGCCTCTCTCTGTTTCTTTTTCTTTCTTTATCTCTCAGTTTCTCATTGTTAAATATCCACAACTTTCTACCATATAAAATATAGTAATGTTGTTAATAATATAAGATTTATCGGTCGTAGTGGAAATTTAAATATTTACGTAAATAAAGTAGGCTAATCTTATCTTGCTCATTGGATTCTGATAACCAAAATAATAATGAGCATCTTAATCGATTTCTCAAAGTGATGCAAACGAAGTCCGTTATATCCGTTTACAAAGCAATGTTATATATGTATTCTTACAATATAAACCTCCAGTACCACCGCCGTTTTCTAGGGTGTATTTCGGACCGTCTAGTGTCGCAGAGCGTCTAGTATATCACAGCGTCGAGTTCTCAAACCATCTAGTTCTCTGTCTCAGGTGGTCTAGATTTGCAGACCCTCTAGTTTCCAGCGTTACGCTGTCGCAGAGCGTCTAGTGTTCAAACCGTCCAGTTCTCACTTCGTCTAGGTATACTCGGTTCCTATTAAAGTGGACTTCTCTCGCTATGCCCAGCACAGTGGCGTTCAATTTCGCCATAAGATATGATTCAGTATTTCCCGTTATTTTTGTCTCAGTTTGCATAATACAAGCTAATAGATTGATTTGACAATGATTTTATTACAACTCTAATGATAGGGTCCATTATAATAAGTGTCTCAATTAATACAAGGTAAAATATTGATTTCATAACAACTCTGATGATAGGGTCCAATAATAAGAATTCTCTATTGAAGTACTGTACTTGAAATTTCTTGTATAAATTAGCCTAGAAATGCAACAAAATTTATTCTAAGACCATCCTTCTGACAAAATACTCATGACATTTCTTTTAAAAATATAACTAGACCAATTCAGTTACTCACAGGAGCGGCTCCAGCAGGGAGGCGCTCGGACACTGTCCTTCCTGTCAATTTGGGAAAAATGTAATACTAAATCCAGTAATTACTCAGATATTAAATTGAATTGATAATAATTAACTTATTATCTTTTTTTGCTATTGTTATCATTTTACAATAGAAAAAGAGTGTAGAAATCAGGAATTAAAACGTCAAAATATGAACGATCAGCCGCACTTTGCTGTATAGTACAAGCACGTAGCAAGTGAACTGCGGACACTGCCTGTGAGCGCCTTTCAGAGCAGTGTTGCGAAGTCAAAAGCCCTATTCGCTTGTTGCATTCTCTACGGATGAAATGGCAACATGTGACCAGCTAGTATCGCTAAATTTAGCCGTGGCTAGGCTGGCGGCCGGAGCTTGTATACACATGCGCATCTGCCTCAAGCTAGTCTGCCGCATGGATCATTTATGTCAACCTGCCATAACCTCACTTTTCAATAGATTACTTTCTGCAGTGTGTACATGTGTGTGGAATTGTCTTACGACTTGACATTTTTAAAGCTTATTTTATCAAGTTATCGGTAACTTCAGGCTTCCATGTGAGTTGTGAGTGAGTCATGTGAGTTGTTATTGTTCAAATTGATTTGTTTGTTACGTAGTTGAACTTTTCAATAATGAATTCTGTTGAGAATTTGAAAAACAATGTAAGTTAAGTGACTTCGAAACACGTTCAGCAGTTAAAAAGCTAGGCCCGCCAAGACCTTTATTGACTATTTCACAGAAAGATAAGAATGGTAATAGGGTGTTCAATCGAAAGTTTAATGTGAAATATTATGATTTTGCTAAGTGGTTGTGTGGTTGTGAAAGAAGTAACGCATTCTATTGTTTTATTTGCTTGCTAAGTTCTCCTCATATTGATGCAGCATGCACAATTAAGGGAGTAACGGATTTGAAACACCTAAAAGAAAAAGTTAAAAAGCATAATTCAAGTGAAAAGCATCTGAACTATGAGATAGAGTTCTCTCTTTTAGGGTCCATAAACATTCAGAGCCAGTTGAGTTCAGCTTGTTGGTTAATCCAAGATTTTTTTAAATTTTAAATATTGATAGAATGTTCCTACTCAGTGTGCACTTTAACCTAGGCTATTTCAAACGTTCTATAAGTTAGTGGATTAGTGTTACTTACGTATTAACGACACCGCAGCACTTCGATTTAAAAAAAAGTGTTTTGAATAGACATTAAATTCGTTCACTATTATAGTGAACGAATTTAATATCAAAGTGTGACTGATAAGATAAGATAAAATAAGATAAGATTTCTTTATTGCCAATAAACTTACAACAGTAATAGGCAAAGTCACAATGTAGTCACAATACATGAAAACAAATAATACATGAAGAAAATACAATTGCACAAGATGCTGTCGTAAAATAAGATGAGATTTCTTTATTGCCAATAAACTTACAACAGTAATAGGCAAAGTCACAATGTAGTCACAATACATGAAAACAAATAATACATGAAGAAAATACAATTGCACAAGGTGCTGTCGTCACAATTAACCCTAAAAACCAGTCATATCACATTCAAAATATTCCTCTATTGAATGTAATCCACTTGTCAGCTACAGTCTTAAAACTCCTAACTGGAAGAACTCAAATTTTTTGAGGTAGCCTATTGAACAATTTTATTTGCTGTAGTTTTATAAACTACATAGTGCCAGTATTCAATAGAGAGTACTACTCTATTAAATTGGAATTGTTATCATCAACTATCAACAATGGTAAGTGAGCCATAATATTTGCATGAATCGCATAATACTATCGAAATTTTCTGGGACATATTCAAGTAGCCTATAACAATGTGTAGCCGCTGAATTGAATCCGTTACTCAGACCACTATGGTTCTTTATAAAAGGTAACAAATGAAAAAATTGAGGGGTAGTGTCCCTCTCAAAATTTTCAGCCAGAGCCGCCACTGGTTACTCAATTGATTAACAGAACAAAACAGATTATTTTTGTGAAAATGTGAGAAACAAACTGATTGAAAATAACTACTGTATTGTCAATAACTCCTATTAACTGGTTATTTCAATAGGTTCTCGTAGGACCTGTTTGTAACGGTGACCGATTAGATTGGCCAGCAAAAAAGACACTGTTCTCTGCTGTAAAATCACTTCCCGGTGGTTCGGAACCCACCTAAAACTGTAGGTCCAACTCATCAATCACTATCATCCAACTCATTACCCACGCACAGGTCTAAGACCTATGTGGGCTTCAAAAAAAAAAAAAAAAAGATCACAAGTATACTGCATTGTTTCATCTGTTTATTCCTAATCTATTCAATTCACATCATCATCATCATTTGAATGTAGCCTCAATCACAAATAATAAATTATAACCTACTTATTTGGAATTTTTAGAGAATTTGGAAAAGTTTCACTCCATAAATCGAGCTTGAAACCATTCATGGAATAATAAATATTAATAAATAGGTTTATCAGTGTCGTTTGTACATGATCTAATTTCTATCAAACTAAAGAGTTAAAAAGTATTGTCAAATTGCTTTTGAGTCCCTCAAATCGCTTTAAATATTGTACAAAATAATGAATAATAAGACGAAATTGTCACAACCACATTTATTAAAACTTCGAGAAACTAGTTTCGGTTGATTGAAACTCAGTTTGATCGAGATTGATAATGGTGTAACAACCGAAACTAGTTTCTCGAAGTTTTAATAAATGTGGTTGTGACAATTTCGTCTTATTATTCATTATGGATACCTTCCACAATATCACCTTCGCCATTACTAAGATTGTACAAAATACTTGGAGCATCCGGAAAGTAATACCCATTTACAAATTAAAAATAAACCAAGTCTTTTTGACAAATATGCCTCAAATATAATAGGTGAAGTGATAGCCGAGTGCCATAGCAGGTATCTGTTCAAGCAGAGACAAGCCAAGAAACTCCTGGACGCTCTTTGTAAGGGTGACCAATTGGATTGCCCAGCAAAAAAGACTCTGTTCTCTGCTGTAAAATTGGTTCGGTGGTTCGGAACCCACCTAAAATTTTAGGTCCAACTCATCAATCACCATCATCGAATTCATTACCCACGCACAGGTCTCAGACCTATGTGGGCTTCATCTTCCGAAAAAAAATATAAACTCAAGGACTTTTTGGCAGGATATAACTTGAAAGTGATGAAAAACTGGAAGCAACTGTCACTATCTTATCTGATTATCTCAATACACTGGCGGCAGAGGAGTGTGAATCTGTGATTCAAAACCCATCACACTTTATGAGAAATGCTAAAATTTGCGAGGTGACTACGTGGAGAATAGTAAAAAGTTTGTTCTTTTCAACCGAAACAGGCATAGGCCTAAATATTTGTTAAATATTTTCAATTTCAAAAAGGGTATTACTTCAGGATGCCCCAAGTATAGGAAATTGGACAATATTTAAAGCGAATTGAGATTATGTAGATCAGTAAGTTGATAAACAATATGGAGTTGATAAGCAAAGAGAGGGGATGTACTAGACAGGAAGGAAGCAATGACCGGCGCGACAGCACGGCGTCACTAAGCAGATATTGCCGTATCGAAACCAGACAGTTTTTTTATAAATAATTCTACAAACTTTATGTATGACTCATCCTTTCCAGCCAAATCCAAATCGCGCAAAAAAGGAAAGTGAGAATTCTCATTTCAGATTCTGAGATTCTCTGAAATACCGTACTGAACCACAAATTTATAAACAATTTATTTAAACAGTTTCTCAATTCAGTTCAATGAAAATTATACAGAGCCACTGTGATTCCGCGAAAAACAACTACAGTATAACTTATTTACAGGGGCGCACCCAGAGTCTTGGTTTGTGGGGGGGGGGGGGGTTTTCCCGTATTACTAGGTAAATTTTGGTAGCGAGGGGGGGGGGTGAAATTCGGATTTTGCGTGCCTCTTTTGCCCAATAAAGCTAATGGTGAGGGGAGAAGGTTTCATTATTTGACTTTTTAAAGGGAATCAGCTATGGGGAAACAAAATGTGTCCATCATGTGTTTTTTTTAATACAGTGTTACAAGAGTTCAAGGTAATTCTCAGACTACAGAAAAAAAACACATGAATGTAGGTCTGGAAACGCATTGTTTCAGAAATAAAGAGGGCGGAAGATTACAGCTATTCTCATCATTCATTCAGAAATATCTAAGGCCTTCGCATGTAGGTGGTGTGAATTCAATTGAAATTAGCTGAAACGTGCTACAGGGTTTACTACCATAAATTTTTATGTTGCCAACATCATTTTGAGACTGGTACTTGGGTAATGAAGCGAACGAAACATGACACGAATTGAGACTACATAATCTTTGAATTAGTGGGATATTTTACAAAACTTCATAAAATGATAATGAAAACACTTTTTTTCATTGTAGGCCTATAGTGGATTAATCAAACTAATTTCCAATGAACCAAAAAAAAATCAATTTCTCCTTCAAAACTTGTGAATTCCTTTTATGAAATGAAATCTGAATGTACTCAAAAGTCAAAAACGCGAGTCGAGTTTCATTGAATCAAAGCACACTAAATTTTCACGGATGCTTTTTACTTTCTATTTTTGTGTGTTTTTATATAATTTAAATTCTTATTTTGTGAACTCTGGGTGTGTTTTCGCAATCAATAGCCAAGTTCATACCTTTCAAGCTGAACGACTTATTTTGGCCTTTTTTGTTTATTTCACAGGATTTCTCAATAATAACGGTAGATAATGTTTTATTTGATTTTTCAGCTCATTTCTCATCAAATGTATTCAATTTACCACCTAAATGGGAGCTCTAGAAGCCTAGAGTTTTCTGAATGAGTACTAATTTATTAATAAAGATAGCTCGCCACTCTTTCGCTATCTTTATTTCTGTAATGAAGCGTTTTCGAACGAATAAGCTTTTCTAATTTGCAGCACACATATATATACAATAAAAACTTAAAAAACATTTCTAAGTGGAAATTGTGACTCAAGTTATGGCGTGACGGCCGCTTCACTTTGATGTTAAGAGCATCGTCAGACAACCCACAGTACACTGATTCAAGGCGCGAGGGTTATGGATGTTGGGATTGCGAGGGGGTGGGGTTATTGGGATTATTTTGTCGAAAAAGGTGTGTGAGAATAAGTTGATTAGACTATTTAAAATGTTGCCAGGTTGTTGTTTTGTGTGTTTTTGAACCCCCCCCCCCCCCCCCCTTTGACAAAATAATCTCAAACCTCCCGCCTACTCATACCCCCACCCCCTCACACATCCAACATCCATAACCCTCAAACTCATGCCTGTACTGTAGAGTACTGTAGGTCGCGTCTGACGATGCTCTTAACATCAGAGTGAAACGGCCGTCACGCCATAACTTGATCACAATTTCCACTTAAAAGTGGTTTTAAGTTTTTATTCTATATAAAAGCTTATTCCTTCAAAAACGCTTCATTACAGAAATAAAGATAGCGGAAGAGAGGCGAGCTATCTTTATCAATAAATTAGTACTCATTCAGAAAACTATAATTTATTGTCAATATTATTGATGCTGTATCAGAGTGAAACTATAGAAGGGTTACTAATTGATCAATAACTCTTGAGAAAATAAAAAGTTACGATTTTTCATGAAATACTTTCTGTTATGAAACGCCAGAATAAAGAGAAAAATATTTCTCTTCCCTTTCTGTGCTGTGTCAATAAGTACTTCCAATGAAAGTGATAATGGGCATGTTTTGTTTACTCCCCCTGTTCATCCCTCACCTTGTAGTCATCCAGAGGATTCCAGAACTATGTTTTAGACGTTTCTTTCTGAACTATTGAACAGTTATTTGTTAAATATTTGATCGGCCTATTAAAAGTTGGTGATTAATTTTGGAACAGTAATATAGCAACTTCATTACTAGCTAAACATTATTGTTTTATATCGTTTCTGAGAGATTTCTCTTGTGTGATATAACTGCATGTTCAAAAATAATTAAAAACGAGACTTGATAGAAATATTCCTGAAGTGTGATATTCAATACTGGATAGATAAACACTTTAAAATACATTCTTTTTGCCCAGTTGGTCCCCCAGTCACGTCATCTTCGATTCTTCACGGTTCTTCTTACATCAAAAACTAAAATAGTAATAATGAAATCAATAAGAAAGATTTCTTTTTGAAGAATTTATCCAAGCCTACATGTATTAGATAAATCAATTGAAATCAAATGATTTTCAGTTGGAGCCAAAATCAAAGTCATTCAATTCGGACGTCTGATAAACTATAACTGACTCTGATCAAAGGCAGGCTCAACGGTGCCTTTCACTTAATTATTGTAAGCTATTATAACTTATATAGTTATTTTTATTGTAAGTTATTGAAAGTATTTGCAGTATAGTTATCCAGTGTATAGGATAATAATTATCCACGGGATTGGAGAGGATGCAAGGTATTGAAATATTACTGTATGCACTTATTTCTGTTATTATAAATTAAACTTATAATTACTGAAAACGTTGTATACATAAAAATGAAACTTTGTAAATATAGCACTATAATAAATAGTTAATAGGCTAACATTGAAAGAATAACAGCAAATAACTATAGAAGAAAATTAAATCGTTAAACCACTTGAAAAGCATGGAGTGCTTAGTTTTATTTTTATTCTACTTATAAATTCTCCTGCTAATTCAAAAAGAAAGGTCCACCTTAGAGAAAAAAGTTAGAAATATAAATTCAAGATAAGATCTTTATCTACAATTTTCCCACTTTCAAAACTTTCCTACCAAGAAAATGGAAAAAATTCTCAATTAGAGTTTGTTTTCAGGTCACATAAATATTTTTGAAATATTGTTGGATAAATTCCCTTATAAAAGCTGAACGAGTGCTTTAAATTGATGTTTTTTTGCATTGTTGGAATCACGTGATACCATTTGTCAAGTTTCAATTTTTTTCGTCAGCACTGAGATAGTGAAATGGCATTGTGAAATGATACTGATAAATAATTAGAATGGGTGATTACAGCCGGCGGGCTCTATTTTAGTCGGTAGCTGACTGTACCGGCCTGGCTGCTATGGAACCTAGTCGATATGAAATATAGAGGAAGTGAGACGCTAGTCGATATGAAAACTAGACGATCAAAAGAAAAAAGAGCTAAAAACGTATTTTTTCCAAAATAAAATTACTGAAGTTAAATATTGTAAATTTTCTAAAACTAAATTTCGAAAGTTTTTTGATAGTGGTACTACATGAATGTTCCAAAATAAAATTACAAAAGTTAAATATAGTAGTTTTCTTAAACTAAATTTCGAACGATTTTTTATAGTGGTCCTACATGAATGTTTGAGGGTGCTCATTTCATGGAATAAATTCCAAGTTTTCGATCAAATTTCGATTATTTGTGAGACGGATCTCCCCAGCCATCAAACTGGATACTGACGATATGACCAGTTTTATTAGCGAACAACAAATCGGCAATATCCGGTGTACTGCCGATTTAGCAACAGCAAATGACTGCCAACCGGTTTTTTCTTTTTAATTTCAAACATTAGAAATCGGAAACAAGGCTGTCGGACGCTGAGCCTATCTGCAACGTGCACGCCAAATTAATTAAAAAGAAAATTAATCCACGTGTGATCTCGGACACTTTGCTTTTGCTTGGGGCTCTTGATTTGTCTTCGTTTGTATGACATAGATTCTTGTTATTAATTATTTACAGTTTTCTTTGTAGTGGTGAAGGTGATGTGGAAGGTATTTATAATGAATAATAGGACGAAATTATCACAACCACATTCATTAAAACTTTGATAAACTAGTTTCGATTGTTATACCATTATCAATCTCAATCAAACTAAAACTAAAGTACAGAGAAGCTTAATATTTTCTGAAAATGGAATGATACTATTGGCTAAGCGAGAAAGAGGCTGACCTTCATCGAACGTTGTGATTGGCTGGCAAGTCACGCCCCCTGGTGGGAGGAGTAACAAGCAAAAATACGAGTCAAATCAATAACTAAAAAAAATTATTTTTTTAAAAGTTAGTTTTTTTAGTTATCGATTTGACTCGTATTTTTGCTTGTTACTCCTCCCACAAGGGGGCGTGACTTGCCAGCCAATCACAACATTCGATGAAGGTCAGCCTCTTTCTCGCTTAGCCAATAGTATCATTCTATGTCCAGTATATATAAGCTTCTCTGTACTTTAGTTTTAGGTTGATTGAGATTGATAATGGTATAACAACCGAAACTAGTTTATCAAAGGTTTTAATAAATGTGATTGTGACAACTTCGTCTAATATTATTCATCAATTATTTAAAGTTCTATGGACTAAATTGTAGGTTGTACTAAAATTAATGTCGTTTTTTTTAAATCCATGCACTTTTTAAAAATGATGCTTTTTAATTGATAATCTTTTAAAAAATTGATGATTTTTTTCTCAAAAATTGATGATTTTTTTCTCAAAAATTGATGATTTTTTTTCTCAAAAATTGATGATTTTTTCTCAAAAATTGATGCATTTTTTTTTTAATGATGCGTTTAAAAAAATTGATAAATTATTTTTAAACTGATGCATTTTTTCAAAAATACGGTCATATAGATACGGTTGTATGTACAATAGACATAATGACAAGTCCATATGCCCCTTTGAGAGGTGGTCAGTGGCCTCTTGATAAATCTAATCTAATGTCATAATACTGTACACATTTCCCGAAAAATCTGTATTTTTCTGGGCTTTGTCTTTGTAGCCTTCTTACTCCTCAAACATAATCTCTAAACTGCGTATTCAACATCCATTTACCGTTTTGTACGCGTATTTTATGTTTGTGCACACTATCAAGTATATTGTTTTGAACATCTTGGATGGGTGACCGGCGGCTGTAACTTGACATTCATTTCTTTATTATTTCATAACTAATTGTTCGAAACCTACCACTTCAGGTAATCCTTGTTCCCCGTAACATGGCTCAAATGTCGAGGTGGAAGTACATGAGTCAAAAACATACTTTACTTTCCGAATGCTACGTATTTTCACTATTGTATTAATTTGCAAAAGAAAATTTCAAATCAAATTCTTTATTGCCAAAATCCTGTTAATAACAATTAATCAATATAATTTATAGAAAATTGACACCAATAGAAGTTAGGCGGTCCGCATACGTGACGTTGACATAAATAGCGTTCAAATAGCCTGTGTTTCACTGAGACAGCCATTTATCTGAAAGGTGTAGTCGACTCTACGATTGTAAAACGCCCTGTGTGCGAACTACCGCATCATTATTTTTTGTGCAGAAACTTATTTTTCAAGCTATCACCATCTAAGAAATAAAGTAATTTTTATACAACCGCCATTAGTAACTAGTTGATCTATCAGTTTATTCTAGCTTAAATTTATAATTAAAGCCATTTAAACTCACTTGTTTCTTGATGTTAAAATATCATAGTCTGTTCTCAGGACCTGATCTTTAAGACCCGTATTTATGAGCCTACCTTGAGGCTTCCTCAACTCAAGGATGACTTGAAAAGCATTCATTCAAGAGGGGTTTTAAGACTCACTTGATTTAAAGTATTATTTTAAGTTAGATTCATAGATATGAGCCAGAATAATATGTCTTTGCTTTGACTCCACCTATTGGTCTCTATATAAAGACAGCGTTTCTAATGAAATATGGAGCGCTGACAGCATTTCATACGAAAAGCAAAATAAAATTGCGTTGTAAAGGACTACGTTAGTTATTAATGGAAACATTTTTTTCGGAGGATGAAGCCCACATAGGTCTGAGACCTGTGCGTGGGTAATGAATTGGATGATGGTGATTGATGAGTTGGACCTACAGTTTTAGTTGGGTTCCGAACCACCGGGAAGAGATTTTACAGCAGAGAACAGTGTCATTTTTGCTGGCCAATCCAGACTTCAATTAAAAGATAGGTTCCCATATTTATTACTTTGTTGACCGGTATTGTTGAATCTTATTTTTCAGAAGTGTTTAGGATATCCTTTTCTCAACAAACTTGTTTTGATTATTCTTTTGAAAAGAAACTAAAAAAATATTACTCTTTTCAACAAATACAGAAAAACATGAGAAATTATAATGTTGAATGTATCAGGATAATTCATAATCACGTTGAAGGGGATATATCTCTTGATCCTTATCCTCCACATTGTTTCAAGCTGGTATTGTTAGAAATCTACTCATGTTGCTGATGTGCAGGAGAGATTACTGCGCTTCCCTCAACTTCAGCACAAAAACAGCGATAAACAAGAAAAAGCCTAAAAGTGATCAAGTTTCTTTCACCTTCCCATACGCGCACACTCGAACACGCGCACCTACACCAACCTACATTGCAACAACTGATTTGCTCATTGCAAGTAAACGATTTTGCGTATCCCGCTACAGGAACTGGTTCTGCTTATGTTTGGTGCTTTGCTCGGAGTGCACAAATTGAAAACTGGTTCTCCAAGTAGGGACTGCTCTTTGAATTTATTCTGGTTAAAATTTGCGTGTTTTCCATTGGCTGATGGATATGGATTCACTTGTCAATAAACATAACCATGAGTGCACCCGGTCATCGGTCCATAATTGGAGGGCGTTTGAGAATCCCAGCCAGTATTTTGAATCTATAATCTATATTATGATAATCTTTATTCTATAGATATAGTATATTCTTTGCAGTGGCGTAGCAACGGGGGGGCGGACCGCCCCGGGTGACAGACCAAGGGGGGTGACAAAAACAGATCCAATCAGGCTTTAAAAGGACTGGTATTAAATGTTTTTTTAAATATTTTTTCTAATAAATAATAGAGAAAAAATTATTATGGTTAGGGGTGACATGTCAGGCGACTGATGAGTTGAGAGAAATTTAGTCATACGGTTGTTAGTGCAGGAGCAGTGAGTGTCGAAATGTGTGACACAGAGGTTACTTATCAGCTAAATTTATTTTCATTATTTGAAGAAATCTGTTCTGTTCTACTGCACCTGCCAGCTGCCACTGCCATTCACCCTTAGACAATCAGTGGATTTGTTGATGCAGGTGTCAGGATAGTAGCCAAGGAGCGTCCTCGGGTACGGACACCCTCCATTAGCGATGACTCCAGCACTTGATAGAATTTGATTCATAATGTGGTTTGAAATATTGAAATGCAGCGTTTACAAAAATGATATATGGTTCTTTGGGTGAGAGCTAATACTTTTTTGGGTTGGCTAATACAGGTGCAGTTTAAAATAATGTGGGAGGATTTTTGTATAGAAACTCTCAAAATGCAATTTTAGAGGGATTATTTTTAATTATTTCCGCACCCCATTCAAGCAAGAGAGTCATATATTTTGTCTACATCCTGAAAATACACATTAATTTATTTGAGTTATCGGCCTACTGTGAAGGTAGAAGATAGAGTTTAGTAGGGGAAGTTATAAAAATTATTAGTTTGATTCGTGAAAAGCAAGTCATAAAGGAATGTACTGTAATTGAATTTCAATGCATAATATTATTTCAGTAAAAAAATGATAAAATAACAATTTTTTTAGAATAAATTTCAGTGGTACTCTTATAGGTGCTTTTTACTAATTGTACTATACCGTTTACGGTGAGTCTACAGTCAAGAAAGTGAGGTGCTCCCAGGGATAGGACCCGAACATATGGGTGGATAGGGGGGGGGGGGGGTGTTGGCAAGTTTAAATACCGCCCCGGGTGCCACAAGACCTCGCTACGCCACTGATTCTTTGCAGTATAAGAAGAAAAAGTACGTTAAGCGGATTTGGTGGTTTCTTTCCCAGTACTTGAGCAGGCTACGTAATTCCGGGGTCAACGGTAGGTTGAGGATCTTATGATTTCTGTGGTACTTTCCCAGTACAGTACTTCCACTCTATAATCTTATAGGTTAAGTCTAAAAGAAGGACACCTTCCCTAACTTCGCCTTTTCATGCAAATCAACAAGTTTTTTATATACCATATTAATATCATTTTCAGTCGTAATTTCATGCTTATATAAAAAGATAAACCGTTTATGTAATAAGTGACTGATAATTTTTTATGTAATGTTATGGACACGGAAAGAACGAACAGTGATTTTCAGTGTTATCTGCCTGCGCCAATATTGATTTCCGGTTACCATTAAGCAGCGTGTTGTTCTATTTGCTTGTACTCCTGTAATCCCCTCGCCTTGCAGTTTATCTAAATATCTTTAGAATGTTTACTTTATGGAATGTTCTTATTTTGTAGTGTTCAATGGAATGTTCAATTGAAGTAGTCTCGATAAATCGAGAATATTCTATCTGTTTATTTTAGAATTCGATAGAACATTCAGAACCCTCTCCATCTTTCTGGATTATGATAAAAATGAATAAAAGGCGAATTAAAAAAAATGAATAAAATTGTGAATTAATAAAAAATAAAAAAATAAAAAAATTATTATTATTAATAATTAAAATATAAAATTAATAATTATTATTGTAGCAATAATTGCATCAATAACTTGAAGTTGTCAGACAGAGAACCAAAAAAAATTTCACTTTTTTTTGAGGATAAGACCTGTGCATGGGTAATGAATTGGATGATGGTGATTGATGAGATGGACCTACAGTTTTAGGTGGGTTCCGAACCACCGGGAATGTTTCAAAACTTCAAGAAGTCAACAATAATTTGGCATTTGGTGTAATTAAATTGAACTCATTAGATTGAGTGCATGATCTAATTGAACTAATAGGGCATACTACTTGGGATGAAAGAGTACAGTAGTCGTGTTATTGCACCAAGTGTTGTAGAAAGTGTCCGTTTGAAGACAAAGCCCGACCTTCCACGCATTTGGACAACAGTGGAAAGGACTAGCCTTTTATCATTAATATTATTATTATTTGTATCAGACACAGATAAATCAAGGTCTATGCCCCTGGCCTGTGGGTGTGCGTTTGAGCAGGTGATGCAGATATTGTTACTGGAAAGTGAAAGGAAATCAACCAACGGTTCATTATAAATGAACAAAGCAAATAAACGTATTGATGACAATGAATAGATAGTTGCATGTATATTGAAGATTATTGGCATTGATTTTCCCTCCTGAAGTATACGAATTGTGGAAATCAAATTCAAATTTTTTATTAGGGAAGTGATAGCCGCGAGCCGGAGCAGGTTTCTGTTCAATCAGATAGATAAGCTGCGTTCTCGTAGGTCCTGTTTGGAACGGTGACCGATCAGATTGGCCAGCAAAAAAGACACTGTTCTCTGCTGAAAGTCACTTCCCGGTGGTTCGGAACCCACCTAAAACTGTAGGTCCAACTCATCAATCACCATCATCCACGCACAGGTCTAAGACCTATGTGGGCTTCATACTAAAAAAAAAAAATTTATTGATTTTACTGGACAATACATAAAAGATTTTTCATTATCTACATATTATGAAATCATACTCACAAGACTTCCCGTTCGTTCGTGAGTATGAGTTACTATGTATCTGAAATTTTGAGATGAAAAAATAAAATAAAAAATAGTTTTTTCAAAGAATACAAACATAGTAGTAATATAAATTAATGACAAAAACGAAAGTTAATTATAATTTATCTAATAGAGATAACTGTAGCCACTACCCCCAAGCGTAAATGAAACAAATAACTTTTAAGTATACCAGAACACATAATTGACACACAATAAGCTTCGGTTGACGTGTGAGAATCTTTGGATCTTTGAATCCGTCCCTTCATAACATAACATACCAGAACACACTTCAAGAACATGAAAAACTCGAGCAAAGTAGAGAAAAGAAAAAAGAAGAAGAGAAAAGGTCATGGAAAAGGTTCATTATTGATTTCTCTCATTTCACGAGCTTTCTATGTTTACTAGTAATATTATTGATGAACTCACAGCTAGCGCTCAAGTATTTACTTTGCTGGCTGTGCCAAAAATGTGTTATATACTTTATATTGTGAATTTTCTTATTTTTGTATTTTGGCGAAATAAAAATGTTATATTATTATATATATTATATAAACCCTTTTAGTCCTCCTCACCCAAGAACTAATCAAAAACTAAATAGATGAAAAAAGCTTGTAAACAAACGACCAACGATCGTCTGGTATCCGGTACCTCAGAACTCTTCAACCTTAAACTCCCTATTTCTCACTTCTGTAACTTATTTTTTATAACTCCCTCCTTTTCATGTTGTGTATTACATTGCTTCTCTGTTCTTTTGTTGATTTATTTTCATCTTCATCTTGTAACTGCTTCATCGAAACCTTTTTTTCTCTCTCTAAAATCGATGATATAGTCCGTTCCGTAACTTGAACAGATCTGTGATACTAAAACGTCAGGCTCTTCTTAGGCAACCGGCTGTACAAGATTTCTACTCAATGGCGTACTGAAAAGTTTCCATGTTTTAGGATTTATAATTTAGAGCTCAGCTGGAGAAAGAGCTACTGCATGTATGTGCTTATTCGAGTGAAGAATTTAGGGCACTTTGTGAGTTGCAAAACTACAGATAAATAAGTTAGGTTTTGTATTATGGAAACTTAAAATTTGACAAATCCAAATACCTCTTTTATGGGGGAGGTCAGTAGATGCTAAAATAAAATAAAAATGAAAGGGCCTTAAACCCATTATATAAACTCACAACGTTAAAAATGTTAAAAAACGTCAACAGCCACGCTCTGAAATGTGATTCGTGTGGACATCTGGTCGAGTACTGAGGCGAGTTCAAACAAAACAACAACTGGGCCTAGTAACTGGGCCGAGTAGCTCGCCCACTGTACTCGACCCGTGTAAACCAGGCTTTATTGTTTCCTACTTGTACACTATAATTTATAGTGTATCATAGTTGAAGGCTGTAGCCTATAGTGTATCATACAGTTCAAGTATACGTATATAAGTATATTCATAGTATACGTAGTAATACTGAACAAATCATAGAGAAAAACAGGGAAGAATAATATAGAAATTGGGGAGGAAATAGGAGAAAAATGAGAATATTCTCAAATAACTACAGAGTATTTTACATTTGATTGCTTAATAAATAAGAGAGCAAAGAATTTTCACATAAAAGACTGAATATTGTAGTTGATCAAAATCCTCATTATAAATTCCTCTCCTACAAATTATATCAAGTTCAAAAAATTCTGAGTTTTAATCAATTGAAAATGCTTTATTATGCAATAGTTCAATCTCTTTTACAGTATGCTATAACAATCTGGGGTGGATGTTTCAATAATCACCTAAATGAATTATTTACTACACAAAAGTTAATAATAAAAAGCATATTAAATAAACCTAGGCTTTTTCCTACAAACCTTCTTTTTTCGGAATTTCAAGTTTTGACTCTAAGGCAGTTATACGTTAAAAATGTTATCAAGTACATAGTTAAATATAAAATAAGTTTTCCACTCACAAACAATAACATGGTAGGACATTACAGTTTGAGGCCTTCAACAAATAAGTACAAAGTTTACAATACGAACATAGAATCAATTAGGAGACAATTAATTTATGTAAGCACAAAAATCATCAATGAAGTTCCAGAAGATTTCTTGTATCATAGTAGATATAAGTCAAAAATTACTAAAATGATAATTGAAAATTGGATTAGACATAGATACTTTTTCAGATTGTGAGCTTTCTTCCAAGATGAATAGTTTTTCCCATACAATCCAACCTTTTTGATCCCATCCTTATCCTTACCAATTCCCTAACTTGACCTATCCTAGTACATGTAACCATAGTTGGTTAGGTCATTTCTCACTCCATATGTTACTGTTATTTTGTTAATGTGTTAGAATTTTTATATTTCATTGTATTTTCTTAAATGTATATTGTCAGTTGTAATGACTTTGGTGAGAAATAAAGAATTGAATTGAAAATTTAATAAAAATTGCAGAGTAATTTGCATAGGAGAGTAAACATTTTGTTCATGATTATAAGCAATAATCGGAAGTCAAAAACCTTAATGAATGAATTACTGTAGTTCAGAACACATCAATTTAGTGTTGTACTAGAGTTTTCAATTGGTTAATTCATACTAATTTTCTATCTTCCGTGATTAAATTCAGACAAATTCCAAATTTGCTCTTTCTCAATCTTGACAGTTCAAACACAATTTCTGTATGAAAAATTTGAACAATTCCTCTTCTAACATTCAATACTTTTTTCGGAGGATGAAACCCACATAAGTCTGAGACCTGATCGTGGATAATGAATTGGATGATGGTGATTCACGAGTTGGACCTACAGTTTTAGGTGGGTTCCGGATCACCGGGAAGTGATTTTACAGCAGAGAACAGTCTTGTTTGCTGGCCAATCCAATCGGTCACCCTAACAAAGAACGCCCAGGAGTTTCGTAGCTTATCTCTGACTGACAGATACCTGTTGCGGCACTTGGCTATCACTTCCCTAAAACAAATATTTATAATAAAAATATTCGAGAATTTCTCAATACTTCCTAGAGTAAATTAATCCAACACTGAATTTCATCATTTTAGGTAGAGGATGATTTAAAATATTTAGCTATACTTCTTGAAATACTTGAGAAAAGAATAGCCGTTTAATTTTTTCTGGCACTCGTGAGAATATTTAAGCAATTCGAGCCAAGGACGACTTGCAGTCTGATTTAACTGAGAAATTATAATCGGGTGCTGTCGGGTTATGCAATGGATTTGTATTGTACGAAGAGTTTAGTAGCACTGTCTATGTAATAGCCAGACGGCCTAGAGGCTCTGATTGCTATTTTATCACTATTTGCGTCCACATGTAAATTGATTACAATTCTTATTTGTAATTATTTATCGCTTTTTTAAACCAAAACTAAAGTGATTACCGAACATTTCGCGTTCCTGATAACTGATAATATTAATTGTGAACTCCAACTCTATTTTCAACCTGTATTGTTAACTACATTCATATTTATTCAATCTGTAAGTTCATCCGACTTTATAAATGTACTGATTAATAAAATAAAAATATTCTAGTTTTTTTAAGCGTATCAAAATAAATTATGAGAGCTTTCAAGTGAAAACTCCAGCGTGTGACAACGTATTAAACTTGTCAACAACTCAACATGATTGCAAATATTTGGATATAGAGTGAGTTTAGGACAAGTCTGATAAAACTGTGATATTTAGTTCAAAAAACTGTGACCTTCAATAGCTTACTGTTGTAGAAGGATTTTCAAAAAGTCAAATCAGGAACTTGTAAAACTAATGAAATTTATTATAATACGAATATTTACCAAGTTATTATTTACAAGAATATTTTAAGTTTATCATTTACAAGAATATTCTTATTACCAAGAATATTTTAAGTTTATCATTTACAAGAATATTCTTATTACCAAGAATATTTACAAGTCTGTATTATGGATTGGATCAAATTTGGAAGCAAATTGCATTCACCAGTGACTTGAAATCTAATTTCTTTGTATCACTATTCTATCAGAAAAATAGCAGAAAATCAAAATGTCAGCCCCACCATGACTCTGATCCTGACCTTGTCAAAATTCAAATTTCCTCTCTCACCAAAATTGTGATCGAATTTGAAGAATTAGAACGATAAATATACATTTTAGCATATAAGACATGCTTTATAAGCATGTCAACTGAAATATGAATTATCAATATTATAGAATAGTTTTTACAGTCTCACGTACTGACAATAAACAACGTTTCTTTGTAAAACCTGCCAGTTTTAAATGTGTTATTTTCTAATACAGAATCATTTTTCTATTGCATTATTATTTATGCTACTTAGGAAGTTGAGATTGAAACATTTCTCACGTTCTGTCAAGTGACAAATAAAATTTTTCAATTAAACTCCAAGTTTGACCCTGACTTTGACTGTTTTTTCTCCTACCAATGGGAACTCTTTACAGTCATTACAAAGGAAATAAATGCCCAATAAATTATTGCTGTCTTCTTTTTGGTATAATCGGTTTCGTAGCTACTGAAAAAATAATCTACAATACAACGTCCTGTAATGCCTAAAAATAAGTTTCCATCATTCTATTTACTTATTTATTTTTTTCTAGGAGATAAGACAAAATTTTGAACAATTTTTCTTCAAGCTGAGTTCAATTCACTTAAAATTCAATAATAGACATATGTATTCACTATTTTCAATGGCGCATAGTTTGTGAAAATCTATAGTTTTTGTAATATTGCTGTAATGCACGAGAGTATGAAACCTAAAGAGAATTTTTTGACAACAATTCAATAGCAATAGGCCACTACAATGGGCAGAATCGAACGGTTCTCTCTAATTGAATAAATGATAGTGCTAGACTCGTTCAAGGAAGGATCTAGGTAGATCTACGGGAGCACTCTAACTAATCAAGTATCTCTGTTTGGAGGGGGTCACCGAAATTATAAACAGAATATTATGATATTAACATGAACGCTATAAATAACTTATGCAGGATTCATAAAGGCATTTAATCAACAATGTTGCACAATTTTTAATACTGTTAGATTGTTGAATTAAATAAGACCAGTAAAATTAAATAAGGAAAATAAATAAGTAAGTTAATGGCGGCTCTGGTAGCGCAGCTAGTTGGAGCGCTAGTCTGCGAGAAGATAAGGCTCTGGCTGGCATCGTTTCCTGCAGACTCATGAAGGCATCATCCGCAATTTAAAAAATTTCAAGCAATTATATTAGTAGGGAGACCCTTACCAGTAAAACCTATAGGATGGTCTTAGTATGGGGTAATTAATCAAAACAAAACATTGTTAGGGTGTTTAAGATCCAAAATAAAGCTGTTGGGTGTATGGAAAGAGTAAATAGATTAGATTCATGTAGGAGACTTGTCTCCTATCTGTACACTGCTTATATGTGTACGAAGCTACTTTATATGTAAAAAAGAGTGATATTAACCAAAATCTTGACGTACACGATTATAATACAAAAAGCCGAGGAGATTATCACTTGGTGAGTCACAATAATAGCTTATTCAAACAAAAACCTAGTTATATTGATAGGAAACTCTACAACAAGCTACCGCAGTTTTTAAAGAGTCTTCAAAATATAGAAATATTTTAAAATAATTTAAAAAATATTTAATTGGTAAAGCATTTTATAGTGTACAAGACTTCCTTTCACATCAAAATTAAGCCTCACCTCTACTAATTTATATAGTAATTATTGTAACTAGTGTATAAGATTGTACAATTTTGTTAATCTGACCTGTCTAACACTCCTTAACTGGAGTATACAAGACGTAATTTACAAAAAAAAAATATTTTTGTAAGTAGGTTGACGGTAATATTTCCAAACATTGGAAATTGAATACGTTCAAACATATGGGTCAATTTTTTCCGGAATAATAATCTTATTCCTTCAAACTCCTGAGCTCTTCAATCAACTATTTCTCGTTCAACAGAGGTCATTTTCCATTGTACAAGCAAAGATAAAAAATAATAGCTGTTGAAGCAGATAAACCATCAATGTATGATTCCGCTAAAGACTCCTGCATTAAGAACTGTCTAAGAACTACTTCCGTATATTATTAGTGCGCTATTGTGATTATTCAATCATGCATTTCGCTTCTGATCATAATTGTACGGCCTGAATTGTTAACAGTGACTTAGCATCGTTATTTCCGTCAATTATTGGCCAATTTTTCACTTGCATCTGCTCTAGCATACTACAAAATAGTACCTAACATTTTTACATCCATCTTATATATTCTTGGTAGTATGGAAAGTTATATCCAACTACTGATTGGTTGAAGGTTGATAGACTATCAAATAATATAGTTTGAGCGAATTGAGGCGGGCAATAAAAATAATTATTATTCTTCAATTGTTTCATGAACAGTAGTTAATGTTTGACGACAGTGCATTTTTATTCAACTATAAATTTAAATGTTTCTTCGAAATTTGACTTTCAAGTTTAAACTACATGAAATTAAAATAGGTTCAGAATGGCTCTGAATGAAAGAGAATCATCTCAACTTGTAGACGAAAAATAAAGTACACTTTTTTCAATGAATATAATTTCCATTTTCATGACTCATAACAGACGGTTAAACTCTAAAATGATGAAGGCAAGATTTGATTGTTGTGTTTGGTGCAGTAACAATACATCTAATAATCTTTCAATTTAGTTTTAAAATTTTTATTAAACGTTCATATAAATCTATGCTAAGATATTTTGTCTCACATCATTCATATTTAATATTTTTTTTTAGGATGAAGCCCACATAGGTCTGAGACCTGTGCGTGGGTAATGAGTTGGATGGTGGTGATTGATGAGTTGGACCTACAGTTTTAGGTGGGTTCCGAACCACCGGATATAACAAGCTATGGTTGAGTGGAAGAGAGGACCAGGAGTCCTAACTCCGCCCTAATAAAGGCATTTAATCAATTTAATCATATCATTCACTTAAGACGCATAATTAAGAATCTACCTTGAGGCTTCCTTGACTCGAGAGAGACTTGAAAAGCCTTCAGAAAAAGGCTCAATGCTTTTTTGAGATCTACGGAGTCCTCAAGGCCGTGTTGAAGGCTGGAGCGGTTTGACCTATTGACCGTGAAATTCCATCTTCAATGTCAAGTTACCTGCTGCAGTCCTTTCCAGCTCCCTGCCTCTTAGAACGGTACTCTTTTATTGAAAATAAATAACAATTTATTGTATTCCTTTCAATCCAACTATAATATGAGGATAAGAATTAGATGACAATTTGACGTAGAGTGAAACAAATAACAATTGAAGCTTGTACAGTAGAACAATCAATTACTAAAGTAATTATTTAAAAAATCTATATTTATAGAAGCCAAAACTCTCTGACTCACTGATTTATCACCGGTTCTCAAAGACTATTAGCCAAAAAAAAAATGAATTTGGGAATACATGTTCAGTTGTATATAAGACCAAATACACACAGTACACACGTGCTAAGATTTTTTAATCTTCCCAAAAATACGCCCAAAATTGATGTTTTTAGAGCGTTTCTGGCGTTTTCAAGGCAAGGCAAAGTATAAATTTGGTATATATGTTGAGTTTTAGATTTAGAAGCCTACTAAGAAATGTTTTTTAGATTTTCCCAAAAATACGCCAAAGTTTCAATTTTTCATCAAGAACGACATTGGAAACTGCTGTTTTTCCTGATATTATTCTCATAAACTACAGATACACTATGTGAAACCTGATTCATTATAATTTCATAATAAACTATACTGTTCTAATAAGTAAGAAGTTGTAAATCTTTCAGTTAACACTATTTAAATCCCGTGGAATCTCTTGTATGTTGATATTTTCACCTCCATCAAAGGTTGTTCCGGGAGGAGTCATCGCATCATGACTCTCCCCCCCCCCCCCCTAAAATCAAACTTCCCTGAAGAAGGGTTCGGAGTAGAGGGGTAGGAGGGCAATGTAGCAAGAAAAATAGTTCATTCGATCCCCCACCTCCACCAAAAACTCAATGTTTCAATAGTAAGCACCAAAGTAATGGTTCAGTAGTAAGACAATAAATTGGTTACAGTAGTAAATAGTTTCGAGCTTCTACAGTTACGTTCCTACTAATCTCCCTTGTCACTATAATAGTAATAATAATAATAATACTAACAAGAATGTTAGCTGGTGTAAGGAGGAGGAATGCCACCGAATAGGGATGGGTATCGATTCGTCGATTAATCGGAATAATCGATGTTTTGCTGAAATAATCGATTTTTTTTAAATCGATGTTTAAGAGCTTCGATTAATCACAGCACCGATTATTTCATAACGATTAATCGATTAGTGGCATTTCTCTGATTATTTAATATTACAGGATTTATAAAAAAATATATAGGACTAGCTGGCCCGACGCGCGTTGCTACGTTCTCAGAAAAATTCTCCTTGATTTTATTATTCGCCACCTCCCGCTGAGGTTACATTTCAAATTAGGAAATAAGTTTTCTAAGTTCCTAGTTCCTAGGGCTCTTCCAGCTGTTCATAGAGGCCTCCTTCGTTGTTTTATTAATCACCACCTCTGAATGAAGAAACATTTCAAATTTAAACCTCCTACGACTATAAGGGTAGAAGCTTGGTTTTTAATTTTATTATTCGCCCACCTCCCGCTGAGGCTGCATTTCAAATTTCTAGCTGCATTGGTTAACAGATGTCATCAACCTGACATATTTACATTTCATCATACCCTGTTATATGTTTCCTACATATTGCAAGGCTCCGACTGCACGGTAGCCTACATGCAAAGTGCAGTCTTTTGCTGTTCAAAGACAGTGTAAATAACGCCGCTAAGGGGCCTGCCATATGATTAAAAACTGTTGACTTCTCTCAGCTGTTCCTTTAAGCTGTCTGGCCGGCAAGTTCAGTAGGTTAGGTCTATAAAATGGATTAATTAATAATTATTATTAGCTCCCCTATTAAAATTTATGGTCAGAAACCATCCCCAATATTCACACAACATATTCCCAAAGTTTCATGCCGATCTGCCAAGTAGTTTTCAAGTCTATAGGGAACATACATACATACAGACATTCATTTATATATATATAGATTATAGGGACATAAATATGTAAATAATTATTGTTTCAAACATATTTTAAGATTCATTTCTGATATAAATGATGGACCTTTTTCTTTATTTTACGTTTTTCCCTTTTTCTTAGTTCCTTGCCATCCTTCACGAGCCCTGTCTAATATAACCTCTACGTCATACCTGCTGACAGTTGACAGGCTTGAAATAATTTTTTGCGTTTTGCCTTTTTGCGATAAACATAATATAAGCAACGATAACCTGAAACCTTCATTGTTTCTCATTTTTCGCCAAGATACCTCAAAAAAGTGTTGTTTGGGACGACATTTAGTATTATTTTGGCCTGTTTTTGCTATTTTCAAAGACTGAATTAATCAATGTTTGAACACTTGTTGTTTTCAATACCGATTAATCAGTGTATCGATTACTCACTTTAAAAAAATAATCGATGTTTTGTAGTTCGATACCCATCCGTACCACTGCATGATGTAGGCCTAGGTTTTGTGTCGCAGTCACAGCTCAAGCTCTGCTTTCTACTTGTAAAACGGCAGACAACTGCTATTCGAACATCATTAAATAGAGGCGAGTCATCGAACCTTAATTGTAATGTGTGATGTAATGCCGGCAAAATCAGCTTGAGCCAATCGACTCATACTTTCTTTCTGTGCTTCTTTTCAACATTTTTTTATTCCACTTTTTTGCATTACATTTCTCTTAATTACTTCTTCTTGTTGATTCATTTTATTTTCTCCTTTTTTGTTAGGTTTGTGTGTTTTTAATTATGATTTTTGTGTGAGTAATTAAAATATGATTAATTAAACTCCTTTGAATGATTGAGTTTAAATTATGCTACTGCGAACACTTATAACTGCATTTTAAATAGCGTAGTTTTCAAATTTATGAGTGGTACTAAACGGAGGTATTCAGTCAGCACCGGAAATCAAACCACAGAAAACGATCAGCATAATTATTAATTTAGTTTATTTTTAATAAATTTAAATAATATAATAAATTTATTTCTTATCAGATATAAAGATACAATACAATATAAAATAACAAAATCTAATAGATTGATTTGATTTAATAGATTGATTTGATTTTACAGTAATTTGATAGATTGATTTGATTTAATAGTAATTCAATAGATTGAAATAACTTCCAATGTAACTGAATGTTAAATAATTAACTCTCTTCAACCTTTTTTTAAATTATGTTTTCTTAGTTAGATTAGGATTGCGTCAGAAATGGATCCAGATGATATTAAACGTTTTATTTCATGCATAATCTCAAATTCCAAAAAAAACATACAGCACCTAAGAATCTTCTGGTAATAGTCTAAAAATTCTGAATTATGTTGAGTTGTTCAGCAGAAATTTGTATAAAGCGATACTTTATTGACTTTTAAAGCCTTGGTTTCTTCCTCGTGGATTTGTACAAAACGTCAATGAGCAGGGCTGGAAAATACTACAATATGAAACTCCATTTGCATCGAATTTTAATTTATAATTATATAACGTGAAAGTATATTCGATTGACTACATATAACTTGCTATTATATTCATATATCTTCTATTATAAATGGTCAGCTTTTTACAGTAGGTTAGAAGTAACCTATAATCTCCAACAACATGCCATTTTGATCGGTCCCGCACGTAGGTGAGAGATCAGGTTGTTGACCTACAACACTGCAGAAGTAGACAAACGCTGCAGATGAAGCGGTTCGTCCTTCATTGACGTACACTATAGGTAGGGTTACCATACGTCCGGATTTGAAACATCTGTCCGGTTTGGCGTCCGGATTTGAGAAATGTCTGGATTTTACTAATAAGATAAACAAAAACACTGGGAATAGCTATTTGTGTAACTAGAGTGCAAAGCAGCGTTTTTCTGCATCGAGAGAAGCAATTTTTTCACGAGCCGAAGGCGAGTGAAAAAAGTTTCTCGTGTGCAGAAACAATACTTTGCGCTCGAATTACACATTAACTTTTTCCTATAGTAATGTATAAAGTAATTTAAACAGAACAAAACAGGGCATACATAACCTGAAAATTCCTCACATAACCTATCTTTGAATCAAATCGATTTCATCAACATCAACTATTTCGCAGTTGAAGCAGAGTAGCCAACCTATTTTGAATGCAGAATAGGGAACCTGCGTATTACATACTCACTATTTTGTGTTGTTAGGTTGCAAATCTGGAGTGCGGAAAAGTACTTTCCCGCACTGGAATTTACTTTCCCGCACTGGTGCAGGAATAAACTATTTTGGGTGCTACATTTAGTGCAAAAATAGGCACTTTTTCGGGTCACTGTAGGAAAATTTCATTTCCGTACGCATTGCCAATTAAGTTAGTCAAAGATCAGTACATATTTGTTTATTTATTTCAAACTACCTACAACATTTCTCTACGTAATATCTAAAATATTTCAGAATATGGATAAGGGATAGCCTATCGTTCGGAAACATTACTTTCTTAATTTAAGGAGTGGGTTTAAAGAGAGAAAGAGGGACAATTCCCCCCCAAAATTATAAAAAACATCGTCTCTGAGTTTAAAATGTTTATTCCATACCCCTCACAACCCCTGGAATACAATGCACAAGGCTGGAAAATACTACAATATGAAACTCCATTTGCATCGAATTTTAATTTATAATTATATATGTTTATAATTTCCAACTCTTGCCAATCAAGTGACTTAATATTTATTTTTTTTCTTGTAATTTTTTTTTAGGATGAAGCCCACATAGGTCTTAGACCTGTGCGTGGGTAATGAGTTGGATGATGGTGATTGATGAGTTGGACCTACAGTTTCAGGTGGGTTCCGAACCACCGGGAAGTGGTTTTGCAGCAGAGAACAGTGTCTTTTTACTGGCGAATCTAGTCACCGTTACTAACAGGTCCTACGAGAATTAGTCAACAATTAGTCAAAGTATGACTATATAGTGAATTATGTGTTTTTGACGTGATCTATCCAGGAATGCCTGGGCATTGGTCAAGAAATTGGAAATTATAAAAAAAGTATATTTGATTGACTGCATATAACTTGCTATTATATTCATATATCTTCTATTATAAATGGTCAGCTTTTTATAGTAGGTTAGAAGTAACCTACTAAGTCCGGATACGGCCTTAAAAAATTATGGTAACCCTAACTATTGGTTAACTCTATCACCGGTTTGGAGTTGACGAAAAAGAATAAGGCGAAGAAAAAGAAAGAAAAAGACGAAGAATAAAAAGAATAATTGATGTGAAAACTAAAATAACCTTTGCTGATGAAAATCTTGAAGTATATATTTTTTCTTATATGTACTGTAAAAAAAACATAGTTTAATATAGTGTATCTGATTGTGATGTACTATTACATTTGTTTTTTTGGTGTTTTTTTTTTAAATAACCTGAAGAAATGGTAAATTACATTTTAATAAAGTTAAAGTTCGACTAGGTGATAGTTTACTGTAATAATAGATAATAATGTAGATGACCTCGGTTGGGAAGACGCTTCAGTTGGAAGATTAGCCAGCAGAGAGCGTTGACCAGTGCCCATCAACTTTTCCCCTAATTTCATCGCAAGTTATTCGCAAGAGTTGAAGAGAAAGTACGCGATGCGTTGGCGAATATTATTCGCATAGGAATTTCAGCATTATCATCGCCATCATCATCATCATTCACCCACCTTTCGACCTGCATTCTTAGTTTATACTGTAGTAGTTACACGTTACAGTATATTCTTCTGCTGTCTGTTCAGAAACTGCTTTTCTTCAATATACGCCTCTAAGAACCGATATCACTTATTCAGGTCTAGCGATGTTTGTGAGTGTTATGTAGATATACACATGTACATTTAAGATTACACACACAAACATCGCTAGTATAAAGCTAGTATGGAAAGTATAATAATTGCAAACAAGTTGCATGTTTGGATGGAACTAGAGTTCAAAAACACAATTTGCCCCGCACAGACAAACTATAGAAGAGTTAAATTTTCTTAGCTTTCTCTATCTTTCTATCAATTCGGATCTTCCAGCCATCTTTAAAAATATAGCTGTGGGTGTATATTATTATTATTAGCATCATCTGACCTCCTATGAAAGGGGTACATGGATTTGTCGTAGATTCAAGTTAAATAATAAAACATAGGGTGTCAAGATTTTCAGTCAGCTGCTTCGTCTCTCATAATACACCCTAAATTCTCCGCACATATGTCCAGTAGCTCCCTTTTCAATTGATTTCTTAATTTGTCACCCGAGAGTTCCTTCAGGCGCGTTGGTAATAAATTGTAATCCGTATACCCGAACTTATTACCCCTCGCTCATACATGGATGTCTGGTGTTGATTGTCTCTCAAGTTACTCCTGTATCTCGTTCCATAATTATGAAATATTTCACCTGCTTTAAATTTATGCTCATGTTTCTTTATGAAACAGATGGTTTCGAGTATATACAAGCATGTTAGTGGGAGAATAGAAGAAGAATAAGAAAAAATACAAGAAAAATAAATAATACAGCCCACCCTTACTAATTTCTAATCTATCTATTAGGCACAACTGTTCATAATCGTTCGATCAATGAAATTCAAATAATGTATTTCGATTTGTTGATTAAATGCTTTTCTGTATCATCTTTCTCAATTAATTTTCATTTTTGATCGTTTCTAGCCTCGTTGATTTAGTTAACTTTCTTACTTGTTTACAATTTTCGTTCATTTTAAACTTTTCAACGTCATTGTTTAGCCGCTCCCGGTGGGTGTGACAGATCTCAGTACATCACAGCCAATCAGAGGCTTCCATTTTTTGTTAGCCAATTTAACACTCCTTGACTTCAATGTTTTCAGCCAATAGTACCACTCCTTTTAGTATATAAATTTGTATTTTGAAAAAGTTAGCGAAAACGTGTGTTCGTGATAACATTGAGTCATATTCATCAACTAATTTAGTTATATAATTTATTTATTTGGTATTCAGTTCTCGTGCACAATTATTGAGAGACTGAAGCAGAAGACTTACCATTTTCGGTCTGACCCAGGGTGGTCCCAGCTGGGAAGGTGATCACAAATTGAGATTTTTCTGCAAGATTCTCTCCCATTCTTTCCTGGAATTTCGAGGTCCCCCTGAGGAGGATGAAAGGAGTTGAGGCTGGTTTTTTCCTCCGGGTTTTCTCCCTTCGGGGTTATATACCCCCTGCGTTTGACAAATCTTCGACCAAGAGACCTTTTTTACACAAATCTTTCGTAAATATTTTTACATTGTTAGATGATTTTGGAGATAAAATCTGACCGCCTACCTTTTCTATATAGTATGCGAATGCGCCACAGAAATATCGCATGCAGCAATGACAAATGCATTCTTAGATCGCATCATTTCACTTGTCGTTTTCTTTCTAACAGTAAACTGTTAAAATGAACATCGATGTCAGCCTGGAGGTCATTCAATGACCTTGAAAGTGTAGTCTTCTATACAAGTGTTGTCATAACCATAACTCTTCAGCACCCAGTCTACACAATGTAGTCTAACGTAATATGTGGCCTAACATAACGTAGCCTAACAAAAAGTAGCAACAAAAGTCTAACAAAAGTCTCCTTCTGTGTTGGTGACTTCGCACTATTAACGTTTAATAGGCGAATTGTGATTTAGAGTCTGGTTCCGACCTTCGAGTGTTGGCTTCATTAGGCTTGCTTTCGTGTGTGCTGTTCCAGTACTGCGTGTTTTAGCGATGTTGATACTAATTTTTTAGAATGTTATCATGCCAGATAATTTAGCTGTTTGTTTTTACTGGACGGTTACTGATAGTGCCGTTACTTCTTGTCGGGTAAGGTGGGAAAAATGCCTTATAAACGCCTTGATGTATCCCTCTGTCTCGGAAACTAGCGCCCCATGAGAGATAATTAAATTGGGTGCATTAATGATGGTAAATGCAGTATTGTATCTACATCATTCATTTTTTTGAATGAATTGTGAGTTTTTTCCTGGAGAAAGAAGTGTTGAAGTAGAAGGAGGAAAAGGAAGAGGCGTTGGAGGAGGAAGAAGGAGGTGGTAGAGGATAAGGAGGAGTAGGATGAAAAGAAGGAGAGGAGGATTCAAAGGAGGAGATGGAGGAGGAGGAGGAAGAGAAGGTGAAAGAGTAGAAGTGAAAGAAGAAGAAGGAAAAAAGAAGAAAAAATATAAAAAAATTTTTTTTGGAGGATGAAGCCCACATAAGTCTGAGACTCCGCGTAGGTAATGAGTTGGATAACGGTGATTGATGAGCTAGACCTACAGTTTTAGGTGGGTTCCGAACCACCGGGAAGTGATTTTACAGCAGAGAACTATGTCTTTTGCTGGCCAATGTAATCGGTCACCCTTACAAAGAGTGCCCAGGAGAACGCAGCTTATCTCTATCTGATTGAACAGATACCTGCTACGGCTCACGGCTATCACTTCCCAATTATTCTTATTATTAGAAAAAGGACATGGTAAAGGAGTATAAGAAGAAGAAAAAGGAAGAATATAAGTGAAAGGAGAAGGAGAAGGAAAAGTGAAGAAGGAAGAGTCGCCATGTCCTGGATATGCTGATTTTTATTGAATCTACTAATAATTTGTAAAGAAACACCCAAGAGAACCCACTTTGGTCTAGACCCTAGAGGGTGCTTGGACAGTGGATTATTCTATAGTGAGGAACGTTTTGTATTTTATAAATAAATAAATAAATAGATAGATAGATAGATAGGTAAATAGATAAATAAATAGATAGATAGATAGATAGATAGATAGATAGATAGATAGATAGATAGATAGATAGGTAAATAGATAAATAAATTAATAAATAAATAGATAGATAGATAGATAGATAGATGGATAGGTAAATAAATAGATAGATAGATAGATAGATAGATAGATAGATAGATAGATAGATAGATAGATAGATAGATAGATAGATAGATAGATAGATAGATAGATAGATAGATAGATAGATAGATAGATAGATAGATAGATAGATAGATAGATAGATAGATAGATAGATAGATAGATAGATAGATAGATAGATAGATAGATAGATAGATAGATAGATAGATAGATAGATAGATAGATAGATAGATAGATAGATAGATAGATAGGTAAATAAATAAATAAATAGATAAATAAATAGATAAATAAATAAATTCATAAATTAATTAATGAATAAATAAATAAATTCATAAATTAATTAATGAATAAATAAATAAATTACCATCGAAACATCAAACACATGCTGTAGAATGGTGTATGACATTGGCGCAGCGTGACTACGACCATTCCTGTGTATGACTTTGCGATGATGATTATATTCATGAGTATTGGATTTATACAGTAACGTAGGCTTGGTGCTGAGTTACGTTTTGTGAGATAAATAAGACTGTGCAATGTAATCTCTTCAAAAGCATGCATTTCAATAGAGAAAAATTATAATGTTTGTCACATTTATTTATAATTATCACATTTATTTTAGTATTCTCATGCAAAACCTATTGATATCTATTATTATCATTGATTAATGTTAGAGTACTTAACCCATAATTCAAAACAAATGACAAATAGTGTTGGAAATAATCACGGATATGAAGATAACTATGCAAATTTATTATCGTTGCCAGTTCACAGGTAATTGAAATCCGCAATCAAACGTAACTCACGTTTTCCGTGAAAGCCTATTTGGCACGATTGAAGATGTATCGTGAAGTTGAGAGCTTGTGGCGACTTTTTTAAGCACACCCACTTCGTGATAAGCGAAATGCAGTTTTTAGCTTCGTTCAAGTCCGTCCAAGAAGGAATTGTTTTGTCCCTCTTGGTGATTTTGAAGTTGTTTAGTCCATCTTCATTATTTTAACGAATTGTTGAGAGGCTTCAATTTAATAAGCATTAATACAGTTGTATTGGCCGAACTGCTACAGAAGAGTCAGATTTTATGGGCGCTTGGGCAATTAAGTGCCGAATAGTGTTCATTTCACTGTTTCGGACGATATTTGTCTTCCAATATACATGAAAAGCATGTAGAAATATTTCAAAAATGGATTTCCCTACATCCAAATTTCGATTTCTTAACGGCCGTATAGGTCGATGAACTTGAGCAATTTTTTACGTATGGTTATCAAGAATAATATAAGATAAGATTATTGTGATAGTCGAAATTCAAGGCTATGGAATCTTTGGAAGAATCTTTACTTACACTTTGAAGCTACTTCCGCAAGTCTACTTGAAAAATGGCGTCCGGAATAATGGGGAACGAAGTGTATATTCTCTTGTTTCCCTTAGAACTCAGAGGCATTGATAAGTTAATATATTATTTTGGTTATTGTTAGAAACTTATTAATAATACAAAAAAATTATTTTGTAACGCACAGTACCCCATGTTGTATAAATATGATTTACTCGTTAGATTTGAAGTAACTTATCAATCACCATCATCCAACTCATTACCCACGCCCAGGTCTCAGACCTATGTGGGCTTCATTCTCAAAAAAAAAGTAACTGACAATTTAACAAACTGACAAACATACAGAAACTAGCACTTTGAGGAATTCGAAATTAATAAACAAATTATTCCTTAAATACGAATATTATATACCTACAGCTTGTATAAAAATTATTTGTCACATTATTCATAAATTATTTGTCGGGCAGTGAAACAGCTGCGAGCCGTGCCAGCGTGCCAGAAATCTTTTCAATCAAATAAGATGAGTCACCTTTGGGTCCTTTTTTGTAAAGTCTCAGTTTCCAACTCGAGGATTCGGACAGGCTAAGGCCGGCATACATTATAATAAATTGATGCTTCCAATATGTGGTTCCTAAAGAGCATCAATTGCAGTGTATTCCTGCCCTGTCCACTGTCCGTTTTGTACGAATCGGGGAGTTGGAGACCGAGGCTTTACAAAAAAAGGGCCCAGGCACTCGTGACTCATCTTATCTTATTGAAAAGATATCTGCACGCTGGCACGGCTCGCAGCTGTTTCACTGCCCGACAAATAATTTATGAATAATGTGACAAATAATTTTTATACAAGCTGGAGACCGAGGCTCAGAAAAAAGGGTCCAGGCGCTCGTTACTTATGTTGGAAGCCGAGGCCTTAGGTTGGCAAGCAAGAATACTCTGTTCTCTGCTGTGAAATCACTTCCTAGTGGTTCGGAGCCCACCTAAAACTGAAGGTTAAACTCATCAAACATAACATCCAACTCATTCATTACCCAGACGTTCTTAGGCCTATGAGGGTTTCATTCTCCGGAAAAAAATGATAAATATTCCTACAATAATTGAATAACAAATTTACGGTAATATAGTATTCCAAGCATCTGACTACACCCAGACACATTAAAATTTGTCTTATTCCTTATTTATATATTTTATATATTATTTACTATAAATTAATAAAATATAAAAGAAATTACAATAATAATAATACATCAAATACAGGCTCAGAGTGTCAGGATGAAGGAGTATTGGAGGAGGAAGAAAGAGACCAACATGAATTGAATGGTAAATAAATGCGGTCCATAGTAGGCCTATACAAAAAAATACAGGCATACCAAAATGCGTAAAATAAATTTGATAACATTTCAAGTTAATGATAATATTTTTAACAGACAGCAGGACAATTTTAAATGATCAGTCGTGCCACTCAATCAACAGCAAATTCTATTTAAGAAACAGTTAAATATTGTAATTATTTAAGAATTCAAAGTGATTTCTTATCTAAGTTTTCAACTAATAGCTTTCTACTGACCGTTCTCATACTCTGAAATGTTCATGGTCGTACCATCATACCAGGAAGCAATTGAAGCTCACCTGAATTGATGTAATGAGAACTATTTGAAGGAATAATTTATTGCTGAATTTCGGTTGTGGCACGTAGTAAATTTTGAAGTTAATTGAAACACTGTAGACTGAACGCACATTCCAAAGTAAACTAGCAGACTAGAATAGTCTATTTATAGTTCAGTTCACAGAGTAGTTTGTAGTCTTCAGTTTCGTAAAGTAACTGTAACTATTATTTGTAGGTTTTCCATGAATATTATTTTTTCTGTGATGTTTTCCATGACGAAATACTTAATGAACAATCTAATATTAAAACTGACACTGTATTTCACTTTTGTATCATGTTTTACTCACATATATTGGAGATGCTTGAGGGATGCATTTCACTTCTGAAAAGAAGCTTCGTCAGGCTGACGAAGCTTCTTTTCAGAAATGTATTACTCAAGTATCTCCAATATATGTGAGTAAAACATTATATAAAAGTGAAATTCAGTGTCAGTTTTAATATTAGATTATTATTTTTTGTTGGACTTCACAAGTACTGGACCCTTGAACAATATGTTTTATAAACCTAGAAATAATCAGGCTCATATTTTCTTAGTAAGTTATTCTTGCTTTCTACAATTATTATCCTTCTTCTCACTAATCTCTATTCTGAGAAAAAGTTATCAAAACGTATTCTTCTTGTTCCATTTTTGTACTTGCCCTTACACGCTTTCTCTCTTGTTCATATTTTCTTATTCTTTTCCTTCGGCCCGTTTTTCTCAACGAATGCGAGCCCATCGCTCACAAGTTATGTCAAAGGGTTGAAAAGGGTCCACGCAGTGGCGTAGCCAGGGGGGGGCCCATGGGACCCAGCCCCCTCCCCCCGAAATTTCAGAAATAAAAAATTCTCAAATAACTAATAGATAAGAACTTATTAAAGCCGAAGGGTTTTATCTGGGTTTTTTTCGAGCAGAATACAGAAACCTTGATTGTGTAATAGAATATTTCTTTCTTTCTTTCTTTCTGAGGATGAAGCCCACATAGGTCTGAGACCTGTGCGTTGGTAATGAGTTGGATGATGGTGATTGATGAGTGGACCTACAGTTTTAGGTGGGTTCCGAACCACCGGGAAGTTATTTTACAGCAGAGAACAGTGTCTTTTTTCTTGGCCAATCTAATCGGTCACTGTTACAAACAGGACCTACGAGAACGCAGCTTATCTAGCTACAGTTATAGTCAGATTAATGTATTGTTCAAATATCGTTCTTCAATATTCACTCATATAGAAACTTGTAGACTCTTTATTTAGGTGATCAAATGGATAATTTTGATTTAAATCGAATAAAACATGTTAGAAAATGGGAACTACCGTAATTATTGAAATATTACATTAAATAAAACGCAATTTTTCAAGTTTGAAATGAATTAACTTTGTTAATTATTGATAAATCGTTTTTTTGAATAAACTCATCTTGTAGGATATTTATTTTTGAAGTAAAAATTCAGTATAACCCACTAGCCTAAACACACCTAAAGTTCATTAAATCGGGATTTTATAAATGAAAACACACAAATAATAATGCAAGTTCTATGCAAGCGTGTAAAATCAGTTTGCTATGATCAAAAAATTCCGATTTTAAGATCTTTGGGTTGGGTGCGTTTTAGGCTAATGACATAAATTATATGAAACTTATAAAAAGGTATGCTTTCTTCATGTATATTTGAGTTGTATTTTTAAAACTTGAAATGCAATTTATTATCATTGTATTAATTTTGAGATTCAGTACATAAGTTAAGTATGGTTAGTTCCAATTCAAGGGTTTTGACTCAAAATAGTCACAGATATTAGTATATCAAACCTTATCATTTCAAACCAAGACACCTAGGTTCTTGGGTAGTAATTTTTCAAAAATTTCTTTTGAACTTTAGAGCCCAACAAGTTGTCTATATTATAGCTTTTCACACCACTAAATTTTTTAAAAAATCCGGACCCTCCTATCCCCCAGACACCCCCCTTGGTGAGCCCCCCCCCCCCCGAAATCTAATCCTGGCTACGCCACTGGGTCTACGTCTACCTGGAACTGGCGGTTAGGTAGTTGACTGTAGATTTATTAATAGTACTGTAGACTAATCTCAATGTATTATTGGCAGTCCTCACCTTCACCGCGCCACTTTCCAAAATCCTCCTTTTTCAACCACCTTCAATTTCCATTCCGTTTCTACCAGATCTCTTTCACAGGTTCCTTTGTTTTCACTGTTTCTCAGATAAGAGAATGTGTCAAAGTTTTCAATATTCGAAAATAAGTCCAGTTCATAGAATCTATTTTTATTTCGCAACGTCTACAATTTCTTACCGTTTTCTTCTCCTATTATTGGCTAATCACCAACCTCTTATGTGTTCCACCAACATCAATTCATCCTTTTCTGGTGAAACATAACACAAATACACACACACACACAGATCATATTCTTCTTCTTCTTCTTCTTCTTCTTCTTCTTCTTCTTCTTCTTCTTCTTCTTCTTCTTCTCCTTCTTCTTCTTCTTCTTCTTCTTCTTCTTCTTCTTCTTCTTCTTCTTCTTCTTCTTCTTCTTCTTCTTCTTCTTCTTCTTCTTCTTCTTCTTCTTCTTCTTCTTCTTTTTCTTCCTCATCACTTTCTTCTTCTGCTCCTTTTATCTTATTCTTCTTCTCCTTCTTCTTTTCATCCTCGTCCTCCTACTCCTCCTCCTTCTCCTCCTCCTCCTCCTCCTCCTCCTCCTCCTCCTTCTCCTTCTCCTTCTCCATCTCCTCCTCCTTCTCCATCTCCTCATCCTCCTCCTCCTCCTTCTCCATCTCCTCCTCCTCCTCCTTCTCCTCCTCCTTCTTCTCCTCCTCCTTCTCCTCCTCCTCCTCCTCCTCCTCCTCCTCCTCCACGTCCACCCCATTTTTCTTTTTCTACTCCTTTTTCTACTCTTTTCTAGAGAGGAGGAAAAAAATAAGAACAGGAGAACGAAAAAGTGAATGACATAGATGCCAGACGGAGGAGCGGGATTCGAACCCTAAATATCATGTGATTGTTAAATAGTGAATAGTTGAATATCATGTGAATGGTACTTGCAGTTTGTGGTGTACTATCGCTTCTAGAACTACTACAGCAACGTCTATTGTATTTATTCCTCAACAGTCGGAGGAGTATTGTTTGCTGGTAGGCCTTTTTAACTTGTGCAATTGCGCACGATTTGCAATAAAGTGTATTAGTACAATGACAACACTACCTAGTAATAAAATGGATTTGCGCAACTACTGTTTTATGTTCAACTAACTGACTTTGAGTGAGTCTCAGGCAGTCATTCTCACTCTCTCCCTCCCTCCCACCCTCACTGACTCAATCTTTCTCACTCTTGACTCTCTTGAGGCAGGTGATAAGCAAACAACACTTCCTCTCCAACAAGATAAAAAATGATACAACTCATTACTACAATACTACAGCTATTCGCACTGACGAAACCAAGCTAAAAGTTAAAAGCTAAAATAATTAAGTAGGACGATAAGACCCTATAGATCTTTAAATTTAAAATAAAATATTTTAATCAAAATATTATATATATAATAGATATTTATTTAAATCATTTAACTTAATTATATAAATAAATGGGAGGAGTGGTAGGGAGCAAGATCCCCCCCAGAGACCTAAGACATTTTGAAATTTTAAAAAGTCTTGAGATACAATTTTTGACAGTCAAAGGAGGTGTCTGGAATCGATAAAATATGGTTTTAAAGGGACTACTTTTCAAACTATCACCGGGGAGTATCACCGAACAAAAAATGAAATTTCCAAGTACAGTAGATTAACCCAAAATCAGTAGGGGGGGGGGATCAAAAATAGTGGAGTAAAAACAGTTCAAGTACTCCTAATTTCAAGTTTGTCTACTTAAGAGTCTGGATCTCCCATTGGCAATCAGGCGAAAATTAGATGAAAATCCCTGTTACTTACAATGTGGCTTAAAATAATGTTAAAATGGATGAATTTATCTCTAGAATCGCTTAAAATGTGGTTTTAGAGGGACTATTTTTCAATGAGAATAAATGATTTAGTTTAAGTTAAAAAAAATTATCTAATAATGAAGGTTAGAGTTGTTCAATAAAAAATAAGAAACACATTATGATGTAGAAAATAGGAGTGTCAAGTGAGTATTAAAGTGTATCCCAGAGTGATAAGTGTCAATGAGTGAAGAGCGATACCATATTGATTGGTTGTTTAAGTGACTTGATTTTTTATGGTGCAATGGACAATAGACAGAACAATGAATTCAAAGAAAATATTAATGGGCTATATACAGTTATATAGATTACGAAAAGGAATCTATTGTTATTCATTGTTGAATTTGATTGTAATATAATGTTTTAATAAAATATCCCTCAAATAGCTTACAGCTAGAGGGATACTATTGCATTGTGTAATGTTCAAATAAATAAATAAATAAATCATTATTTCCCGGGGGAGCACACTTGAGCCTCTTTTCTAGAAGAAAGAGCATTAGATATTGTTTTAACTTGTTGTGTTATTAGAGAACTCTCCTATTATTACAGAATGCAGTGCTTAGTGCCCCCCCCCCGCAATACATAATTGGTCATCCCCCCCCCCCACTAGATTGACCACTAATTAATTAGTTATTCTACTGCCTATTTGCCTTGTGACAAGTTCGAAATATATTGCACTGTGGTATTGCTTACGTGGTGGCTAAGCTTGTTGTTACTTGCTTGAGGCTTACCATAGGCTTACCATTCGTCCAGGATTTCCCTGGACAGTCCAGGTTTCGAGCTCGCGTCCGGGGAAATGTCCGGGGTTGATATTTGTCCGGGTTTTTCTTGCAGGTATGCGGAAGAAGCGCCTGAACGCCTTTTGAAAGAATATTTTCATTGTTAAGAACGTAACCCCAGTATTTTTTATGTATAATTAATAAATAAATTATCACTAACATTTTTTTAAATAAAAGAACACAGTATTTTTCTATGATTTTAGAGTATTTTATTAATTCCATTCTCCCCTTCTGATCTTACATAATCATCATAATGTATTCTCAACACACCTCGATCTGCTCTCTAAACAGTGTCCGGGGTTGGCTCTTAACATTTATGGTAAGCCTAACCATAGGTTTACTGAAGCTAAATGGTTTCTTGTTAGAGGTACTGATTTTTTTACTATTTACAATTTACAGTAAAAAAGTTGTAATGCTGTAGTTTGAACAGGCACTAACCCAGGGGGGATAAATGGATTGTGTCCCTTCCCCCGAAATTTTCAAACAACATTTGGTTCCTGGATTTCTTGTTCCATGACGAACTGCGTTGTTAATATTAACTTTTCATGTGAAATTTAACGACTTGCAGTCAAATATCTTGTCAAGTATTTGACTGCAAGTCGTTAAATTTCACATGAAAAGTTAACATTTGGTTCTTTTGTACTAAAACCCCGCATTTCTTAAAAATTGTCATTGAACAGTAGATTCCTATTCTGGTGGTTAATATTTTATCAAACAGGTCAGATTAGGTTAGGTTAGGTTAACTTAGTTGTATTATAAACTCTAAAGAAAATTTTTAAGAAATGCGGGGTTAGAGTGCAAAAGATCCCAACATTTAAATTATCTCTTCCCCCAAAATTTTCAAACAACATTTACATAAAAATGTATATTTGTTTATTTTTAGGTAGCACCCCGACTATCGAAATATTACCTGAACTTGTTCACACTTGAAAATCCATTTCTACTTTTTGACGAAATTAATCTTGTGGATGTAATCAACTCTATTTTCTTTATAAAATAAAATAAATATCAACTAGGATATCAAATTTATACCAAATCATCTCCATTAGGCTTGCAAAATGACAAAAATATCAGATTAAGTAGGAAATTAATCTGATCCCCCACGTTGGAAACCAGATTCTGTATCCACTAGATGAGAAGTTCGCCATTCCAACAAGTTCATTCCACAAAATGACTCATCATCTCATTCATTCATTTATTTTCAACGATTTATTTCGTAAGTCAATAAACTTTTTGTGAAATCTTGATTTGTTACGCCATCAATACCTTGAAAAAGGATCGTTTCCAACTGATAAACGTGGACAATGCATGTGATGCATCGTTTCCGTTCAATGCACTGAATGCACATGCACTAATGCACTTTGTTGAGCACTATTGGATGCACTAGATGCACATGCAGTTGCAGCAGCATCATAGAGTTGCACTTTTCTGAACGATTGCAAAAGAGCATTCACTATATAAACGTCTTAATGTTGTTCTCTGTTGACAAAACTCATTTTATTAATCATTAATTATTGGTGATTAATTATTAATAATATTGTTAGTACTACTAATAATTGACAATAAATTAGTCCTGCAGAAGGAGGTGTTGAGGGAGATAATAAAAAGGAGAGGAGAGGGTGTAGAAGAAGAAGAAAAAGAAGAAGAAGAGAAGTTGTCACAGTAGAAGAAAAGGAAGAAAAAGAAGAGGAAGAAGATAAAAAATAAGTATAAGGAGGAAAAGAAAGAGAAGAAGAAGAAGAAAAAAGGGGGGAAAGAAGAAGAAGAGAAGTTGTCACAGTAGAAGAAAAGGAAGAAGAAGAGGAAGAAGATAAAAAATAAATATAAGGAGGAAAAGAAAGAGAAAAAGAAGAAGAAAAAAAGGGGGAAAGAAGAAGAAAAGTTGTCACAGTAGAAAAAAAGGAAGAAGAAGGGGAAGAAGATAAAAAAGAAGTATAAGGAGGAAAAGAAAGAGGAGAAGAAGAAGAAGAAGAAGAAGAAGAAGAAGAAGAAGAAGAAGAAAAAAGGGGGAAAAGAAGAAGAAGAAAAAAGGAGGAAAAGGAAGAAGAAGAGAAGGTGTCACAGTAGAAGAAAAGGAAGAAGATAAAAAAGAAGCATACGGAGGAAAGAAAGAGAAGAAAAAGAAGAAGAAAAAAGGGGGGAAAAGAAGAAGAAGAAGAAGAGAAGTTGTCACAGTAGAAGAAAAGGAAGAAGAAGAAGAGGAAGAAGATAAAAAAGAAGTATAAGGAGGAAAAGAAAGAGAAGAAGAAGAAGAAGAAGAAAAGAAGAAGAAGATGAAGAAGAAGAACAAGAAGAAGAAGTTGGAAGAAGAAGAAGAAGAAGAATTAAAAGAAGGCATAGATGAAGAAGATGTTTAAGAAAAAGTGTCTATCAAATTATAACTGTAAAAAGAGAAAAGGAGAGGAAGAAGAAGTTGAAAAAGAAGAACATGGCCGAGAAGAAGAAAAAAGGGGAAAAAGAAGAAGAAGACACGGTAGAAGAAAAGAAAGAAAAAATACAAGGAGGAAGAGGATGAGGTAGAGGAGGACATTAAAGAGAAGAAGAAGATGTTTTCGGAAAAAGTGTCTATTAAACTATATCTGTAAATAAAGAAGGTTATGTCACGTTCTAGAATTCTACATTGAATTGAATCGGGCAACCTGCTAGTACGTAAATAACGATATATTTTCCTTGTTGGGCGTCGAACACCTCTCTAAACAATTGAAAGGTAAGGAATGGTCCTTGCAATAGAACGCCGATAACGGTCTAGGTTACTTATGACGTCATCGTATGCCTCCCGCCTCCTCCGTCACGCCTACTGCCGACGTCATAACTGGCGTCGGGTAGAGCAGCGCCTTTCACTGGAACTAGTGCAACTGGTCAGGAATTGCACCGACCAGCGACCACTATCTACACTCCTGAAAGGTCGTCGGTTGGATGCTCTTTCCGATTCTGATAGCAATTTCTCTGTCCGTGATCAGTATTGATCTCACATCTTTACAAAATCAATTATTATAAGTGCCTGTCGTGCTTGGAATGCACTTCCAAATTCCATCAGGTGCATTGAGAGTCGAGCGGACTTTATCTCATCATTAAGGAAATATCTCATGGAGAAAATGACTGCATCTGTCCAACCCTAGAGCAACTGCATGAAACCACAAAAACATTCACCTTCTTTGTATATAATATTTTTTTATAGATTATTGAAAATTGTCTCATCACTCACCACAATTCATCTGAGAAAACTTGTATAGAAACAACTATTTTAAATTATCTCTTCTTTTCATCATCCATTACCATTATCATAATTAATTTCTTTTAAAATTCATAGTTTATAATTATTCTTTATTTTCATCTTAATTTCATACCAGCTACTTTTATAATAAGCTCTTTTTATACTGTAACAAAAATAACTGCAACTAAATTCAAATAGAACAACTCTCTCTTAAACTTTACTGGTTAAGTGTCAAGAATGGACTAATCCTTGTGCAAACTTCGCCATTTCATGTAATTGCATCACTTAGATTGTCATTACTGTAATTAATATCATACAAATGAGATCATTGTACATAATTCTTTGCACTATAAAAATAGTATTTTCTGAGTTCACTACTGTATATATCTATGTGATGTTGATAGTTTTGATTTTAATCATTCATATTCAAATTTGTAAATTTACATGAATGAAGAAATATAATCTAATCTAATCTTTCGTATCAGAAAGCTAAGAACTCTAGATCTAGAGTAGACCAGTGCCTCCAACCTAGGGAATTTCTCCCTAGATCTAGGGAATTTCAAGGGATCTAGGGAGTTTAGTAAGATCTCTAGGTAAATTTCAAGTTTCTTAAAAACATCATAAAAAGTAGTATATTTGCTTAAATACCAGATTTTTAGTGATATTTGGTAAATTTTAAAGTTCGAAGGAAATTTTTACATACCAATATTGCGAGTCATTTTGGCAATCAAGCTTGTTTGGGTTGGTGACACCAACTGATGATTCTCTGATTTCAAATAATAGCGCTAGAAATGGTAGGCTAAGACTGGTCTACACGTAATTCAGCTAACTAATCTCCTCTTTCTTCCTAAGTCCATGCTTTTTATAGTCTAATTAAAAAAAAAAAACTATTATAACGATACCATTACATAAGCCTTTATGAGTCAGCACTAATGTGTTCCCCGATTTAGAGATCTAGGGAATTTTTCTCTTCAAAAGAGAGACATCAAGCTTGTTTGGGTTGGAGACACTGGAGTAGACTATGAGAGTTATCCGTGTGCGAAGGTCTGAAAGATACTGTTCCTTCCGACGATCCTTAAGATTCAACTGCACCTGTACTGAGCAAGCTAGAAAATAAGCATTTTGCCCAGTTTATTTTCATTAAAATCTCAAGAATGGAACCACAAATTGCCTTGAAAATGTACATGATTTATCATGAGGCTCCTGTTACGTAAGGAATTTTTATTATTTTTAATTCCTCACTTCATTTGTTTAAGCTTCAAGGCTAACAATCCTTGAAAGAAAACTGTCACATTTTTGTTCTTTATATTTCACATTAGTTCAAATTTTTCTACATCGAATTGGAAAACCAAACATCTTAAAACTCAATTTTTCTTTCCTCCCAATTCATGCTTTACTTCGACTTTCAACTAGATAATTAGATTTCTAACAATTTGAATTTCTTTTAATTTCATCAAAATCCTCCAAAATCTGAAAGGATATGTATCAATCTTTATCCTTTTACCAAACTTAAAGGAGATGCCTCCAATTAACCAGCTATTAGTTTTTTATTTATTTTATATATTTTTTGTCTTTTATTTAATTTTAGATTATCATTTCTCTACTCCCATTAAACCTACTTCTACTCCCATTAAATCTAATTCTACTCCCAAATAAGCTCAATTCTATGTTGAGTTCTTGCTTGCATCATTCGTCATTAAAAATTAGTGATTTTTTCGAATGATGACCACATGAATCTTGAGACTTGTGCTTGGATAATGAGGTGAGTGATGACAAGATGAATTCACAACATCATTCACCTCATTACCCACGCACAAGTCTTCAGACTCATGTGGGCCTTATCAGCAATAAAAAACAAAAAAAGAGAATCGAACTCGTGTCCAGCACAGGAGCAGTAGCCAGCCAGAGTCTTTACCAGTAGACAGAAAAAATCTTTACCAGTAGACATATGCTTCAACTAATTAGATCACCGTGGCTGAAATTCAGTTTTTTTTTTTTTTGGAGGATGATGCCCACATAGGTCTGAGACCTGTGCGTGGGTAATGAGTTGGATGATGGTGATTGATGAGTTGGACCTACAGTTTTAGGTGGGTTCCGAACCACCGGGAAGTGATTTTCAGCAGAGAACAGTGTCTTTTTTGCTGGCCATTCTAATCGGTCACCGTTACGAACGGGACCTACGGAACGCAGCTTATCTCTCTGATTGAACAGATACCTGCTACGGCTCGCGGCTATCACTTCCCAAAACGATGTTATCTGCTTTATCATCCCTTTATTCACCCGGTGGTTCGGAGCCCACCTAAAACTGTAGGTCCACCAATCATTGTAAAATAATTGTCCTTATTACTCACGGACTCAGGTGGGCTCCATCAGAAATATATTATTTTAAATTCCAATTTTCCAATTTCCCGGTCAAAACATCACTACCAGTACTATTCCCTCTATATTCCCTATTTTTTACAATTATTCTTCTCCTTCGTTCACCTATAACACATCATAATCAGTATTGGTATTCTGGGTTCTTTTTTTTACTAGTCAAGTTATTTTCCCCACTTCCACAAATTTTCTTGTTTCAAATACATTTAACAAACACCGATTACCTTAATGAATAATAAGACGAAGTTGTCACAACCACATTTATTAAAAATAGTGAGATGCTAGTTTCGGATGTTACTCCATTATCAAACTCAGGTTGTTTGAGATTGATAATGGAGTAGCATCCGAAACTAGTATCTCACTATTATTTTTAAGAAATGTGGTTGTGACAACTTCGTCTTATTTTTAATTATGGATATCTTCCACAATATCACCTTCACCACTACAAAGAAACCAATTTCCTTCTTCACCGTAATGTATTAATTATTTCAAGCAACATTCTCCAAACTCACCTCTACTTGAAAAAGTCTTTCAATTCTCAGGATTTTCTTTGTTCTACTCTTTTTGCTTTTTTTATTTTCCTTTCTTTTAAAAATTAAACAATTCTAGTGTCAATAGTACCAACCGTCTGCTGTCAAATATTTTTTATTGTCCAACATTTTCCTCAACTACCTGTTGGTATGATGTCATTCACTATTTCGAATTATCTTTTCTTCTAGTCTTTCCTCATATTTATTCTATTCTCTTTCTCTATCATTCAATATTTCTACAGGTACGTCAACAACCACATTTTTATTCTATTTTCTTAATCCCTAATTCTTGTTCCAACAGGTCGGCTACGTCAACTATCATTTTGTATTCTATTCTATTTTCCCTTATTTATTCAATTAATTATTCTGGCTTCAATAGTTACATCATCAACAAACATCTCTTCAATTTTTATTTGATTTATATTTTCCTTATATTTGCCTACTACCACAGGCAACGACATTAATATTCAGGTACCGCGGTGGCCGGTCAGTATATCATTTCCAAGAAACTTACGCAGGTTCGGGTGAGAGTATCGGCGCAGACCAGATGCGCAGAAGTGCGAATTTCCCACCACGTGTTCGCAGTGTTTCGGTTTGTAAACTCGCGTTCCGAGCTGGTTTCTATCAGTCGGCCACTCGCTTTACGCGCTTCAAGTTGATTAGTGGAGTTTTAGTCCAGTTGTTGTTTAGAAAAAGCTGAGTTTCTTCGTAAGTAACCGGTTGCATTTTATCGGGTATTTCTTGATCTATATAGTGCTAGAATCGGTCAGCTACTCGCTTTCTGCATTTAGTGTCCCACTGATCCTCCCAAGTTGCCAATAGTGCGGTGAGTTGAATAAACTGTGTAGTAATTTATTTTCTTCTGTATTGAAATTCTTCTGCATTGGTCTAGTGGAGATAAAGCTTCACTTTTGTGTAGTAGTTATTTTTTCTCATAAAGGTAGAAATCAAATGTATTATTCAATTTCAATTTTCTCTGCATTAACCTATTTCAGTGAAATTGTGTGACCTAGTTTTTTGCCATGTCTATTTTTTTAAACAAATAAATTGTAAAATAGCATTCAAGTCATGAAGAGATTCGCATCTTGAAATCCTTGATTGAGAAAACATGAAATTTTGAATAAGTACCTAAAGTTTTAACGTAACTTATTTCATATTTCTAAATCATGTAGTCCTAAAAATGTTTCTAAAATATATGCTTAGCCTATACTACTTCTACAGTTGTAATGATAGTTTTTAACCCTTGTTAGGTGTATTTGTCTGCTATCATGAATTTAACACAGAATATGAATTTAAGAATCATGTATTCGAATATAGTTGAATTTGTTTCTGTTTTATTCTGATACTTTATTTTTCTCATTGTAAGCGTGAACTTTTCTGCTTTCATGAAAGAAACAGTTATGAAAGAAATTTCAATTTTTGTCAAGAAGTTTCCTATTCTGATATATATTCTTCAATAATCCACTGCTACCATTTATTGGAGCGTTATATTTGACATCAGGAGATTTCTTTCATAGGGCGCCATAATTCATTTCAATGTCCTGTCTTATTTATTAGTAGTTATAATAATTCTTCCATTATTATTAACTTAAGTGAATTTAAGTGAAATTTTCTAACAAATATCCTACAATTAACAATAAATGCTAAATTTGAAATTTGAAATTTATTGATCACAAAACACTATAAATAAATATGGACGGTGATAAATTAAGAATTATAAGGAATCCAATTTCTCCAGTGGTTTTCATCCTTACATGAACTGTTCAAACTGTCGATTTTAATAACAATTATAGGCTTGTATTTATAAAAGCACTTACTTAAAGCCTAAGTCCCATCATCAGCGAACAGAAAAACGCGTCTGTTACTACTCACAGAAGTAAGTGCTCTTATAAAAAGCCTATAATAGTTATAAGGAATTCGTTATTTATTACTGAATATGAGATTGTTCATCCCATTATTTATGTAAGATGTTTCCACTCCTCTTAAACCATAAATTATTTAATTATTGATTCTATCTCTTTTAATGAGTGATTTTCTTCTGAATGAATTTTGAATACTTTTAGATTTAGGCTGAATTTCTTCTAGTTGAGAACTTTTCGGACTTGGGATTAGACTTTTCACTTCATCTTTATCACTTTATGTAACTTCTAACTATTAATAATAGATATTTATAACACTATTCAATACTTGGTTTTATTCACAATATTTGTTTGTTCAAATAAGCAAAGCATTATGAACAGTAATGACCTGTTCAAGCAGTCATGATGTTCACGAGCGTTCAAGATTGCTCTTATGAATGACCGAGTTGCTGTAACTTGATGCTATCGGCTTTATTATCACTTACCCGGTGGTTCGGAACCCACACATAACTAGGTTTTCCATGTTCGGTATGTCATAACACAAACGGTGAGGTGGAACTATTTATTCTTAAGAGTCTCCCACCAATAAAAACCATACACTTATTATTTATTTATTGAACGAGTTTGTATATAAGTATTTTTAATTTATTTTGTTTTTTTTAGGTTGTGCAACCATACCCAACTCGGATATAATCCTATTGCTAGTGAGTGATAGCGGTGGATATAACAGACATTTTATAAACCTTCAAAACAATAACGTGGTCTCATAATTTACGACTCTATAAACCTAGAGACAAGAGTTGGTGAGAAAGTGAGTGGGAGAGATATGTGCAGTGGGTAGCAGTGGCTACTGCTGGCGAATGTTTGCGGGAAGGCACATTTACGCCGTGCAAAAGGCTGAGGAGAGGATCAGAAGAGAGGAGAGAGGAGGTAGAGGAGGAGTCTCTGAGGAGGACGAGAGGATGCAGGAGGTGAGACTGACCGGCTTTGCGCCGAACACATCGGCTGAGGAGAGGCTAACCGCCAACGGAGGAGGTGGAGGAGGAGGACACACTAATGTGGGATTCCATGTCGACCCCGATGACCATCTTACCTCAAATAATTCGAGTGAGTACCGTACCACTCGATAATACATTGTACATTGTAGCTAATATTGTTTGGTGCATCACCCCCTTTTAACCGCAGTGTTATCAGGCACAGTACTGTCACAAAATACATTTCACTCTCAATATTTTTACAACTTCAACTGTCATTCCTGTGAAACAGAAAAATTCTGGCTACGCGAATTTAGAGTCGCTCTGTATTTCATGTAGGTATTTGCATTCCTTGTATTGGCAAAATACTCTAAATTCACGCAACCCAAACTAAGAAATTTTTAGAGTACTTTTTAATTTTTCCAACTTGCCAATTTCAAAATAGCATAATAATGATAAATGTTTTTTACATACTATAATAAGGGCTGAAAATGTCACCATGATATTCAATGCATGCCTCAACGTGTCTTCTTACATTGCATGCAACCTTTTTCAGTGTAGCAGCAGTGACGTTCGATTTAAGTCCTCAATTTTTTAGTTCATCTGGCGTATGCGGATTGTTTGAATACACTTGCCTTTAAAAATCGCCTCAAATGAAAATCAGGGGGGCTCAAATCCAAATCCCTCCATTGTTTAAGAACATTGTTGTTCTTGTATTGGACTTGGTGCATCGCCATCTTTATCCGATAGCAGTGATATCATACAGATTACTGCCACAAAATACATTTCCCTCTCAATATTTTTGCGACTCCAACTGTCATTCCTCTGAAGCAGAAAAATTCCGGCTGCGCGAATTTAGAGTCGCCCTGTATTTCATGTAGATTCTTTATTTTAGTCATTGATACCGTTTGAAAAAATCCTAATGAAAGTATTGACGCATAATACGTCCACATTACATACAGTAGTGTTAAATAATCATAATACGTCCACATTACGTCCAATCATAATGAAAGTATTGACGAATAATACGTCTACATTACATACAGTAGTGTTAAATAATCATAATACGTCCACATTACGTCCAATCATAATGAAAGTATTGACGAATAATACGTCCACATTACATACAGTAGTGTCTTTATAAAACGCAGGTTTGCAGGATTTATAAAACTTACTGAACAGGACTGCACAAATATAAGCGAAGTTGAGGTGTTTCATTTTCATGTTCTACGGTAAGTTACTCTGCTTCACATCACCAAGCTTACTTCTCCATTATTGCGCCTTTAATATACAGTAATATAATACTTTAATATATCCATGGCTTTGTTGCGCTTGTGTTGGGGCTTGACGAGATACGCGCGACGGTCCATGTTTAGCACTTAAAATAGAATTTAAAAAAAGGTTCCTTCATTTTTTTAATAGTAATTTGACGACTGTACCTGCTGTAACCTAATGGCTATGTAACTGAAATTATTGCATTGACGTGTCATACACCGCTAGAGCTATGCTCATCATAATGCGGTTTCATGTGACAGAATAATAATAATATATTAAAATACAATCAATAATCATTTACTCTACTTTTAATCAGTACGTATTTTAAAAAAATTATTTGTATACGTTTGTTTCTTGTTACAGTACATTTTACTACTGTACTTGTTTTTGCACATGGAAACAATCTGTATGAATAAAAAACAGACAGCTCGTTTATTGGTTTATCAGCAATAACACAGAAGCATACTATCAAACTGAAATATGAATCAGTACAACAGAATATTAAGAGATAGATAGGACATAAATAGATGTAATATTTTCATCATTAAATTTTCCTATTTCTTATCAATACAGTCTATTTCTGATTAAACATGCTTACAATAGGCTACCTGAAGAAAGATTACACCTTCTATAAGCTGATTAAATGTTGATTATTGATTGTTGTAAAAATTCATGACTTTCAAACTTAGTCCTTGAGTTCTATAGTTTTATATTGGAGGTATAGATACTGAATAACTATTATATATTGGACTCTTGGACAAAGCCCTTTGAAACAAATTTTACTATCACTGCACATGGCTGTTCATTCGTGTACATTTCACACGTACAAAACCAATCGAAACGAGTTGAGAATTTTAATGGTGACTTTTTATGGTATAACTGAAGGAAGTCTGGTCGAAAATGGTTTGCATCAATGTGAAATAACTGATAAGTCCTCGACATATTTATTTTATGCTGGGACATAGAGCCTAAAGATATGCACGTGCTAATGGAACTGTACCCACTTCATTTTATTTCCTTGAACTTCAAATTGACCATACAAATTAGAAAATAAATATAATAGGAGAAATAATAATATATTTATTTATTTTAAAATAATTTAGACGAATTTTTGAGGTCCATGTTCAATTTAAACATTTGTTTGCAAATAGAAAACTTGACCAAAGTCAGAGAGAGAATTTATGCGGAGTGATTTCTTTATTTACTTCGAGGGTCATTTTAAGGCCGTCCGCACATACGTTCTACGACATGTAAAGCGTTGTAAATGTGTGGCTGTGAGTGCGGATGGCCTCAACAGTAGTTTTTTATCAATTTTATTTGAATGTTTATATTGAAGATGACAATGAATAATAAAAATATATTGCGTTTGCCGTCTGACTGAAACCGATGATAGGTTGATGTAATTTTTTCAAAAAACGTCATTTTGGGCGTATCTTGGGAAAGATTTTCTAATACATTCCTTAGCATGCGTCTAGGGTCTCAACTGTGCATGTGTACCAAATCTTAAGTTTTTTGGTTCTCGAGAAATGACGATAGTCAGTCAGCATCCATGTAGGCTAGATTTTGATGATGCTGCCAAACAATAGGTCTATTAATACATATTAATATTTATAGTTTATATATAAATGACTAAAAACAAACATTTTAAAAACTTTTTTTTTTTTTTTTTTTTTGGAGGATGAAGCCCACATAGGTCTGAGACCTGTGCGTGGGTAATGAGTTGGATGATGGTGATTGATGAGTTGGACCTACAGTTTTAGGTGGGTTCCGAACCACCGGGAAGTGATTTTACAGCAGAGAACAGTGTCTTTTTTGCTGGCCAATCTAATCGGTCACCGTTACGAACAGGACCTACGAGAACGCAGCTTATCTCTCTGATTGAACAGACACCTGCTACGGCTCGCGGCTATCACTTCCCAACTAGCAATGAATATTTCTCTAACAATATAATAAATTTATTTCTCAAACAAAAAAAAACATTACAATTTTTAAATAATTATTTATTTAAACACACAAATTGCCAAATTTGCTCAATTCATTCAGTAACTAAGCCAAGGTAAAAGCCTCTCAATAAATTTTAATAGTAGCCTACTTTCCTCTAATAACGACTATCTTTCAATAGTAGTTATTAGTCTATTATTAGGTTGTATATTAATACGGGAAATGAGAATTATTAATAGAATATTACTTACGGTTTATGCATTCCATTTATTCCAGAAATATTTCCAATAATATGGTGAGGCTTCAATTCAGAGAAATCATGATGTTGAAGATCCATCTTGTTTCCACTAATATGTATTATAAACTTAAATAAATTTCCATTCAAAAGTGTTTTTTAAGTTTATAATCAGAGAAATCGGTATAAAATGAATAACTCATTCAATATTTGCTTTGAAATTACTGTTCTACCCTCCTTCCAAAACTATATAAAAAAAATATTTAATCAAATATACCAACAAATTTACCGACTAAATAATTTCATTAAATTCAACGTTTATTTAATGTTTTTAAGCCTTTATAGCCAAGCTCCAGCGAAAGATACCCTTTGAATTTAAACATCACAATAAAGAGGTGAATTTGATGACGTAATCACATAGAATTTCTCTGCCAATCTGCAAGGAAATGATACAGCACGAGTGACAAGTGTTGACAATAGACACGGTTGTGCAAATTCCATTAATGTGTTAGCAGGGTAGTCAAACAGCATGCATGGGCGTAAACAATAAACTCGATTTCCGGTTTTTGGTGGAATTTCCGGAAGTATGTGTGAAGAGGCGTCTGCCTTCGCTGCCAATTCATTCAGATAACTACTTTGATTCTAATTTTGGAAAGGGAGAATAGTGACATCTGTTAGAGACAAGAAGAATTTTGGAAATGCAAGGTTATATCAAAGTTATAAAAAAGTGGATTTTCCCTAAATGCGTGGCCAGATGAGATAAATCTAGTATTTAGGCGGAAAATAAAAATCAACTTTTGTATAACGAAATCGATTATTTCGGCAAAATTTATTATAATAATATATTTATTTTTTGCATTTACAATCACAGATAGTTTTGCAAACGTCAAATTTCGTTCTATAGAGGTAAATAATAATAATATCGTGTGACCTGGCTGGCTCAGGTCTGGTGTCAGAGTTATCAGGTCGCACCTGAATAAGTTCAGGGCCTCTGACGTGACTTAACGACTGTTTTTTAGGCAGCCGGGACCGACAGCTTAACGTGTCCTCCGAAACACGGGAGTGGCCTGAGGTAAAAACGTTCGGTCAGAACTAGGATCGAACCCGGGACCTTTGGGCTAGCAAACCAGCACTTAACCCACTCGGCTACGGCCACTCCACTCTATAGAGGTATTCGTTAATGAGAGATCGTCTAGATAAGATTGCAATGTCAAGAAACATCATAAAAATTATTTGCAGAGGATTTCTTTATTTTTAAGTCCATTGTATGGAGGTTTAAAATTGCAAATGCTTTAAAAGGAGATATATGAATAGTTTAAATGGGTCTTTTGCACTATAACCCCGCATTTCTTAAAAAGTGAACACAGATCATTGAACAGTAGATTCCTAACCTGACCTAACATAACCTAACCTATACTCCATTCAGCGAAAGGAGAGACAGATGTAAACAACGATGCGCGTGCGAGAGTGTACCTCCGAGCAACGAGACCGATTCACAGTAGCTGCGGACGTCTTTTGTTAATAGTTGCTACATTCTTGCAAGTTCCTTTCTCGATATTGGAATAAGATATCAAAAATCTGATTGCATATTCGGAATCAGCGCAAAATTTTACATAAACCTTCAAAAAATGATGATGATCCATCAATTATTAAAAAATGACAATTTTCAAAATTCGATTGAACGGCGATATTGCATGAAACCTATGCAAATTACTATAGTAATGTACTAAACACAGTGGCGTAACGTACACCCCCAGCAGACCCAGTGGCGCGGGGGGGGGGGGGGGCTTAATAAAAATATTTTTTTTCAAGAAATGGCCCATGCCCAGACTGAAATATATAAATTTTATAAAGAAATAAAACTGAAACACTGAAGGAAAAAAGGAAGAATGAATAAGCTAAATATTGTCAGGTCAATGTTTATTGTTTACTTTATCAATTCGCAGATAGCTTTAGTGAAGAAATTCAGAAGCAGGATGTTGGGACATACTGAGGACAAAACACTCTTCAAACAAACTTATCTAGACTGTTATAAATCATGACAGCTATGTCTCCACAGTGCAAATATTAGAGAAAATTAATATTATTTTCCCATCGAATTCCTCAATGTATATTAGCATACCGGTATATGATGTAATGGAAAGTGGGGAGTTGTGTAGAAAACAAAGTCAATATTTTTCTTCAAACAGTATTTTGAATCGTCCAGTTAGATGCATGTACGTGACCGGTAAATTGGCCTAGAGTAAACCGTATTTATTAGTAAACCGTATAAAAAACAAAGTCAATATTTTTCTTCAAACAGTATTTTGAATCGTCCAGTTAGATGCATACACGTGACCGGTAAATTGGCCTAGAGTAAACCGTATTTATATTAATTGAGTTCGTGATCGTGAGTTTTATTATTTGGAGTGCCATTTTTTTCATATCTATTCTATTTTTCAACATGCTGCGTTTATGGTATTGTGATGTTGTACGGTCATGTTTTAGTGATTTCTATTTTTTATCGACTAGTACATTTTTTTTAAATGTTCAGAAGCAATATTTATACTCTTGATATATGGGATAAATTAAATGATTATTGTATAACTATATAAATAATAGTTTTGGTTAATTGTGTCAGTTCTCCCAAAGCAGTGGAATTTTTTTTAATAATAGGAACAAGTACTGTATAAGTAGTCTACGTTTTCTCTCATCTGCCAAAAAAGAATAAATTTCTGAAATTTTTTCTCTTCTCCTGACTTAGCAATTTCGCTGTAATTTAGATAAAATGCCTTTTTATTAAATATTGAGCCTGTGTCCGTGTCTGCAAATGAGGCAAATTCTGAGAGAACACATTTTCTGGGAAAAGGAGCGAAGGTGCTAACAAGGAGAATGTGCATCCTATGGAAGACATCAATTTCAAGGTTTCTAGGTTTCAAGATTAATTATTTATAATAATTATAATCAACTCTCAACTATTTCCATCTTTCAGGGGCCAGTAGGCTAAAGCCAAAATCATTAGAATATGTAACTGTCGTGTCTTCATCTGCACTTTCAGTTAAAGACATTGTCAATTGATGTATGATGAATTGATTGTTATGTGATGAAGGTATCTATAAATATGTTTGCAAACTAAAAATGTTCAAAAGCACAATACAACGTATACAACGAACAGTCAACGATCAATTAACGAACAGCATAAGTGAACCGGTATTGAACTTTGCACTGTGAGCGTTCACCGTTCAGTGTCACACTGAACCCACTGTGAACTGGTAGCAGCCAATCGAGTCACCTACTCCGGATATGAGTCATCATCTTTTCACAAGAAATTCACTCACACAAACGCAACCATTTGTTTTGCTCTGTCTCTCCTTTCCGTGAATAGAGTATAGTATAAACATCATTTCCTAACCGGGTCGTAGGTTAGGTTAAGAATCTACTGTTTAATGATAATTTTTAAGAAATGCGGGGTAAAAGACCCCAAATCATAGCCCCAAACAATGCATGGTAACATTCATTCCAAAATAATTAAAACTGAATTGAAGTAGAATACAAAATACCCTTTGCTCAATTGTTTAATGTTTTATTCGCTTTGTGTAAACTAATAGCTTATAGTGTCTTATAACAGGGCTTTTTTCATAGAAGATGGTGCTTTCTCAGTGGCTGTGTAAGCTATAAAGGTGCTTGCTCAGTGGAGCATCCAATACTCGAGGATAATCACCATTGCAAAATCAAGCACAGCTGTCTTGCTGTGGAATATTATATGACAATTGGAGCCTTGTGAATACCTCCATTCGACAGCATGTATTTGATTTTGCAATGGTGATTGTCCTCAAGCACTGGATGCAATCAAGCCCTCAGTCGCAGGTTTAGTGGATGAAAGATGCTTTCGGATGAAAATTATGAATAGTTTGAGTCTTAGCCCCGACCTTTATAATAACAGTACATGGTAGCATTTATTTTAAAGCAATTAAAACTGTATTGAAGTAGTAAGTAGGCTATACCACACTGAAAAAGATGGTGAATCTTTGTATCCCATATCGTATATTCTAGCCATATCTGAATAGGGAATAATAGCCACGAGGCGTAGCAGGTATCTGTTCAATCAGATAGAGATAAGCTGCGTTCTTGTAGGTCCTGTTCGTAACGGTGACCGATTAGATTGGCCAGCAAAAAAGACACTGTTCTCTGCTGTAAAATCAATTCCTGGTGGTTCGGAACCCACCTAAAACTGTAGGTCCAACTCATCAATCACCATCATCCAACTCATTACCCACGCACAGGTCTCAGACCTATGTGGGTTTCATCCTCAGAAAAAAGAAAAAAAATCATGAATTATAAATTCCCATTGAACCAGTCCTTCCAATAATAAGAGGAAAACCCCAATCTATTCTCATAGAACTATAGATAAATATAGTATCTACCCCACACTGTATGTACAGTCATTCAAATCTCCCTAATTGCCTATTATTTCCAACAATAATACGGTTACAGTACAGTATTTCAAAATTCTAGTAATAGATTGTGGAATATTCATTTGTTTACTCAATAATAATTATTGGTGAGATATTCCATACTGACTATTATTTTTGTATTTATTTCGTCGAAACAATGGTTATAATAGAATAATCCTGCTACTGTATGGTGTATAGACCCATAATTTCCTCTCAGCTACAATATTTTAAATATCAATATGAATATGATGAATATTAAACCATTTTCTCTGAGATGCATTACTTTCTTTTTCTTAGGTTCATCGATTTGATGGAATTTACATTTAAAAAATAACTGTAGAATGAAGCTACTCAGTATGCGCGTATTTGCCAAGGAATTTCAATTCCATACAGCCGTTGAGATTCCAAAGTGTACTTTGTACCTGTCTTCTTCCACTGCATGAATCGGATTCAAGAGAAAGAGTGATAGAAAATGATCAGCTCTTTACACAATGTGCAATTTAAATAAAAAACTTTCACTATAATCAGACGTAAACAGTTCATCATTCTCTCAATACGCAAGTACATCAAATTAATGATACAGAGTAGAGATTGACTGACTTGTGACTACAATTCAATCAGAAATGGAAGTACTAATTTAAAAGATAACAGACGTGTGAAATCTGAATAACTGGAATGTAACATTTAACCATTGAGTCAATGGAGAAGTTCAACAAATTGTGCTTGTTTTGTAGACTATAATTTATAATTTCTGAATGAACAATAATGCGAAATCTAATTGGAGTGATCGCACCTCTTCTTCAAAGCAAATAAACTTGATTTTCCCTGATCTGATTCCCATTGCTTTCTTTTATTGACGTAGCCTAATCAATGCAAAAAGTGAGTCATCGGTTTCATAGGGAATATCATGCAAAAAAGTAGCAGATATTTACTTAATTGGACAACTGCTAATTTATTATTTATTTATTGTGACAAATTTACAACGAATGTGAAGGTGCAGCACATTGAGGTTAACACAGACTAAAAATTTAAGATTTGCTAAAAACCTTCACTCGAAAAATAGCTTGAGTTGTATCCTGTTCAAATTTGTGGTTGGAATAATTCTTGTGAAAATGTTATAATCACTAGACAAAATGTGTCATTAGTAGCCTTAAGTGTTTGCGATTTTTCATAGATCTTATAATAAATGTCCGATATTCTCTCCATACCACAAATTCTGGGCTATACACAATTTTCCTACACATCGTACAGAAATCAAAGGTCTAACAGATCTTTACCAGGCCAATGCTGTTTTATCATTGCAACTTTTTTTGTATATATAAAAATGGATTAAATAATTTCATCTTCACCCACCCACAACATCTCATCACCAGTCTACCAACGCAGCATCAACAACTATTTGTCTATTAGCCAATAAATTGAGAGTTAGTGATATTCGACTCAGATTTGGCAAATAAATTATTGATATAAATCTCTTTGAGACTAGTATTATGCTATGCTATTAAATGCCATCACATTATAATAGCATTCATTATAATTACGCCAGCAAAGAACAGTACCAATGAAAAACTTCAATTTCAATGCCAAGTAGTCTTTTCCCCAATAACATTACACCAAATTATTTTTTACCAAGTGTGGGAATAGAAAGAAAATGAACCTTGCGAACAGAAATTTCTATGATATACTTTCTTCAAGGTATCTAGACTATGAGGTAGGCTACGTGTTTGAGGAATAGAAGGTATTCATGGTACTTCACGGAACTATTGCTCTAACTGGTCAGGAACTATATAACTATGGAGTCTTTGTCCAGAACTATCGTTTTTTTTATGTACTTCGAAGTAGGATCCAACGAATTCACTGCTCACTATCCTAAAAATGAAAAGCACTTTTTAAATAGCTCAAAAATGGAGGAGAAGGTTGATTCTGATGCTCTTTCACCACCCCAATTGAAGATTTTGATGACCTCATTAACAACCAACAATATTGTTATCAGGAATATGCCTAGGGAACTTCTGATAGGGTTTCAAGATCCATATAATATATTGATTAACAGATGAACTTTTGAGTCTCATATTTAACTCATACCTCAAGAATTGAGAATCTAACACTTGATTTGTGTAATGTAAGTTTTAAGCACAGTAGGCTATTGAGCAATACAAATTTCACAATAATAAATTGTTGACTGTAAGTGTTGTGGTTCATGAGCAAGGCTTTTATACATAAGAGACTCACGCAATAACTTAAACACAACTTGGATGTATACAAGTATGGTCTGATACTCTACTCAGAATTCAAAGCAGCAAAGGTTTGATTTTTGTGAGCAAAACATTCCAATAATAACAAAACAGTTATCTCTTAATTTAATTGAATCTTGAACAAGATTTCATAACAGTTAATCATTCACAATGTGAAAAGGAGATGAATTAATACTCTATTTGAATTAAGATTTTGGTTTTAGAAGAAAACTTCAATCTGAACAATTCCAATATTTCAAATTTAATGGCAAACTCATGCTGATTGGTAATTAGCTGATTTCTTGAATCGCGTCATGCCAATATCTCAATGCCTTCTAGTGTTCATGTCACAAACCATTACCACAGTCATAATATACTCATTAATCCTATTTGACACTTTTACAGCAGTTTCTGGTTATCAATTATTATAACGAAAAGTAAACATTTGATAGTGTGTGAAAAAAAAAAAAAAAAACACGATATTTTCTTTCGGTTAGGCGTGATAAACTACGCCGCTAGAATGCGCTACAGTCGAGTCGGACAAGTGGTATATTCGGGGAAGTGGTTTCTGAACTTATAAGATGTCATGTGATAGTCGGACAAGTGGTATATTCGGCAAATGGATTTTCGGTCAAGTGGTAACACGTACTTTCTTATTTAATGACAAGTCTTAAAAAAGTCGGACAAATGATATATTCGGAGTAATGGATAGTCGGACAGATGGTGGCTCCCCCTGTCAACTATCGTTGCCTTAAATTCTCTCTAGCCTTAAAATACGACTTTCGTTTATCAAATTTTGATGTCACAGACCAAAGCTGTTCTAATTTTCTCAATAAGTTTATTGCCCTAGTTATGGAGTTGAAATCGAAATTTGAATGTGTGAAAGATCTTTTTGCACAACTTGTACGATTTTCATGTTTCTTGGAGACGAATAGCACGTGAAACTGAGGTATGAAAACGATTGTTTTCAAGCTCGCTAAATCTATTTTCTTTAGATCCTTTTCTTTCTATTTTTTATATTATATAATCACTATAAGCTTTATTATCAATCACCTACTGGTTCGGAACCTACCTAAAATAGTAGGTCCCCCCCATAACATGGCTCAAAGGGCGAAGTAGAACTGCCTGTAAGGGTCTCCCCACCAATAAAAGCCATACCCTTACTATTATTCAATATTCTATTCTTTTAGATATTTTCTTCTAGATACCGTGCATGGTTTTAGATTCTCTCAACCAACAGCAGAATAGAATAGAATAGAATAGATTTTTATTCCTTCAAGTACACAAATATACAATTGGAAACGTCTACATATAGTCTACAATATACATCTACAATACAGTTATAATAGTTTATCACAACATATCCCATTCGTCCCACTTAATATATTTATAGAAAAATCGTCCCAATTTCAAATATAACGGAATTCATAAACTTCAGATTCCTTTGTGACGTGGTTTCACGATATTTTTTTAAAGCCATATTATGCTTCGTACACTCAATTAATTTCATGCAGTTAAAGATAGTGCCTACTTCATTTTTCCAAGTAATTTCTTAGCAAAATACGGAAGTCTACAATAATAATTGTCAGTCACGCAATATTCTGGAATGTCAGGAGTGCAGAAAACAAAAAGAATTTAATACAATTAATTACCGTTTAGAATAACATCACACTTCTAATATTGACAGTCGCTGTCATGTGCGGTTAACACCTACAATAAACGACGTTATCCAACTTTAATTTTTGACATAATTAAGGAAATTGGTTCTGATATAAACCTAATAACCAACCCACTTACATAACCAGTCCAACACTTATGACAATGAAACGCACTAATTATTTATCAGCTAACATCTTCTTCCCACCCAGCAAAAATGTCAACTTCGCGCTCTGTATTTAATTTCAATTTTTGTAATTAAAATCTAAAACAATGAAAAAGGTAAAGTATTGCGTAATTTTGCGTTGATTTGTACCGTCGTCCTTGACCTTGGAAACTGTGCGAATTTCCCGAACGGATCTTTAACCTGTGTATGTTTTCCGCTTCTGTAAGCTTTTCCGGCTGTTTGATTCGTTACACTAAATTTACTGCTTTTTTATTTCCCATCAAAATAGATCTGTTTGTTATTTTCTAATGAAGCGTATTAAACACATTCAGGGACGAAGGAGTTGGTGTTTGGTGTCAAACAAGACTCATTTAAATAATCAGTTTATTTAAATTGTTTGTCAAGATTCTCGGATGTAGTTGCTGATATTGAATTACAATTAAATACGAGATTCCATTTGGATAATAATATATATAATTATATTTTATTTCGCCAAAATACAAAAATACAAATATAAGAAATTCACAATATAAAGTGTATAACACATTTTTGGCACAGCCAGCAAAGTAAATATATAGATATAATATAAATATATAATAAAAATACTCCTTTCGCAGGACCTGCAAAACTTAGCGAATTTCTGTATTTTTTCAAATATTTATGAATATCTATAGGCTTTTTTTAATTTCTGGAAAAAAACACGAAGCGTTCTGTACTCTAGGGACCCCAAAACAAGTTTATATCGAGGTTCAGGGTGAAAGTAGCACATCACGACCAACTGCAATATTTACATTTCAAGAAATTCGCTCAAACCCTCCCCCCACGAAATTAAAATAATTTGAAATTAAAAAAAACTAGCTCCATATTCGCTTTTATCACCAAAAAATACTGATAACTAATCACTTTTTTCATATTGCACAGAAATTGACAAATTAAAAAATTTTCGACGCCATTTTGAAAATGGCTGCTTTTCTCAAAACGCACTGGTTTTTCGAGGTGGATGAGTTGAAATTCGGATTCAGCGCCTCAAAAACCATAAGGAACAGTCAAGAAAAAAAAAGATTAAAGTTTTTTCCTGAAACACTTTTTTAGCACCAAATAACTAACTCCATAGGGCAAGATACAGCTTTTGACAACAATGGTTTTTTCTTGATATCTTGAAAATTTGTTGAGCTAGAAGGCAGTGCAATACCTTAAAATTTTTGACTCCATGAGCTCTATCTTAAAGTCTAACAATAGAACTAAAATTTTCAAATACAACCCTTTTTTTCTTGAAAACCCCTAATTTTGGCGGGAAAATACCCCCGAAAAGGGGGTTAACCTTTTTGGATTTTCCTGGCTAACGAACTTGTCCAAGCTATTCACAAGAGGAAAGTGTATACCAAATTTGGTGGAAATCGGACATCTCCTTCAAAAGTTATCGTGCTATCAGACACATATATATATATATATATATATATATATATATATATATATATATATCTACATATATAACATTTTGTGCCACTATGATTTTTGTACTCTGGGGGCTCCAAAACAAATTTCCATCATGGTCCCGGGTGAAAGTCGCACATCACGACCTGCTGTAATAGCTGAATTTGAAGAAATTCGCTAAAAGATAAATAGTTGAATATGTGTAGGATAGGATTAGGATATCCGTTAAGTGTCTCCCTCTAGACTGGACTCAGCTAGCAAGAAGACTAAAAAAGACTGAATGTGAGAGAGATGACAGCGACAAGAATTCCGAACATCGCAGATAAGGAAAATGTTCTCAAAACGTTTGAATGGAATGCCACCTGGTCGTTTATGAACCCTTGCCTTGCTCCAACATGCGCCACATTTTTGAAGATTTGCTTTTAAAATGCAACTTTTAAAGCATAAACATGTGAGTTTATCGTGTAAACACTGGTAATTTTTACGTAACTTTAAACTTCCATCGGTAAAGAGTAAAAAGGCACTGTCATATTGATTGATTTCATAGGTTTAATAAAAAACTCATTGTGTTTTTATACAAAGCTACAATTTTTTGGTAACAAGATTTGTTACCTGAAAATGTAACAATCAACAATCTCAATTGAGACTTCACCGTCTCTGATTTCTGGAAGATTGGTTAAAGTTTCATTTCTAATTTTATCCAGCTTATAGCTATCATATTTTTCTGAGAAAGTCAATTTCATTGCTTCCAGTAACTTTCTGTTGCCATTTCCAAACTCCACACTTTCAACTGGACATTATTTTATTTTTATAGTCTTGTTCTGTTTCGTTCTACATTTATTTGTTTGTAATAGAATAAAATGATTTGCTAATGTGCCACATTAGAAGTTGTATAACTTGAACTTTCCCTTCCTTTTGTAGTAAGTTATCCTTTTCTATGGAAGATACTTTTAACGTTTCAACAAAATATTTAAATGTTTTGTTCATTGTTTCCATCTATCTTTTTCATGTAAAATTTTCATTATGTCACCTTAAAAACAAATCGAGAAAAATCGCTTTGAAATTTCGGAAAATCCATATATTTTTACTTTGACTCCTAAAATACACCCTAAATGATAGGGTTACATATTGAAAATACCTAGTATCTTTAGCGAAATGGTGTGCTCTTTCCAACAATGTCATCATAATTCCAATCCGATCAGTAGTTTTTGAGTTATTGAGCATTTAATGGCGGGAAGTGAGCGAGTCTCGAATGTCATTAAATCGAGATATCTCGACAACAAAGGCCCCATTTCAAAAACGTCACTGAACATTTTTTGTCAAACCGACTTTTACACCTTACATGGGACACCCTGTATAAATGTTGTGTTCATGGTTTCTATATATATTTTTGTATTCCAAGATTATTTTTTATTTGTTTGTGAATAAATACACATTTGAAGTACATTAAGTACCCCAGTGTCACAACACGAATCTCCGTACCGTATACTTTATTATACATTACTGAAAATGAAATGTTTGGTGCACAGGTACATGATTGGAACACTTCTATCTCAATAACATATTGTTCTCTATTTCTACATCACCGGTCGGGACTTAGTCTTCCGCTACTGACCCTAGGAACCCCATTATGTCCGGCCTGAACCGGACCGGTCCGGCGGGGGGTCGTCCGACAACCAGAGACCACCATGACCAGCTGTGCAAAAACATAAAACAAATGCGGGCAAAATAAAAGCAACAGACTGGTATACAAACAGTCTACCACAATAATTCACTGCGCGCAGATTCAGAGTCAAGGATAACTGGCGACAATAAATAGTGAACGCTACGCACTCCATTCTAGCAGTGAGATACATTGTAATATATGTATATTTCTGTGTCTTATACCTGCTTATAGACACCTGATATAACTATATATTATATCTAGAAGCAAGTTTCTTCTGCATGAACGAGTTTAGCGTTTCGCGCACTCATGTCGCGTGCTGGAGAGCTAAACACATGTGATTGTGGTTGCTCAACTCCAGCATTCACACACATGTGAGTAATTCCAGTTATGTATTTAGTTATGTTGGCTAAATACGTGGAAATCTGTGGGATTCCCAGGACAACTTTGTAGTAATTGTTGTACATCACTTAGGCGTCTCTTGAACAATAGCTAGATAATTTGGGAGGGTTCTTTTTCTCTTACTTCTTCTTTTACTTCTCCTCCTTCTTTTTCTTCATTTATCTATTTATTTGTACATTCCAAGAAAGAAACAAATTGATGCCTGGTTTCTCATTGGTTTTGTAATTCAGTAGCTATTGATTAAATTGTGGCCCTAAGGCCTGTTTCACACATACCCGGCGGTCGGGTAACCGGTGTACCCAGCTGTGAACACATTGTATCATATGGAGCACTTCACACTCACCCAATTTTTGAATTCATATTGATACGGGTTCTAATTGCTAAAATAAGGCTGGCAACACTAAAGTTCACACTTGCACTTTATTTACACAAATTAGTCTATTTACACAGATTAATTGGAAGTTCAATTAATTAAATAAAAACAGATCATCAAATGACAAGCTAATACTTATTTTCAGTAATTATTTACAAGAATTAATGAATAAGTAATTACAGGGTGATCAATAATAAAAGAAACAAGAGTCCAATGAACTGTACAATAATGTCGAAAGAAACTATAAAAAGAGCAACTAATCACTTACAAAAACACAGTCCAATTCGTTATTTGACAGTCCCAAATAATATCACTTAACACAACGTCTTTAAGCTATTAGTAAGCTGCATAAACAGTAAACACTTGTCTCTGCACTTGACACTGTCTAAAGACTGAATAAAGCACTGTTTACTCCACTGGCACTGGATTGTCTCTCTCACAAGATCTGTAATACAATCTGTCATGCGGGTTTGTAAAAACTAAACTCTCTGGTTCACGTGGACTCCTTTATATAGCTGTTTTAGTTGTATAATTTCAAGAATTGGAGGTCACCAGACGCTTCGAGAATCTTCAAGAATGCTTGGAATATAGACCTCGATTGTTCAGGAAGAATGTAGAAATCTTGAGAAATTTAATTGAGTGAGAGAGTTGCACACTAGAAGAATAAGAGTAACAAAGACATGTGAAGAGCAAGAGAATGAATATTGGATGTCAAAGTCACGTACGACCATGAATGGAATGATCTACAGTAGAAACAATTAGTCTGGACGCGCGGCCGTTTGGTAGTCAGCCATGGCGAGGGGAGTGTTTATCGCTCATTTCTAAAAACATGTGTCCCGTGCGACGCTGCAGATGTCTTCAAGGTCAACTAGTCAAATTTTACAGGACGGCTAGTAGTGGAACCAGAGCCACGCGCCCAGACTAATTGTTTCTACTGTACGTAGAACAACTGCATGAATAACTGCTTGTTTACTTTTGTAACAATATGATACAATATAATTGTTTTTTTGTGTTTCTAAATAATAATAGTTTAATACAGAACTCTGCTGTAAAAGCACTTTCCGGTGGTTCGGAACCCACCTAAAACTGTAGGTCCAACTCATCAATCACCATCATCCAACTCATTACCCACGCACAGGTCTGAGACCTATGTGGGCTTGATCCTCAAAAAAAAACTGAAAATAAATTATGCCGGGTATGTGTGAAACAAGCCTTTGGGCCGCTATTGAATTAATAGCTACTGAATTATTTATTGAACGACTGAGAACCCGGGCATAAGTTACATTAAAAGATAGACTAGGAAATAGTTGACTACAAATAACTAATTATTATTAAAAACTTATGGAAACAGACTGTAAAAAAAGCTCTGAAAAAAGAAAATAGTGATTTATAGATGATGCTATGTGAGGAATAGTTTATGAATATTCTACTTGGTTTAGATCACATCGCAGAGTACCAAAGTATTGAATTTATAAATGTGGTTGTGACAATTTCGTCTTATTATTCATTATGGATACCTTTCACAATATCACCTTCGCCACTACAAAGAACGTTACCAAAGTATTAACTGGTCAAGTTATAATATACAGTAGTCGCGCTAATCTGAGCCTCGGTAGTCCGAGATTCCGTGCAACCCAAGGTACCTAAAAAATAAACATTAACCTGAAAATACAAAATATTGACTTTGGACAATTTTTTCAAGCAGTAAACGCCGTCTACTTTATAAAGTAATTCATGTATTTGTATATCTTCAATAATAGTTCAAAAAAATTTGTCTATAAAATTTTGAAGAAAATACTGTTTTTTTTTTGTTGTTTTCCGTGTAATCTGAGTAATTCGAGGTACTATTAGCCCCAACCACCTAGAATTATCGAGACTACTGTAGTTATAAACTGGTTCGTTTTCGAATTTATTTTCAAATTCCAAACTTACAATTTAATAATAACTGTAATATCCAATAACTCCATCTAATATATTATATGGAAGCTAACCCCTCTCAGTCAATTAAACTAGATAGGCTAGCGTAATAATTAATCAGGATAGGCTGAACTAGATAGGCTGTAATAATTAATCATCTACATAATTGCCCTAATAAATTACTGACAGTTCTATAATTCTAGTGGTGAAATATAGTATATAAATAAAAATTCCATAAGAAAATATTTGAATTGTCAAACATAACATTTCATACCTCTATCAAATTTTAAATGTGTATTGCAAGTATACCTGACTGTTCCTGAAATCATTTATCATCCTAACCCAGAGGCTATTGATTATGTTAATTTTTTGCAGACCACAATTTAGCAAATAATTTATTATCTGAATGTATCCTGTATCTTACATTATAATCGTAGACTCCAATGACTATAATGCCATTCACCGTATCAGTTTTTTGCAGTTGAATATTGCAAGAGTATTGCAGGAACCCAAAGCCATTTACCGATAATTTTGATTTATTATCTACTGTAATATATATCATTAGTCATGATTTTCGTATTAGCTACCAATTAATCATAAATTACGACCATGTGCAAGAAACTGAATTTCGCTCTGATTAGATAAGAATCGAATCGCTTGAAATTGGGGATAATTAATAACGGATATTAAAGTATGTAATCAAGTATAAGGAAAATAACATAAATCTAGTTTTTATTGCAAATTTTATGCAAATTAAGATGTTAATACAGTGTTAATTGATCTGCCAATAGTCTGCTCTGATTAACTTCACTTGCAAAAATACAGGCTTCAGTTTTAGCACTATAAAGACGTTTTGCTTGACCTAAAACTGCTAAGCTCAGACCCTGAACTGGGTGCTTTACTGGCGGCAATTCAAGTTCAGCAGATGACGTCACAAACCGGAAGTACCGGAAGCTATTTAAGAAAATTTTAATATTTTAGTAGGTACGATAAGTTTTTTAGTAAAGAATAGGCTACAAACAAAAAAATGCCATCGTCGCAGATAACAGTAGCAATTTGTGAAGCTTCATTGGAATCGATTATGAACTATTAACATCTTTTCTTTCTTCTAAATTTTAGTTCCGTATTCCTAGTTTTACTGCATTTTATCTTCCTCTATTTATCTTCTCCATATTATCTACTTTTGTTTCTGAATGCTCACAAATACTGATTTTTTGTTTTAAAAATATATGAATGATTTGCTGAATATTAATAATAATAATAAGCGTATGGCTTTTAATGGTGAGGAGACCCTTACGTGTAGTGAATTAATGAATAATGCAGACTGACGTTGGAACAGCCATTTAAATATTATTAGCACACGAGATTCCAGATTGGTCAGATCGAAAATGGCGTTACAGTCGTAACTACAGTATCTCATGTGTTCATAATTGAAGTGGTTTTGACAACAACACAACATTAGTTTTATTCATTACTAGCAGCTACCCGTCCTTCGTACGGATTATGTTTAGAAATATGACTAAATAAATATGTTTCGGCTTTTTTTATAGCAACGATCATGAAGTTGTTAGCAGCTTAGTAAACAACTTAGAACGTAAACAATTCAGTGACAGTTATCAGAGAGAATATTTGAGAACAGCTGATTGATATATCATGATAAATTACGTGATTTGTTCTTATGTGGTAATAATAGTGCTACCTGGCGAATTCCCAAGAGCCTAGCACAAACCGCACCTTCCTAAAATGTTAATTTTTGTTATGATAAATTTAAATTAGAAAGTTTTGTTTTTTTTTCAACAAAGAAATAATTGATGAAACATAAGATGAGCTTTGATTGACCAGTCATATGTTTCCTAAAAGACTGCAATGCTCCGACTACACAAGTCTGCAGACAGCGTAAATAACGCCGCAAAGGGCCCACCATTTATATTTGAGAACAGCTGATTGATATATCATGATAAATTACGTGATTTGTTCTTATTCTTATGTGGTAATAAAACTTGGAAGAAATGTATCCAAAATCGCACAATACTTGGTTTTTAAACGTTTATTATTCTGTTAAAAAAAAAAAGTTAATTTAGTTTTTTATAGCTAAAGACATTGTCAATAAAGTGTTCAATACTGTTCAATAACTAAAATCCCGATCGATGCTCTCGTTTTTGAGGAGAAGGACGCGTAAAATGCCTTTGGGGCCGTGACAGACAGACAGAAAGTGAGATAAGACTATTTTCGGCTTATTTGATGTATAAAACGTAAAAATAACCAAAAAATATATAATTCCGATAAATGTACAGACAAAACTCTAATTTTATTTATATAGATGGATATCTACCAGAATATCTCCATCACCAATACTAAGAAGATTGCTGATTATTTTTTGGTATTTAGTAGGCTATACTGAACTTACACCAATGCAGCTAAGCCTAATGTAGTAGTGGGAAAGAAATTTTAAGCAGTGGACTGAGTTCATTTCTTCAGAATGAGGAGCTTCAGAACTGCTTACTTCTCATAAAACATACTGTATGTCGTTAACGATTCTTCAAAAGTTGGCTTGAAAAAAGTGTAACGTTTGCTCGCCTACAAAATACTGAAAGAAAATAGAACTTCACCAAGACTACCGCTTTGACAAAATACAAAATATAAATACAAAATTCACATTAGCATAAATATGAAGGTTTTTTAAAACTCTGCGAACATTCAGTTCAAATGTTGCGCTCGTGCGGAAAACGTTGAAAAGATTTTCACAGTAGATGATCATTGCAGGATCACGTGAGTGTGAAAAAATGGTGAATGCCTGCAATTCTATTCAAAACTGTTTACAATAAGTTCGTTTTGTGCGAAAATGAGTCATTTGTCTGAGTTTCGATAAGGATTTGCCGTTTCTATAAAATGTGAGACATTTAGAAAAGGCTATTTGAAAATCAGGTTGGTAGCTTGAACTACTTCGTATACAGCTAAACTTTTCAGTAGTTGTATTACAGAAGCTGAATAGTGAGCAAATTCAGGTGAATGTGATGTCTGATTGCGGCTAAAAGCTTAAAAGAAAATGTACGGGACAAAACTCGTGAAAAGATTATGAAAATTCACGAAATAATTACAATTGATTTGCAATTCGGGGCAAATTGTGTTGTCTGATTGCGGCTAAAAGCTTAAAAGAAAATGTAAGGGACAAAACTCGTGAAAAGATTATGAAAATTCACGAAATAATTACAATTGATTTGCAATTCGGGGCAAATTGTGTTGTCTGATTGCGGCTAAAAGCTTAAAAGAAAATGTACGGGACAAAACTCGTGAAAAGATTATGAAAATTCACGAAATAATTACAATTGATTTGCAATTCGGGAAAAATTACAATTTATCATTTTAAAATTTAGTAGAAACCCCAAAATCTTAAAAAATTATTTAAAAAACTAAAATTGTTAGAAGTGATATTGAGCGCAGCGAGATCATTAGCTTGCAAGTTGAAGCACTGTAGTTATTGCAAAAGGGCAAAAGCATAATATCATGTGGTCACTAGTTGAATATCATTTTACCCTTGTCTACAGTAATTAACGCTGAGATCATGTGGAAGCCACTATAATGTGATTCTCAGAACCACATCCAATCTCGGCTTTAATCTAATGTATGTAATTTGAAACGATTAACATTAAAAACCAGCTAATTATTTGCCTGGTAGAAGCAGAAAATTTCTCTCAAACGCAAATTTGAACTTCGAAAGTGTTTTCATTTGAGTTCATTGATTCCTCGCAACCTAATTTTAATATGCGTGTACTACGATTTTTGCATATAAACTGTTATTTTCTACCTATCCAGCAATTTGAATTTCAGTTACCGTACTATGATAAAATATTGATTAGACTGCTAGAAGTGGACCTATTCAAACTAGTAGCCTACTGTAATTAGCCTCTAATTTATTAATGAAAAGCACAAGTAAATGATCATGTCTGTGTTTTTGATCAGTAATATTTATTATAGAATTGCTAAACACTTACTCAAGTCAAGTCTACACTATACGATAGGCCTAGTAATAATTTAATAAAGTTGTAATTAATCATTTGAAAAACACTGATAGCTGACTAGTTCGGTTTTTATATTGGATGAAAAGCTTTCAGATCTACAATGTGAATTCGATGAATTGATGATTTAAATAAATTAAACCTAGGCTATTAATAATCAATTTTCGTTGGGAATTTTTTCGTACCGTTAGCATTTTTTTTTCAATTGCTGATGATTCCCGCATGTGTCCGGAACTTGTGCGTGGGTAATGAGTTGAATGATAAAAATTGGCGGCCCGCCAATTTTGTTAAGATTTTTTCAAATTCCTGAGATAGCAGTACTTCTTTCTTTCACTGTGCAATAAATGAGAGAACTATTTCGATGTTGGGATTAGGGAGGTTACAAATTATGAAACGTAGCACCAAAAAATCAATAAATGCATCCAGAATAATTGACATAAATTATCGTAGACGTGTAGACCGTAGACATGACCTATATAATAGTAGAAATAATTAACTTGTTCTAAATTTAACCCAAAAATTAACAGTTGATACCGTAATAAAATTTCCAATTACCTAAATCTCATTGCTTATTCACAAAATAGGTCAAACTTTGAATGACTCATACTTGAAAAATTTGACAAGTAAATTATTGAAGTCTATCGGTGTTCCGGTCAATTATATTGTCAAATATAACATTCATTCCACGGGGACAATTATGTGCTATATAGATTGGTAGTATATGTACTTGAAAATATCAAGAAAAGCCATAAGGAAGAAAATATTGTTGTTTTCAAACATGTGGAAATTTGTTAAAAGACAATAACATTTTTATTTTGAGTTCTTAAAAGGCTTTGCGTAGTTCATTGCTCCATTTCTGTGGCATTATTCATAAAATTGTTTTTCTCATTGAATAATTCACTGAAAATCTATTTTATATTTTTCTTTCTGATAAAGCCTACGTGAGTCTGAGGCTTCTGCGTGGATAATGAGGTGAATAATGATACAATGATGTTAGTAATAGTAAACCTACAGCTTTAGATGGATTCTGAACCGCCGGATAAGTGACAATAAAGCTGATAACTAAGCATTCAGGATGTTTTTGTACATTTAATAAAATCTAAGCATTCAGGACGTTTTTGAGCATTAATGTCATAAAATCTTATAACGTGTGCATAGTTTTTGTAGGTAAAAATGACATCCTTGCCGTGAACCGATCTCAAGACGGTATCAAGCATCAAGGCTTTTCACTACACTTTAGAGTACAGTAGAAACAATTAGTCTGGGCACGTGGCTCTGGTTCCACTACTAGCCGTCCTGTAAAATTTGACTAGTTGACCTTGAAGACATCTGCAGCGTCGCACGGGCCACATGTTTTTAGAAATGAGCGATAAACACTCCCCTCGCCGTGGCTGACTACCAAACGGCCATGCGCCCATACTAATTGTTTCTACTGTAGAACTATAAAATTAATAATTATTAAATTCCTAGAATCTACTTTGAACAAGCATAATTATTACTTTCCATGCACGGCAACGTTACAATAATTGTTTGATAATAAATGAGTCAGAAAATTCAGGAGTTTTAGATATTATTGAGTTTATCTGATTACAATGAAAGAATACGGAACCGGAATTTAAATGAAATATAGGAAATAAAGGAAATATTTTATCGAGGAAATAGCTTCATTGAAAATTATCTGAAATTGCTCTGATAACGTCCAAAACAACGATCGATATTGATAGTGGCAATAAGGTCACCCAATTATCTGATTATCGTAGCGTTGTGAAGACATTCATTTCCTGAAAGCCTGAAAATTAGTCACATTATCAATACAAGAATAATTGAAACGTGTTACAGATAAACTGTTTAAATAATACAGTATCAGCTTATTATTAAACAAGTATCAGCCAATAATTCTAGAACGGTCAATATTCTGTAAATATAAAAATAAAAAATAAATAAGTTTATGGCTTTTATTGGAGAGACCCTACAGGTACTTCCACCTCGATGTTTGGCCATGTTATGAGGGAATGAAGTGAATTTACAATATTTTAGGTGGGTTCCGAACCGCTGATAACATTAAGTAATAGCAGCTCGATCACCCATCCAAGTGCAGGCGATGATTCTATTATCCAAATAAGTAATGAAAAATTGAACATTACAGTAAAGGATTTCTCCTCTGTAAATCTGAATGGCCGCTCATTCTGACCTCAACAAAACACGTCCCCTGGTGGCAGGCCGGCGAAGCTTCTCTGCAGAAGCGAAATGCATCGGTTAGGATTGTTGCAGGGGTCACATCAGCAACAGGGATTGTCACAAAAGTCTTGGAAAAGTTCTGAAAGAGTTAAGCATAGATTTAATAGCAGCAATTAAAAAAGCGGTCATAATATTAACACCTGCCATAATGGGAGTGAATTTGTACCTCAAATATAACTTATTAATACTGGCAAATTGCCTGTATTTTATAAATAATAGCCATTCTAGTAGATGTGAAATAACAAAATAATAATAACAATAATATAATTACCAAAATAAGAAGATGAATGAGCTCGATGAAGGTAGAATACTTAGCCAAGAATTAAACCCCAAACCAACTGTTTAGTAGAGAAGAAATATTTTATAAGCAATTGGAAAAATAGTAAAAAGAAATGATTTTAATCACCATGAGGAAAGTTAATAATCAAGTTTAGAATTTATAGTTATATAAGAGTTAGATAATCTGAAATTCTCATAACAGATACTATGGATAATGAAGAATAATTTATTAAAATAGCTTTTTTTAAACACAAATGCACATATTCATAAAAAATGCAGTAGTACTGTTGGAGACTGGCAACTTGACCCCTGAAAGGAATTCGCAGTGAATATTGATGAATACAGCACATTTAAGAGCGACTCAACTGGCTCACTATAACAGCAGTGGTGTATATAACCCAAGTACCACTGGCTCAGATTCGTGCTCTATTTAGTGCAAGGCATAGTGGAGCTATTACGCCATTACACCTTCCTTCACCTCTCCCCTTCAGGCGTCAGGGGTCATGTTGTCAGTCCCCAGCAGTAGGTAATACTGTAGACTTCGACCTTATGACTTTGTATGTTGCTGTATTATATTCAATGCAAGAAAACAAGGTTATCGAATGAAGAAGTATATGTAATAAAATCAAGTCGATTTAATAAATTGATGTCATGATATATATTAATGTTTTATTACGTATTGTTAACAATAAATAAATTGAATTGAATATCGTTACTTATGTTTCTTTCTCTATGGTTGTGCTTTCTCAATCACTCTAGCTACCTCAATGTATTGGTCTCTCTAACTCTCTTTCTCTCTCCAGAATAGACTAAGATACTAAGATAGTCGACAAATTTTAAAGATGCCATTAAAAACCGAGATGCCATTAAACCGAGAGTTTATTGGTTTCATCAATGTTGGAGATAGACGTCGGTGCATTGATTAAAGTAATGAAACTTTGAAGACTCCTGTTTGACTGTATATGCTATTGGATACTATACAAATATTTTGAGTTTGTGAGACTTCGGCTACTTATTCTACCCGTTAACGTATTTTAAAAGTGAGGTTTTATAATCTATATATATATTTTTTTTTTTATTGAAAATTTATTGCCAAAATTAATAGTACATACAAGCAGAAATATATGCAACTTAGAATTAAAACATAAAAATAAATACAAGAATGTGTTTACAAATCATTAATCATAATTCATAATCATAAATCAATCAAGAAAATTATAACTAAGAGTAATTTGGCAGACACTAGCATGAGATAAACTTGTTCGCTAGTGCCGGTTGCATCAAGACAAAATTGCTAATCAATAAATATAATATAAACAGCAAGATAGTGCTGGCCCATCCTTAATTGGACAGCATACAAAACAAAAAATACCAAACTCAACAAAAATCCATATTGTACTCAACAATTTAAATGAACACTATTTAAAATTCATTAAATATACTACATTGTTATGTGTAATCCAATAGAAATATCATTTGAATTTTATTTATGTTTTCAGAACAAAATCAAAGCTGTATTAATATCATGGAGCAACATAATATTTATAGCATCATATTATTGAATAAAATATTATTTTCTTTGATGGAAAATCATTTCCCGGTGGTTCGGAACCCACCTAAAACTGTAGGTCCAACTCATCATTCACCATCATCCAACTCATTATCCAAGCTTGAGTCTTAAACCTATGTGTGCTTCATCCTTCAAAATAATAATAATAATAATAATAATGTTATTTGCTTTCGGATTAACCATACAAATGAGTTGAGTTTAATTACTGATATAAAATATAGCATAACACAGCTAACAATTATATATCATAAGTAAGTATAACGTTACATAATTATATTAAAAGAAAAAACATAATGTTCAATACAAAAAACTATTCTATAAAAAAAACAAATACTTTATAACAATAGGCTACTACTGAGATAAAGCTAGAGAGGATGGAGAGAATACAAAGTAGAAAACAATGCGACTATCAATAAGACTTGAAAATATAGTAATATTTAAAAAATAATTGAAAAATATTTAGTTGAAGCTTTTTATAGTGTGCAAGCGTTCCTTTCACATCAAAATTAAACCTCAACTAATTGATGTTGTAATTATGGAAACTAGTGTTTCATAATTTTTGATCTAACTTGTCATTTACTGGAGTCCCCAAGACGTAATCTACGAAAAAATACAACAAAAAACATTTAAAATACTCATAACCATGTAGATAATAGTAACGGGTAACAATGAAATGTTTTGTATTATTTCTATGGTAACTTTTCAAAATAATGACTCAAATAGTACAAGCTTTTGTATACCTCCAAAAAGCACCAATAAATGAATAATTGCAGTATCCTGAAGAGTAGAAATGGTCAATTTCTCATCGGAATATGTGGTTCTTATTTTTGGATTTGAATGCATAGACTTGTAAACTAGTTTTAATTGCGAAAAAAATGTGAAATCCATGAGTTTACCTCATCCTTATCACTTGGGTTTCTAAATTTTCATGGAAAATAAAAAATCTGCTACAAGAATGATGCTTTGATCTTATTTCCATCACCAATTACAATATAGCTAAGTATAATGAAAAAGAATCGGCTACAGCTAGAAAGCGATGCCTATTTGCAAATTGACAATGGAAAAATAACAGGCCACTGCTTGGGAGTACATAATGCCTATTGAACTGTTTCAATAATAACCATTTGCTAATTGATAATTCTTCAGATTTATAGCAGCACCTGGGTTTTATAAATTGAATTTCAACATTTTTATAGACGCTCAGGTGCAAATCACCCAATCGTAAAATTTTTCATTGAAAACTATGACTAAGTCAATTTTTCATCTCAAAAATACAGTCATAAATGAATTAAAACAATTTAGACAATTGCTGTGGAAAAAATTTCGAAACAATGATTTCATCCAACAGGGCTTGTCTCGCTGATTTAGATTCGCTTCAGTGAGTTTATTATTCTTCTTCGCCTGAGAAAATTATTATTTCAGAGCAAGGACAATTAGTTTTGTTTCGCAATGACGTACACTGTCTTAAACAATTGGCATTGACAATGAACTAGACTTTCTTCATTTTAATAACAGTAAAATTATGTGTAATAAAAATGGGTAAAAATTTAAAAAAATATTTCGCAATGAAGTGGCATAATTATTCTTGATTCATTTTCTTGCAAGTGAAGCTCTAAAATTATTGACTTTTAAAGAACCTATAAAAATTAATCAATTACATTAATGGAAGCATTCATGTTAAGTGTAAACTATCAATAACACAGATTTTGTGTTATTTTTTAAGTAAATGGCATTTAATATAAACTGAACTTAACCCCATACGAAAAAACAGCAATACACTACATAATAAAAACCAATATGAAAGCCATATATTACATTATTATACTGCACTTACATTATTTCTGTTCATTATAACAATGTCGTTACATTTTTATATTATTACAAAGCGTTAGTTTCAAATTAGTTTGCCAGTTCTATGTATTTTAAAATAATAATAATGATAGGTTGAGACGCATTTGGTCAATATTTTAGTCCACTCAATCTTTTATTATGGCAGAATTCACAAACAGTGGAAAACCTCTTGAACAACTACAGTTCGTTCATTTCAAGTCGCGCAAATCCAAATAAACAAGTCTGCATATAGTATTCATATAACTTGGCAGCGTGTAGCAGATGGAACATGCTACATCTGAACCCAGCATACTGCTGCCAAGTTATATGAAAACTACAGTAAATAGTATGTTTTTTATATTAGTTCTAGTGGCTACCGCAAGATAGCACCACTGGTAATATAAACAACAGATGGAAAGCCCATTATTGTGTGTATAGGTTGCAACAGTTCTGCATTATTATTGTTTAAGCTGCGTCTCCACCAACCGAACATGTTCGGCGAACAGTGTTCGCTGGAATCAGCTGATGTCGCCGAACATCTTTTGGAGTTGGTTTGGTGTGAACGCCTTCTCGAACAATATGATCAGTGTGGTGGGGTTATTGGCGGGAACCTGTTGTTGGTCGTCACTGTTCGCTCACAGACCGAACATTTCAATTGAACTCATTTGAACAATGTTTGGCAGTCATGTTCGGTTGGTGGAGACGCGGTTTTAGATTACGATAAGGTAGACATGCCATTTTCCCAAGAGCAACGAGTATTTGAACAGTATTTTACCAGTATTTAACGCCTCCAGATGTTTTCCTGTAGGGGTTATCTTAAAGGAAGGGTTTATAAAAATAGGCCTCATTCACTGAATGAACTGAAAATGAACATTACAAGGAGAATAACAGTATTAGTGTAGGCGTACTCCACAGTGTCAGCAAACGTGGTAAAACGAATTCATGCATGTATTAATGAACAAGGCAGCCATTTTGAACATAAATATGTCATAGGACATATAATGTTGGAAATAAGTATGTTATATAAGTATATATGTATATAAAATTCATAACAATAATAAATAAATAATACAAAATAAAATTCATTAGGCTACTTCACAACCTTTTTGATGTGCGCGACTTAATGAACGCATTCACTGTATTATAGCCTAATTTTAATAATAAGACAAGATTTTTTCAACTTACGCTGTAAAGGAATTCACTGGCTTTTTCAACTGTACATAAGATAACATTTATTGTAACATAATGTGTGTGAAGTTGTACTAGATATTAAGGAGTATATTGAAAGCAACATTTTATTCTTGAACTATTGATTCTTGAAAAGAAAATCATATTTTTATATTTATTTACCATAAGGTATAAGTTTTAAATGTAGTGATGCTTAGAAAATAGAAATTCGACATTGTATAACGTGTGCTGAGAAAAATCTAGAATTCTTGGATTTCTTGTTCTATAACGCGTTGTTAATATTATATTTTTATTGTAAATTCAACGACTTGCAGTCAATTTATAATTGACTAACAAAAAAAAACCGACATTACCGATCTAGGACGCCTTGAAGATAAGTCAATCAATTAAAAATTGACTGCAAGTCGTTGAATTTACAATAAAAAGTTGAAACTAGAATGATTTTTATTTATGTAGTTCTATATAACTTTTTCACCTGATATTCAAACATAATAAATAATTGTCGATAATACTTTACTGGTGGATTTAACACTTACTATAAGTAAATCTGCAACCGTGTCTGAGGAAGCGTTACACCAATGAGAAACAGCTATCACAAGAATAAGTTTTAAATTCACCAGTAAAGTAGTATCACTATAATTGATGCTATATTTTTTGCTTCGCTGCAGGTAGCACCTGTAATATGAATTTTCCAAACCTTGCCAGTAGAGAATCTTTTGTTGTTTTAGTAATTTTTGAGAAGGAATATTAATTCATTATTTATATCATTTAATTATTTGTAATTATTGTGTTTTGACTTGATTGATTTGCTTTCAAACTCATCCTACTCATTACCCACGCACAAGTCTCAGGCAGCAACCTAAGCTAACCTTTTCTAACCTAACCTAACCTGGTATTGATTGATTGATTGATTGTTTGTCATACCATAGCCGATTACGACTGTAGGTGATTATTCAGGCCTCAATGTTGTGTCCAAAGAGCGCAATACACAAACGAGGAGTAAGGTAGTTTGTGATTGCTTTCCTCATAGTTATACATAGTGAAGTAAAAATAAGTAATTACGTTTCAGATTAAAAACTTAAAAAATCACTTTTAAGTGGAAATTATGTCTCACGTTATGGCGTGACGGCCGTTTCACTCTGTTGTCCAGAGCATCGTCAGACGACCCAAAATGTTGCACCAATTTGTTTCAATTTAGAATAAATTTAGGGCGATGCAAACAACCAAAAATTGAGGAGGCGAAACGTGGAAAAAGGAAAACATTTCTTTTCTACACGTTTGTACACCAAAACACCATTAAATACCTATGCATATACGAAATCAAAAGAACCAGGTTACCAAGCCAAATGAAGCGCATGTTTAGGAAACAACCACTCGAAAATATAATTACCATTCATTAACCGAACTCAAAATAATCAAATCTGAAAAATATGCATTTCGATTATCAACATTACTTATACAATCTAACCTTATCAATATCTCAAAAAGTCTTTAAAATTATTGCGCATTTCGAAGATTAATTTTAACTGAAAGTGTTATCGACGTTTTCTTTTATTTCACTTAATTAATAAAGAGTGGAAATTATGACTCACGTTATGGCGTGACGGCCGTTCCACTCTGTTGTCAAGAGCATCGTCAGACGACCCACAGTACACTCTGACGATGCTCTTGACAACAGAGTGAAACGACCATCACGCCATAACGTGAGTCATAATTTCCACTTAGAAGTGTTTTTTTAAGTTTTTATTATATTAGTGGAAACAAGTAATAATTTCCACTTAGAAGTGTTTTTTAAAGTTTTTATTATATTAGTGGAACCAAGATGGATCTTCAACATCATACGTTTCAGATTACTATATTTTTCATGACAGGTTCAATTTTTGTTTTCTTAATTTGATTTAACTTATTTTTTGTTGTTTCAGAAGACAGGCACGTGTGTGTCACAGTTCCAAACGGCGCGGGTAACCCGAAAAAGTCGCTCGATGGTCAGACGGAGGATGACAGGGGCTGCTGGGATTGGGTTGCGGAGCGTACGCGGCGCAGTCTGACCAAGAAGGTGCTGGTGAAGAGGGTGCCTGTGCTCGGATGGCTGCCCAAATACAACCCACCCATCGCCATCGCTGATCTCCTAGCCGGTATAACAGTCGGTTTCACCGTCATACCACAGGCAATCGCCTATGCCAATGTGGCGGGATTACCACCACAGGTGAGTTCATCCACCTATGTATGAAAGAATTCAGAAAAGCTACAAAAATGTTATATAAGTAATGTTACGGGTTCTATCTCTAAAATAACGCTGGCAACACTTTAAATTTATCACTTACACTATTAACACAAATTTGTTTTATTGTTGATGATGCCCACATGAGTCTGAGACTGCGTGGGTAATAAGGTGAATGATTACACAAAAATGCCTGACGGAGGCACAACTCACACTGTTCAGTTATTTATACACAAAATAAGCAATAAAAAACAGATAAATCGATATTGTTCAACTGATAGAGTTTTCAATATTACTGTACAAAAATCAATGACTATATGTCAAAAGACCGATCTAATATTAAATAATAACTGTTCAATGATTCAAGGAGAAGGGTCTAATACATAACAGTTGAAACTCTAAAAGCACTTACAAGTCACTGTCAAGTAAGCCTGAATAATAATAATCTGTCACAAAATACTGCAATTAACACTGTAACAACAGACGTTTGTTAATCACGGTCTGTAAAAGCACTTATTTGGCCATTAAAGCACTCGTGAGATATTTATAACACTCGCATTCGCTCGTGTTATAACTTACATCTAACTCGTGCCTTAATAAGTATCAAAATAAAATCGTTGCATAAACTACTATTACCAGCCGCCTTCAGATGATTAAGTAAAATTATTATCACTATTGAGATACATTTACAATTACATGGGGAAAAAGGCATTATCTTTCTTGATCACTGTTTGCTGCTGAAAAAATTAGAAGCCATGGGAATTAGAGGAGTAACTTTGGAATGGTTCAAATCATACCTCAATGACCGTCATCAGAAAGTCAAGATAGAACACCACCTCAGCTCAGAAACTACAATGAAATTCGGAATTCCTCAAGGAACGGTACTGGGGCCAATTTTGTATTTGGCATATGCAAATGAGCTATGTTCGTTGCAGATAGAGGGGAGAGTCATTGCCTTTGCTGACGATACAGCATTACTGTTCGAGGGAAACACCTGGGAGGAGGTTTTTCATTTGGCAGAGGAAGAATTGTTGAAAGCTAATAAATGGTTAAGAGAGAATTTGCTCACAATAAATGCAACCAAAACAAAATTCTTGGCCTTTTCTCTGACAGAGCGCACGCGACCACCTGACTCTTCAATCAAATTGCATCACTGTGGAAGGATCAACAACACATGTGATTGCCCCTCAATTCAACAGGTCAACGAGATGAAATATTTAGGTACAATAGTGGACAGCAAACTCAAGTGGGACAAGCACATCAATCAATCAGTAACCAGGATTAGGAAACTTCTATATAAATTTTATCAACTGCGTAAAATCCTAAACTATGATACAATAAAAACCGTTTACTTTTCATTAGTCCAATCAATCCTAAGATACGTCATAATTGTCTGGGGAGCTACACATTTCATCCATATTGAACCACTTTATAAAATTCAAAAACGCATTCTAAAAATAATTGGTTTCAAGGAGAATCAATTCCCCACGAACATTCTCTTCAAGGACAGTAAAGTACTCAGTGTGAGGCAACTCTACATCCAGGCTATCATCACAAGAATGAAGAAAAACACCGAAGAATTAAGACTGGTAAATCACATACCCCAAACAAGGCAAAGAAACACAAATTCAATAGTACCAAGGATGCACACAACTTTTGGACAACGAAATTACATTTACCTAGGGCCGAAAATTTACAACATAATACCTGCAAATATTAAAGAAGAAATTAACACATATCATTTTAAAAAGAAGTTTAGTCAATGGCTGATAGACATTGGAGTGGACATTAGTGAGAACTTAGTAAGACTGTAAATAGTTGAGCAACTACTTTTTTCGTTCTTTTTCATGACTTATTTTAAACTTTTCAACTAATTTTCTTTTTCACTTTTATTTAATGCATTGTAATTAATCACTTTTAAAACTTACACACTAATATCTTGAGTAATATAGAAAACATTTGAAGTAGAAAAACCCCAACACATAGTATTATAGTGGGGTATATTAATTTATTAATTACATTTTTATATTTAAAAAAACTTGAGGCATGAAATTATTATCGTTGTATTATATATAATATTATATTATCCATTCATTGTATTGTAAAATGTTTTTGATAAATAAATTTGAAATTTGAAATTTGAAATTGTTTTTCTACCATGGCCTTTTATTAGTATTAGTGAGTTAAATGAAAAATCACTTTATTCGACAAAAATGATAGAAAACAAACAGTTTAACTTCGGAAGAAGTCCAAAACTCATAATAGAGAACAGAATTGTTTTGTTTGTCCTGTTAAAACTACTCTTTTATTCCACCAAAATATCACTTACCGGTGGTTCGGAACCCACCTAAAATAGTAGGTCCACCATTTTCCCCATAACATGGCTCAAACAGCGAGGATCTCCCCACCAATAACAGCCATACGCTTATTATTTATTAATATTAATAGAATTTATTACTACTGTAGATGTGAAAATGAAGAATTCTTTTGAGAAATAAAGTTCAAAATAAAGAAACATTTTCCACAATAATTTTATAATTTTTATTAATATATTGTAAACTACGTAGAATACTCATGCACAGACTAAATGGCAATTGTGAAAACACACTACATAAACTCCTGCAAAGACATGGATAAATAATTTGTACGTTCCATAGATAATTGTTTCACACTTATTTTGAATATAATATTCAACCCAATTGCAAATCTTTTTAAACTTCTCTTGTATGAAATAATTTGCAACAAATCTTTTTCTTGTATAATTTGCAACAACTGCCTGTCACACTGTACTTAGCATTTGCATTCTTGATTACTCATTAGCATTTCAAGAGGATGTTAATTCAAGAAGCACTGATCGATACGTTTTGGTAGCCGTGTGACCGAATATAACCAAGCAAAATTATTAAGTAGGCTTAATTTTCTTTTATTTTTTTATTTTATTTTTTGCGCTGCACAATTAGCTCAAGCTGGTCATACTGATGAATAATTTATCGCATGAAAATATTTCTACATACCGTGTAACGTGTCTGTCAGACAAAGATCATTTATTTTATTGTTCGAGTCAGAGAAATGTTAAGTTTGACAAACCTCTTAATGAATAGGAACTATGGAATAAATATGCTGGGTCTCCTGCTTTGAATGATCACATCAACAGGACAATAGACGCTGTTTTAACTTTAACGAAAAAATTTACTGTGCGACATGTGTATTAGAATGCAAATGATTTACTTGATCTCTCAATGTGCATAGTTTGGTAAGTGAATATATTTGTTTCGACGTGAATGTGAAATTCTGTCAAATTATTATCAGGAATGACTTGTCACTTCATTACTGTTTGAAGTTTTTATTTGTAAAACATTAGTGTGGGAGAAAAATGTAAATGAAGGAATTTTGAGGGGCGGCAATAGAGATTAGTGCTAACGGTTGAAGATTTTCATTCATATTAGGTAATAGAATACTACTCCTTGGTTCAGCATGATTGTAATAAAAACTCTGTTGGATTTCACAGTTTGGAGTTTGACTTTGTGATAAATATTTTTATAAACTTAATTTTGAGATTGAAAAACACTCATTTTATTAACGTATTTGTATATTAGTAAAATTGAGGCAACTACAATGGTTTCTATTTCAATTTTCTGGGATATTTTAACTATTTACAATTATACTAACTATAAGAGATGTTATTAACTCTTTAAATATCTATTATGTCCATGCAAGCCCCTAATCTTGTCACTGTGGTACTTTACTTGAACATCAATAATTAGATTAGGCTTTATGAATTATTCTTATTTATTGATAACCATGTATAATGTCATGGTAAGTTGAATATTTAACTTACTTTTTATTCATTGGATTGTGCAAAAGTTAAAAAATATTCATAAAAATTATAATAAATAATCATCAATCTCATTCTCTATCTATACAAATAAAGTCTCATTTTAATGAATAATTTCAATAAAGTCTAATTAAATGATTGCTTCAATTACTTAATGTTATAAACACTTATCACTTACCCGATGGTTCGGAATCCACCTACAATAGTAGGTACACCATGTTCCCCATAAACGCTCAAAAAAAGGCATGATGGAACTACCTGTAAGGGTCTCCCCACCAATAAAAGCTGAGCCTATTATTATTATTATCATTATTATTATTATTATTATTATTATTATTATTATTAAAAAGTCTAATTTCAATTAATCTTGAATTTCTACTATAATTTATGTAAAACTGAAAGGACTATAATTTGTATTTTCTAATGTAATATTCATTCCACTGATACTACAGACAAATTCATTGTTACAAATGAACACACTTTTTAATAAATTTTAAATTAAAATAATTTAAATTTTTTTTTGAGGAAGAAGCCCACATAGGTCTGAGACCTGTGCATGGGTAATGAATTGGATGATGGTGATTGATGAGTTGGACCTACAGTTTTAGGTGGGTTCCGAACCACCGGGAAGTGATTTTATAGCAGAGAACAGTCTGTTTTCCTGGCCAATCCAATCATTCACCCTTACAAAGAGCGCCCAGAAGTTTCGTAGCTTATCTCTGATTGAACAGATACCTGCTACGGCTTATCTCTGATTGAACAGATACCTGCTACGGCACTCGGCTATCACATCTTGTGTTACTGTATTTGTTTTTCCAATAGTTTTCCACTATTAAACTCAGTAAATTGTTTTCCAGCCTTTAACTGCCCATTAAAACTAGAAATAACCAGGTTCATCCTCAATTTCCAAAAAATCAAAGAATTATTTCCGAATCATGGTTCTCAGAAATTGAAGCAAACAACAATTATTCCCGAATTAGCCGAAAACTGAAAACTGGCCTGGTGTAAGTTTATTGTGGAGCCAATCGGATGGGCGAAAGAATTTCAATTGCGCTTTCTAACCTTGAACCTGAACTTGAGAGGAGCAGAAAAACGTTGCGGTAATAATGATAGTGATTACATTATCGTGAAGCACAATGCATCTCCGGTTTTTCGCACGGAGTCTTATTAACTTGTTTTAGTTCTTGTTTTATCTGACAGGAAAGGATGTTGCAAACGCCACTGATCGTTATGGTTCTTCCTTCCACAAAACTCTTCAACACTGATACTGAAATTACCCTATTGCTAATTAGAGTATGGCATGCCAAATAAAGTGCAATTTTGATTTGAAGGTGAAAATCAATAAAATAATTTGGAATATTGATTTCTACTTTTGTGAAAAAATAATGATTTGCGAGGTATGCAGCAATACATTCAATAAGTAAACACCATATTAAAACACATTAATTGTGTTTTTATTTATTTCTAATTATTGGAATAAGCATAATAGAGAACTATACTAAAAAAATAGAGAACAAAATATTAAGAATTTTATTTATTTAAGTATTTATTTGTATTATTTCATTATTATTCATACCCAAAACCCAGCTGGCATAAGCTGAGACCATACCGGTTTATCGCTCCAATAAACCATGTCTAAAGACTACATAATTTCTGAAAACCAGATACAAATCTCACATACATAAACAGAAAGAGGTGGTGCCAAGTTTGTTTGGAGCAATGGGCGAGATCCCCAAGTCTCTGGTGCAGCCTCTCAATGTGCTGAAGATTCAAAGCTCTCAGCTGAGCATCTTCGGGTGAAAAGGCAGTAATTTTAGATAGGTTACAATAAGTAGACACTCTTTTAATAAGTAAACACCATATTAAAACACATTAATTTATTGTGTTTTTTCTTTAACTAGTGGAATAAACATAATAAAGAACTATACAAAACAGATAGAGAACAAAATATTAAGAATTTTATTATTAGAAGTTCGAAGGTACTTGACATCCAACAAATAGATTGAATATGCAGTTTCAAGTTAAGATTTCATTAATAAAATAAATACATAATATAAAATAATTCTGACATTTCCTTGCCAATTTGGCCGGCTTGACAGATTTCTGGGTTTAGCCTATGTCAATAAAAAGGAAAATAATAATAATAATGAGAATACGCTGAATAATACTGTTATTGTAATAAGGTCGAGAACATATTGTAATGTTCATGAATAAGAATGTGGTAAGTATAGAATTCGCTAATAGTATACTGTACTAATTTAATGGAAATTTCAATTGATTTAATAATCGGGATAAAACATTGGACTAAGGCTGTACCTGAATAGTTTGTGGAAATGTCAGTTATTTATTCCATTCTCTTTGAATGTAGCGCAAATCAGATTTCCAATTTCAATATAGTAGCTTTTTATTGCAAATTCAATGACTTGCAGTCAGTTTTAATTGTGAATAAATTATATTTCTACTCACTTTTGGCCAAACGTTTTCGAGTCATGGAGTCTCATCTTCAAGGCTCCATGACTCGAAAGAAATATGATTTATTCACAATTTATTAAAATTGACTGCAAGTCGTTGAATTTACAATAAAAAGTTAATATTAACGACGCAGATCGTTATGGAACAAGAAATCCAAGAATTCAATATAGTCCTTTTTAGTAAAATAGATGGCTTAATTTTAATTTTTTTTAATACATTTATATAAATTCATTCTAATGTATGATGTTATTTGTTTCAGTATGGCCTGTACTCTTCGTTTATGGCCTGTTTTGTGTATACGATATTCGGCAGCTGTAAGGACAGTCCAATTGGCCCGACAGCTATAATGGCAATCTTGACAAGAGAAAACCTTCATAACATTGGGCCACAAGGCGCTGTCCTGCTCTGCTTCTTAACTGGCTGTGTGCAACTCATCATGGGCGTTGCCCAATTAGGTAAGAAAGAATCTTGAAAAAATCTAATAATCTTGAATCTAAAAATTTACAAAAGAAAAAATAATTTGAGGAATTTTTGTGGTACAGAATGCTTAGGCCGGCCGATCACCGAGAGCTGTTCAAACCGAACCAATAACTTTCAATAAACGGCCGGCGACCGATTGCCACGCTGTGCTGCGCTGCGTCGAATGAATAGTCTCATTAAAACCAATGATTCAGTTTGAACAGCTGGCTCAGCGCAACACAGCACAGATTTGGTGGCCGGGCGCTCTTAGGGTGATATAGACTACATGCTATAGGATTTTTAAACAACAAGAAGTGGCTTAGGCCGGCTCCTCAGAGTTACAATCGCGCAGGGGCGGATTCAGAAAAATATCTTTGGAAACTCGAGGAAGGGTTTGAGGGTTACCCTCCCCCCTTCTTCCAACATGGGGTCCAGGACCTCCTCCGAAATTTTTTCAAATTTTCAGTACTGAAAAGCACTTTTGGTTTCTAAACTAGCACATCATATTTAATAAAAAACTCAAATCCGGCAAGGAAAAGTTGAAAAATATAAAATATTAATTAAATATATTTTACTTTTTCTGGGGGTCCAGGCCCCCTTGTTTCCCCCCGGGATCCGCTACTGGTAACAAGTAAAGAAAGAAGTTATTTCAAGGGCATAGAATGGAGAATAAAGATACGAAAATAATAATAATAAGAAGAAGAATTTGACTTATCATATCGCATTTTCTAGAGTTTATTTGAAGCACGATAATTTTTTCTAATATCAAAATTGACACTGTATTTTCAATTTAATTTATTGTCTCTGCTCACTAATTTCGAAAATATCTGGAGGGATGCATTTCACTTCTGAAAAGAAGCCTTCTTGTAAATTGAAAATACAGTGTCAGTTTTGATATAAGATTGTTCATCAAGTATTTTTTGTCATGGAAAACATCACAGGATAACTGTTTTATAAATAATTGATTATTCTCTATTCTGTACTTTGAATAATAACTAGACCTTGAAATATCATCCAGAGACCTTGTCTTTACATTTTTCTTATCAGGACAGTACTTTGTAACGCAGTATACTTTTGATCAGAAGTTGACTTAATTCTTGTTGTTAATTACATCATATAATAGTATCAATAACGCAATACGTTTTGACGTACAATCATTGAGCTTATCTTCATGTAATTTACATATCAACAGAACTTTTACCGAAGAACATACAGTAATTTTATCCATTACAATGATAAATGGAGAACTTGAACTTCATTTTTTTAGTCAACTATACACAAGTCATTTTCAATAGCTTGCAATTTAATAAAGTTATTTTAGATTTTCTTATTAGAAGTATGATAACATTATTGTGGCACAAGACACATTTATTTATATTCATTGACAGAAAATTCAATATATAAGACTCTAATTTGAAAATGATTACCGTTCATCATAGGTAGACTGTATTTAATTATCTGCAAATAGCAATATAAAAAATATAATTTATAATCGACATATTTATTAATCACACTAGCGAGTTATAATCTACGAAACTCATGGGTCATCTTTGTTAGGGTGACCGATTGGATTGGCCAGCAAAAAGACTGTGTTATCTGCTGTAAAATCACTTCCCAGTGGTTAGGAACCCATCTAAAACTGTAGGTCCAGCTTATCAATCTCCATCATCCAATTCATTACCCACGCACAGGTTTCAGACCTATGTGGGCTTCATCCTAAAAAAAAGAAAAAATAGTATTAGCAGGTTAATAGGATAAATTGGTAGTTATAATTATTAACTTTTCCCAATTTATTAGCTATTGTTATTAACTTCCGATGTATTTGATGGAGATATTAGGAATATAAATTAAGAAAGTGAATTGAATGAAGTCAAGTAGTGTGACGATCACCAGGCTAATGAAGTAAATTGTCTTATTTCATGGTGATATTTCGCAACAGGATGTTCCATTAGCATATAACCTTTGAGACTACTATAAATTACTGTACTTTAAAAAGCCACTGATTGATATTGATGAGACTTCATCAAATTATCCAAGAACTCTTTCTACTTAGAATCCATCTTTATCTAAATCTAACCATCATCAGCAATAAAAGCTAAGTTACTTAAGCCCTCAGCGGTTCTAGGAGAAAAAAGTGGTTCTAAAATGCAAAAAAGCCATAATCATTTAAAAAAATGAATGAGAAACAAGTTAAATAAATAATTATTGAATGCAGGAGAACTGAAATGTAATCGAAAATATGTTCTAGGAGAGAAAATTTATAATTAAAGATTGCAGTAGGATATAAAGTATAAAATATCATCAATAGCAATTCAATAGTACAGTAATTTGAATCATTATTGAATATTTCAGTACAAACTGTCAGATGATTCAAAGGATGTTTCAAGCCTCAAGTCGTTTTTTGGAAATTTCATTTGATGAGCGACCTTGAATTAGATGTCATCATGAACCGGATCAAACCATATCATTAAAAACATTTAAAAAATAGCAGGCTAATGCAAAATTGTATTGTGAGCTACAAACAAAAAATAATTGAAGACCATTTCTGAATGAAACACGGGGTTGAAATTTTCACAATAAGCAATCAATTTTATTACTTTTGCAAATTCTAGTAAGAATTATTTCTCTATTGAAAAGCCGAATTTTGATGGTAGTTCTTATTGCTTTTTTTAAAAGACATTCCTCTGAAATTATGTTCTCTCTGTATGAAATAAATTTCATCTCCAAAATATTTCCTGAGAGTAATTGAATAATAATTTGTATTTTGTTGATAAATAAAATGCAGGGCTGCTTTATCGCAACTGAGTTTGTATTTACAATAAATGACTACGAGTAAAATATAGTCATTTTCTATATAGTTATTCAACTATATAACCTCAATTTTTTCAATAACATATTACATTTACAAGTTTATTGACCAATGACTTTTGTAGTAATCCTTCACTTTTAAAGCAAGTTCGCGTTACGTAAAGCAGTCCACATATGGAGCGTTTGTCAAACGTTGAGTCGACTCCACGCTTCAAATTAATGGCTCCCATCGATTGTATCGTTTGAAGCGTGGAGTCAACTTCACGTTTAGCAAACGCTTCTAGTGCAAACTAGACTGCCTGTGTAAGCGTTATTCTGGTGCTGAATAATAGAGTTTGGGCTAAACTACGTATAAGTGTAACCTGAACACTCTATGCATCTGCCTGCTCTAAAATCAAGATGCTATAGAGCTGGCAGATGCATATATAGTGTTAAAATTAGTATTAGCGTTATCTTTAACGCAGTTTTGAACAAACTCGCTATTATCTATGTTGTCCTCCTCTAGATTGTCAAAATTTATGTGTTAGGTTAGGTTAGTTATTTATGTTGTTGCTTTTTTAATTTAAAAACAATATCTATTTTTATGCCTAGTTTTATTGAATGTGTGTGCTTGCAGGTTTTCTAATAGACTTTATATCGGGTCCGGTATCAGTGGGCTTTACATCTGCAGCGGCCATAATAATAGCGACGTCGCAGGTGAAGGATTTGTTGGGCCTCAGTTACACGGCTAGTGACTTCATCCATGCCTGGAACCAAATAGCGCTGCATATCAAAGACACTCAGCCTTGGGACGCACTGCTTGGCCTATCCTGCATGGCTATCCTTCTTCTACTCCGGGTAAAATCAACTTAACCAAAATTATATTCATCAATCATTAATTAATGAAATAATGGACTTAATCATAACATATTTATTATCTATCCAATTGCGTTATGCAATTGTATTTGCCAGTGATTGTTTCACCCGCGATCTTCTTGTATTGGTCTTTTTGAGTGTTTGTTATTATTTGACAAACTCCATGTATTTATAGAAAACATTTGTTAGCCAATAGAAATCGTTTCTCTAATGAATAAATTTTAGTAAACTGGAATCAATTTACTGCTCATTAGCTTATGGATAATTATTTATTCTATTTTTAGTTCGATGTTTCTAATTATTTAATTTTGTTTGATTGTAGAAAGTGAAGGACATCAATGTTGGTCCGATCGATACCAAAGACAAGACTTCGACACAGCGCCGACTGGCAGCACTGCTCTGGTTCATCTCGACGTCGAGGAACATTCTTGTGGTGGTCGTCTGCGCTCTCATGGCCTACATGTTTGAGCAGCATGGTGTTGTTCCTTTCGCCCTATCAGGTTAGTTATTGCTCACTTTGTATTGAACATTCCATTGTAAGGTGTTAAATAAAAAGCATTTATGTTTCATGAATTTATTGGGTGCATAAAATTAACTTTTTAATGACTTGCAGTCAAATATTCATTAAGAATAAATAAGATTTACTTACTCTTTACGGCCGAGCGCTTTCGAATCTTTGATCGAGATCCGTTTTCAGAGGCATAAAATTACTGTAATTCATAATTAAAATATGTTATTGTATATTTGATGAATAATAACACTTGAAGTTATCACAATCACATTTATTGAAAACCGTGAGATGCTAGTTTCGGTTGTTACAACATTATCAATCTCAATCTGTTTGTTTGAGATTGATAATGGTGTAACAACCGAAACTAGTGTCTCACGGTTTTCAATAAATGTGGTTGTGACAACTTCAAGTCTTATTATTCATTATGGATATCTTCCACAATATATTACCTTTGACACTACAAAGAATGTTAAAATATTTGAAATCAGTGCTGAGGTAGTACTATAGTATATTTGAATTCTCTTTTGAACTATAATTTAAATAAATTATTGAAACTTATAGTATGCTGATTTATAACGATCTGTAAGTGGAATATTTGATATTTTCACTGAAATTCAAGACAATTAACATTTGTTGAACTTACAGATCGTTATATTCGTTGATATTCAGCTTACAGATCGTTATAAATCAACATACTCCAAGTTTCAATAATTTATTTAAATTATAGCTCAAGAGAGATTTCAAATATACAATAGACAACCTCAGCATTGATTTTAAAAGGAATAAGTTTTTATTACATGAGACAGAATACGTTCTTTTATCGAGTTTCACTGTGATTTCTATTATATTAAAGGCTTCAGAGGTTTTTTCAGATGAATTTAGAAAGACAAGATCTGACAGAATGAAAAGGTATTGGAAAGAAAGAGAATCGAAGTAAACGACCAAAGAAAGATAACTAATCAGAGAGACTAAAGTGATCCTATGTGGTCATAAAATTTAAAAAAGGCTCCAGAGACAGGTTCTTTTGCACATAAGCTGGTAACGTCAAATAGAACAAGAATAATTGTTGTGTCGGTACATGCTATTTTCGTGGAAATGTTAAAACCTTTTTTTGGTAGATACACCGATGTTTATAACGTTTTGTCTGAAAACATGTTCTCATGTAAGAAAAGCTATTTTCTAATTTAATTTTGATTTTTCGTCATGTCCTAAATTTCAAGTTAAAATGAAATATTTCAAGTTAAATGAACACATTAGTATGATAGAGTATGTTTGCACCTACGAATATCAAGGCACTAGATCACTCCATGGGTTTTAATGGAGGGATTTGACGATATTCTAATTATACTTTCCTACATTATCAGAGGGATACAGTAAATACTATGCAAGCTTAAGTGTTCACTTGGAAATTTTATAAAATAACATGAATAAAGTGTCTCATTGTCTTTTATCTTGACTCAAGCCTTTACCTTTGATATAGGGAAGTGATAGCCGAGTGCCGTAGCAGGTATCTGTCCAATCAGAGATAAGCTACGAAACTCCTGGGCCATCTTTGAAACGGTGACCGATTGGATTGGCCAGCAAAATACACTGTTCTCTGTTGTATAACCACTTCCCGGTGGTTCGGAACCCACCTAAAACTGTAGGTCCAACTCACCATCTTCCTATGCATTACCCAAGCACAGGTCTCAGACCTATGTGGACTTCATCCTAAAAAAAGTCTCTAACTGCCCATTAAAACTAGAAATAACCAGGTTCATCCTCAATTTCCAAAAAATCTAAGAATTAAATTCCGATTCATGGTTCTCAGAAAAAAGCAGAAATTGAAGCAAACAACAATTATTCCCGAATTAGCCAAAAACTGGCCTGGTGTAAGTTGGTGTAAGCCCACATGCTTCATCCACTGAATAAAAAAAAAATATATATAATTTTTCAAAGGCAGTTATAAAGGAAATGACTGACAATAAAATGGTGTTCAGGTGTTGGTGATTATGTCTGTCTTTACCCCAAGTGTGTCATTAACCATATTGTATTTTTGCAGGTGAAATAAAGCCCGGTTTGCCCAGCTTCCAGAGTCCGCCATTTTCAATAGACAACGGCGAGCGCACAGTTGGCTTCCTGGAGTTGTGCTCCAGTCTGGGATCGGCAATCATAGTTCTACCTCTACTATCATTAGTCGAAAACATTTCGCTGGCCAAGGTCTTTTGTAAGTCAATAGTTTTCTTACTTTATCACAATAAAAATAATATTTCAATTCCATTCTAACTTATGAAAAATACATAACAATTTAAAACAAAATAGGACTAAAATAAAAATAGTCAATCGATTGCTCTGAATTTGAAATAAACAAATGATGGTGAAGCGATAGCCGTGAACTGTAGCAGGTATCTGTTCAATCAGATAAAGAAAAGCTAAGAACTTTTGGGCCCTCTTTGTAAAGGTGGCCGATTGGATTGGCCAGCAAAAAAGACTCTGTTCTCTGCTTTTTGAAATCATATGATACAATATAATTTTTTTTTTTTGTTGATGTTATTTAAATAATAGTTTAATATAGAACTTTGCTGTAAAATCATTTCCCAGTGGTTAGGAGCCCACCTAAAACTGTAAGTACAACTCATCAATCACCATCATCCAACTTATTACCTATGCAAGGTATGATACCTATGTGGGCTTCATCCTAAAAAGGTTGAGATCTAAATAACGAAAAATATGCTTGTGAAATATGCATAATATTATTCATTATAAAACTATTATAGATACATAATAAATTGAAAGCTTGCTTTTGTAAAGTTATGCTCAGGGTGTATGCACAGTGAAGATTCGATACTAGAGCCAATAACAAAAACGAAGATTGATCAATCAATGAGCCATGACGCACTCATCGCTCGTAGCTCCAACGTTTTTAAACCCATTCCACAGCATAAACATGATTTCACAGCTATGCTCTTGACTCTAGTATCGAATATCTTCTGTGCAAGCATTCTTACAGTGGTGTGCAAGTAAGAGGATATAACGATATAAGTGAGATCAAGTATGATATATGAACAAATTTTAATGAATGTTCATTATACATATTTAATAATATTGTAAGATGGTTTATTACAGCTCAAATAGTATGAGTATTTGAGGAGATGTATTTTGATTTATTATATGTATATTTTCATGAAGATTATATTTGAAGATCTACTTCATTAATACACATAATAAAATATGCATTTTAAATTATTGCCAAATACTCCGAAAAATAGTAAGATGCTTTATTACAGCTCAAATAGTATGAGTATTTGAGGAGATATATTTTGATTTATCTCATTTATTGTAATAATAATATCGCATGGATGATATTATTCGTATTATTCTCCATCAAATTTTCAAGATAGCTGAGGTAGGCTAGCAGTCAGCTTGGTGAAGCTGGGGCTTTATTCCATAGGGAGATTCAATGAGTCCTGCAGATGGCCTGCAGAAGTCTAAAGGTCACTCTTTGCCCCTGATAATATTATCTCACTTTATTGTTGTGGTTATCCATTTTTCGTGAACTGCAGTAGAACTGCAACAGCAAGATAATACATATGGATAGTATTATCTCACACTAATCCTTATTATACAGTGCACTAATTGAATTAAATAAATGCCTTATTTAACTACTCCTTGACATATTATTACAAATGAAGCAAACATTTTCGGCTGGTCTCCATGGCTAAGCTCCGTCAGGACGATTAATATCAATACCTCCGAAAATACAGTATTTTTCCTGTTATTTTTCAGTATTTTCTGTAATTATCTGTATTTTTTGAGGTAGGCCTATCGGTAATATACAGTGTTTTTCTTTCTTAGTAATGGCGAAGGTGATATTGTGGAAGGTATCCATAATGAAAAATAAGACGAAATTGTCACAACCACATTTATTAAAACTTCGAGAAACTAGTTTCGGTTGTTACACCATTATCAATCTCAATCAAACTCCTTTGATTAATTAACTACTGTTTGATTGAGTTTGATTGATAATGGTGTAACAACCGAAACTAGTTTCTCGAAGTTTTAATAAATGTGGTTGTGACAATTTCGTCTTATTTTTCATTTCATTAATATACAGTGTACCTATTATAAAAATATACCTTCAGTTCGACCATTCACTTTTGAAGATGAGACGTCTCTAAAAGGAAGAAATTCTAAAAATAGGATTTGAAAAATTACATGTAGAAAATCGTACCTAAAATGAAGTATTGTATCCTAAAGGATTCCTCTGTAGAATTGAAAAATATATATATTCTTTATTTCCTTCAACAAACAAATACATAATAATTAAATAATGCAAAAAAATTAATTAACAAAATGCTCTATTATTTAGACACCACCAGCTAAAAGTTAAAACAAATTAAATGATTATTATTCATGAATTTAGGTAGGTTCCGAACCACAAAGAGTGGTTTTACAGCAGAGAACAGTCTTTCTTGCTAGCCAAACTAAAGTGGTCACCCTTCCAAGAGAGCCCAAGCGTTCGTGTCTTATTTTATCTGACTGAACAGATATCTGACACGGATCGTGACTAATCACTACCCCGTATAACTTTCCTATCCCCGAATCACTTACCCCTATCTAGAAGTTAGATTAGGGTGCGTGCTGGCAAAGTTGAGTATCAAATACTCAATGATTATCACCGTGACAAAATCAATCACATTCTGTGGAATGGTGGTTTTCACGCTTTCCAATCTGCCACAAAATAATTCACAGCATATGTTGCGATAATATTGAGTATTGGATGCTCCACTGTTCAAGCACCCTAACAAAAATTAATATTAGTTTAATTTTTTGAAATTGAAATTTACTGTGTAAATCATTTTTGTGTGGATAAATCCCGCATAGGTTTGAGACATGTGCATAGGTAATAAGTTGGATGATCATTATTGATGAGTTGTCCTATAGTTTTAGGTTTTTAAATAGTAAATAATCATTTCCTATGGGAAATGATTTTACAGCTGGCCTAGTGAAATCACTTCCTGGTGGTTCGGAACCCACCTAAAACTGTAGGTCCAACTCATCAATCACCATCATCCGTGATTCATTGCCCACGCACAGGTCTCAGACTTATGTGGACTTCTTCCTCCGAAGAAGAAAGAAAGAAAAAGTGGAAGCGGTCACATTACAATAGCAGCCTGAGCGCTCATGTCTTATATTAACTGAACAGATAATTATCACGGATCGTAGCTAATCATTTTCCTGAATCTCTCTTTATCAAATGAATATTTATATTAAATCAATTGCAATGCATTTACCTATTTTTTTTCAATTATTTCAGCTGAAGGCAAGACGATAGACGCCACTCAGGAGATGTTGGCGCTAGGATTGTGCAATTTTCTGTCTTCTTTCTTTGGCTCGATGCCTGTTTCTGGAGCTCTATCGCGTGGTGCAGTCAACAATGCAAGTGGTGTGCAGACAACATTCGGTGGAATTTATACAGGTTGGTACTGACACTTGCTTGGGCTTAGGTTGGCACTATTTGGTGTTTAATTTGGCCCTAAATACTGGATGCATTATTTAGCACTAAACCTCTGACTTAATACCTTATTTACTATTGACTTAATACAACTTCTTTGTAATGGTTTTGTTTCTGCACCTTTATAAATTATGTCAGGTTAGGTTAGGTTTTTAAAAACAATTAACGTAGTTGTTTTAGTTCACCTTGCACTACTGAAGTAGTACAGTAGTGTTTTAACCTTACACTCACTGAGAGTTTGATGTATGCAGCAAAGGGACATAAAATCGACATACACTACACACGGTGTTTCGGTTAGTGTTACTAGGTTATTGTACTTGCCAGAATACTTATACATTTTCATAAAAGCATGGATACAGAAACGCTTTGTTGTTGAAATAAATATTCTATTTAGCTTAGAGATTCTATTTTCTAAAGAGCTTAGGAATTCATCTTTTTAATATCTTACCTGCCCGTATCCGAACACTTCCAATTAGTAAATATAAGAATGAGCTGAAAAAAGAATTACAAGAATTTTGTTTTTACTCCATTCCGGAGAATATTAGTCACTATGCCAACACAAATCATACATGACGATTTTAGAATTATAATGATTTTAATTTACACTTCATATAAATTTTTCATCTCATATGATAGCAGGACTTCTTTTAGTAGAACTTAAAATCTTTGACAAATCCAGATACCCCCTTCTATAGGAGGTCAGTGGACGCTGCCATATATATCTATCTATTACTGGAATAGTTTTTGAAATATTCAGACTAGAAGGAGAAAAGCTTTCAAAAATTATTTGTAAAATAAAGTGTAATTTTTCAATAAAACAGAAAAAAATTGATGAGAATTAAATTCTGTAAATAGATTGTAAAATAGCCAAAAAAAAATACAATTGTTCGTTGCTATCAGCTTAATATTCTGCCAAAATTAGTATAAATTTTCATAAAAACATGCATCCAGAAACGTTTTGTTGTAGAAATAAAGATTCTACAACTGCAGTACCGTAGTCTTTGAAATATTTAAAAATGAAGACAAAATAGCTTTTAAAAAATATTTCAGCTGATTGGATTAACTCATACAGTTACTTGAACAATAAAATCTTATTTAAAAAAAATAAAGATAATATAAATTCTGGAAACAGATTGTGAAATAGCCAAAAGCACATAGTTGCTACGAGTGTGCTATTCTTTTTTTTATTTATTTAGTTCAAAGCATAGACGGGAGCTTACAGGCCTACGCCCAAAAAAGCTTCCTGAACACAGTTTACATAAATCATTTAACTGTATAACCATTAAAGTTAAAGATACATTTATAAAACATATTAGGTCACATATTAGGTATGCTATCTTAGTATGGGGTAATTCATCAAAACAAAATCTTGATGGGTGTTTAAGATCCAAAAGAAAGCGGTTATGTGTATAGAAAGAGTAAATAGATTAGATTCATGTAGGCCGTTGTTCAAGAGACTTGGTCTCCTAACTGTACCCTGCTTATATGTGTATGAAGCTACTTTATATGTAAAAACGAATGATATTAACCAAAATCTTGATGTACATGATTATAATACAAGAAGCCGAGGAGATTATCACTTGGTGAGTCACAATAGTAGCTTATTCAAACAAAAACCTAGTTATATTGGTAGGAAATTCTACAACAAGCTACCGCAGTTTTTGAAGAGTCTTGAAAATATAGAAATATTTAAAAAACAATTGAAGAAATATTTAGTTGATAAAGCTTTTTATAGTGTACAAGAGTTCCTTTCACATCAAAATTAAGCCTCACCTCAACTAATTGAAGTAATTATGGTATCTAGTGTATAATATTGTTGATCTGACTTGTCTTATACTCCTTAACTGGAGTCTCCAAGACGTAATCTACAAAAAAAAAAAAAAAAAAATGTTTAAGACAGAAAATGGAAAAATACTGTAAAATTCATGTAAAGAATGTCCAATAATAAAAAGAGAGGTAAACTTATCATGAGATAAGATACCTGACTTATGTACCTATCTATTCTTGTGTAACTTGAAGATAACATGGTTTTTCAGAAAGCTGGTGTCTATAATTTTCAAAATAATTAGTATTTGATGTTTGCCATCACAATTATTATAACGTGACACTATTAATTGGTCACCATAGCGCTCAAAAACTTGGTTTTGAATCAATTTATGTGTTTTCAAAAACTCAACATTGCACCTTATCTTCAAAATAATTATTTGATTAAAAGCTGAACGTCCCAAGTTTTAAATTTGTTTAACTCATGGATTGATTATTATTTGTAAGTTATATAACCTATATCTATATTCTTATTTTTTCAGGAATAATTGTCATTCTTTCTCTGCAGTACTTCACACCCTGTTTCTACTACATTCCCAAGGCATCGTTGGCAGCTGTAATCATTGCAGCAGTTGTATTCATGGTGGAATTTCATGTTGTGAAACCAATATGGAGAACTAATAGTGAGTACAGTACCGGGAACCCTAGCGAGTAAATCATCAATCTTTGAAAACTTTAAGTGAAGTACAATCCATTCTTGAAGCTGATAATGCTAAACATTTTACCATGTTCCTTATTAATTAGGTTATTAATGTTTGGTATTGTAGTATTCATATAACTTGGCAGCAGTTGGGTTTAGATGTAGCATTTCCCACCCATCTTGTACACGCTGCCAAGTTATAATAATGAATACTACAGTACACTTCTCATAGTTTATCAAGTCTATTTTGAATTTTCAGGCAAGCTATTTGGCAAAATCTACTTTGTTGAAAGGATCTTTGCCTGTTTACAATAATTGTGGCTTAGTCATAATTGTGACATTAGTCTAAAGCTAAAATTAGATTTGTTTGCATTTTAGTTTTTAAATTATATTTACAATAAATTAATGCTTCATCTGCCTAATATTCAACAAATTTATAAATTTCTTCACTAATATAGGTTTTTGGATTATTACTCGAATTACTGATGGCACAATTTATGGGTGTGGGAAGTTTGTTGGCTGTGGTGAGAGGGAAATCAGAGACAAGAACAGCTGATATTGAAATGATTTGTGTTAAAGCTGATAACATGGGGAGTTATAATGAGTAAATTGGTAGCCAATGTTATTAAAAAAGAACCTGCTTCACCCCGCCCGCCATTCAATTAGTTTTCAACGCCATGAGCCCACTTAAATTGCGCGATCTGTACCGTTAGGAGGGGGTCACAAAACGTTTTTATGTCGGGGGCGCAAGGCTAGCTTGCTATTATTATTAAATAATTTAAAAAAAATAAATTAAATAATTATTTATTTATACGCTTCTGCCCTCTCCTTTGCAGCAACTTCGCTTTTGACTTGTCTTTGAATATATTTTTTTTTTTATTTTTTTATTGCTGATGATGCCCACATGAGTCCGAGACTTGTGCGTGGGTAATGAGGTGAATGATTACACATAAATGCCTGACGGTGGAGCGGGATTCGAATCCACGACCACTTAAACGACAGCAAGTTGAAGTTGCGACGCCCCAACCAACTGCGCCAAGCGGCCCGCGGTCCTTTATATCACACTTGCATTATTTTAATTCTTAATTTTACAAATATTTTCTTCTAAATTCTATCTTTTTTTTAGGATGAAGCCCACATAGGTCTAAGACCTGTGCGTGGGTAATGAGTTGGATGATGGTGATTTATGAGTTGGACCTACAGTTTTAAGGTTCCGAACCACCGGGAAGTGATATTATGTTATCTATTTTTCATTAGTACCATATTTTTTTTAATGAACCATGTTTCTTTCTAGAAATGGATCTGATTCCTGCTGCAGCAACATTTCTGTCCTGTCTGTTGATCAGACTCGAATTAGGAATTGTTATTGGAATCGGCATCAACGTTCTCTTCCTGTTGTACGCCTCAGCTAGGCCAACTATGCATGTGGAAAAGCACAGGGTAAGTTCAATCAATCAATTCTAAAAATTGCTTAAGAACAATTTATTTCAATTATGAAATGTATAAGCGAGGCTAATTGTACAATTATGAACCAGAAGTTTTTCTGACAAAACTGTTTATTGAACTGATTATTGAACTCTGAAAAAACTTCAAATAATCTACCGCTAATAGCCATAAACACATCCAAACTTCAAAACAATTAATTTTCAATTAATAAAATAAAATTTGGATGTTCAATGAATAAAATAAAATTTGGATTTTCAATGAATTAGGAAATTCAGCCAACATAAAAATAGCAAGCTGGATCAGAACTAGTGTGTTTTGATTAAATAAACACGGATTTTATTTGAATTTGGGTGTGTTCTTAATATTGTGTTATTGAACTTTGTTTTCTGTAGAGTTAAATTCCCTACAAGTTTTGTCAGAAACAACTACAGGTTCGCGGAACGATCAATTATTAAGTTAAAAATGTGTTCTGAGACCATTTTTGCATATTTGTAGAACTAAAAAATTACAGTAGTTATACTGACTATAATTGATTTTCAGCTAATTTTGCATAAAACCTGAGCAATCTACAAGTAGAATTAAGGCTCTAAAAATCTCTGAATAAGTGAAAATTGATAGCCCGCCTTATTAAGCAAAACCTTTTTAAGATAAGATAGTATGAAATCCAAACCTGATTTATTTTTACATAAAATATAATATAAACTTAATAAAACAACTTTTGAATGGAAATTAACTCACGTTATGGCGTGACGGCCGTTTCGCTCTGTTGTCTAGAGCATCGTCAGACGAAACGTGAGTTAATTTCCATTCAAAAGTTGTTTTATTAAGTTTATATTACATATTAGTGGAAACAAGATGGATCTTCAACATCATAAAATATAAATGACAAAATATTAAACAGACTACTCAATAATCAACATAAATTTTATTTTTTCCTCCATTTCGCATTTCAATGCGAAAGTACCAAATACCGGCCATGCCCGGCTATTGCCTAATGTACAATTCAGCATTCAGGTATTGATAATAGTTTGAAGAAGTTTGTCGCCACAAAATTTAAAAACTTTAGTATAGTTTGTCTATAAACAGTACAATAGAACTCAAATTATCCTTAGAACTCTGATTATCCAAATCGTTGATTATCCGAATCGCTTGCGGGGGAAAATAGGCAAGTGATAGTCATAACAGGTATCTGTTCAGTCAGATAAGAAAAGTCAGCAGCGTCAGTGCCCTCTCTTTGTAAGGGTAACCGACCGGTTTGGCCAAAACAAAGTCTTTTCTCTCCTGTAAATTCACTTCGTCCTGGTGGTTCAGAACCATGAATGAACAAAGAATGCTCAGGAGAACGCAGCTTATCTCTATCTGATTGAACAGATCTGAGTCACTTCTCAATTCTCAAGTTGGTTTTGAAGGTAGTGACAATTAATCAAACTGTCAAATATAATTTTTTTTTTTAATTTAAAAATATTATAGTACATAATTGTAGAATTCGTAGTTAATAAATTATAATAATTCTGTTTACTCCTCTGGTGATTAAAATTAATAAATATTTTATTTCCAAGAAAGAAATTTAGAACTACATCTACAAAATTACAATTACAATTTTTAATAAATTAATTTATCAATGTAAATGATCCTACTTAATTAAGGCATGTGTCATGTTCTATAGTATTAGTGCAGGGTTAATATTTGGTGAGCTCACATATTATTTTGAATTATTGTCTCTATTTTCTGTTTTCCTGTGCTCAATATCAAATTATGCACTGTGATTTTGAATTTTTTTTGCTGATAGTTCTGGGAAAGCAAATAGTACATTTTTTGTGCTAAGTGGTTGAAGTGTCTCCGGTACATACAGCTTTCCTAGGAACTTCACCAATGAGAAGGTACCTTCTTTCTTGTGAGGGAGCCTTCCTTTTTTTTATTTAAATGAGAAGGTTTCTTGAGCCATGTCCGTGGTTCCGTGTCATGGTCCATGTTCATGTCGTCTGTTTTGAAAAGATACTGTGTTCCTAGGAAAGCTGTATGAACCAGAGTCACTTCATCCATTTAACACCAAAAATGAACAATTTGCTTTTCCCAGAACTATCAAACACTGCACTACAAAAAAGTCAACAGATCTGTTTAGAGTAATGATTATTTGTTTAATTTTTTTAGTCGGAATGGGGAGGTGAGTACCTGATAATTACGCCCGACAGGAGTCTGGCGTTTCCATCGGTAGAATACGTTCGCAATGTGGTGAGCAAGGTGGGCGTCAAACAGGGTAGCAGCTCCATTCCAGTGGTCATTGACAGTCGACATGTTCAGTGCGCTGATTTCACTGCTGCCAAGGTTAGAAATCATCTTAAATCAATACATTTTCAATACTACCAACAAATTTCAATACTGTACGATACCTTAAATCGATACTTTAGATCTTAAATCGATACCTTAAATCTTAAATCGATACCTTTTCAATTGTCAATAGGCCTACTGTACTTACTTTGTGTTTCCTGAGCTAGCATGAAACCATACCATACACCACATGTTTCCTAATATTTGCTATGGATTTTTCATTGAACAGTTCCTCCTTAGTAGATTACTATCAACAAATTTCAATACTGTGCAATACATTAAATCTTAAATCGATACATTGGTTCTTAAATCGATACCTTAAATCGATACCTTTTCAATTGTCAATACTGTACTTACTTTGCGTTTCCTGAGCAAACATCATACCATACCGTATACCACATGTTTCCAAACATTTGCTATAGATTTTGCATCAACCCGTTCCTTCTTAGGAGAAACATGAATTATCAATTTGGGGACATTCAAATAAGATTAGATGGCTCTCAGACTAAATGTCTTCATTCTATATACCAGGGGTCTCCAAACTTTGTCGGCTCTGGTAGCACAGTTGGTTGGAGCGCTTGTCTGAGATAACATAAGGCTCCAGCTGGCTTCTTTTCCTGCAGCCTTGGGTTCGAATCTCATTCAGCCATAGATGTTTTTAATCTTCACCTCATTACCCACGCACAAGTCTTCATACTCATGTGGGCATCATCAGTAATAAAAAAAACTAGGCTATCTTCAATCCGGCCTGCTACAGCTAAGGCTGAAAACGTTTTACAACTTGATATTTCTCCTGTTGTTAAGTATATGTCATCAAGTGTCCTGTGTCACCAATAATTTAATTAGCAAATCTAGTAGGTGTATGTTTGCTGAGGATGCTTACTTGACGGCTCTATAAATTAAAGATCATTGTCAGACTGGGCCCAGTGATGGGAGAAGGAATTTTATACAACATTTGACAAAATATTAATTTTTTTGCCTGGCATGGAAAATTTTTGAAACCTTCACTTAAAACTTATCTACAGTCATAAACAACCCAAACTATTGTTCATGTATATTTTGTATCACCCAAAAATCAAAAATGATCTCAAAGTTTTCAGATAAAGATACCATTTTTTAAATGACTTATTTAATGGAAAAAGTCTGGGTTCTGAGGAATAGGAGGGGGAGGAGGCTTTCTACTGAAACACTCTAAATAGATAGGACAAAAATGAAACGGTTCTGGTCCTTGGTACTTACTGAACTAATTATTATTTTGGCCCTCAGGCTGAAACGTTTGGAGAACCCTGCTATTGACTAAATTTTAATGACTAGTGTGTTATTGCCAATCTTGTGAATACAGTTGTTTTTGGGAGGATGAAGCCCACATAGGTATGAGACCTGTGCGGGGGTAATGAGTTGGATAATGGTGATTGACGAGTTTGCCTTTGGGCAAAGTTTTAGTTGGTTTCCGAACCACCGGGAAGTGACTTTACAGCATAGAACAGAGTATTTTTTGCTGAACAATCCAATCGGTCACCCTTATAAAGAGGGCCCAGGAGCTAATCTTTATCTGACTGAACAGATACCTGCTACGGCTCATTGGTTTCACTTCCCTTTGTTTAAGTCAATCTTTTAAAGCTTAATCTTACCTTAAAGTAATGGATCTCCAATATTACAATATCTTCTACAAATTAATCCTTAATCAAACATACTGGCACTGGCAAGTATTTTCAATAAAGTTCTCAACATTATTGTATTCAAGACCATATATAAAATGATGGCAGCAATCACTTCTTAAAACCCCCTCTCCTAATTTATTTTGCTCCTACTAATCAAAAATAGAGGGAATAGAGAGTGAGACTACTAACTCTGGCTCCTTAATTGGTGTATTCATTGATGGCAACCTGGAAAATTCTTAAAAATCTGGATTCCCTAAACAAAAATGTTATGATTGAAACTACAGCAAGATTTACATTAATTGGCAGCCATTGTTTGAAAAACTACTCTTAGGGAAATGATAGCCGAGTACCGTAGCAGGTATCTGTTCAATCAGAGAAAAGCTACGAAACTCCTAGGCGCTCCTTGTAAAGGTGACCGATTGGATTGGCCAGCAAAAAAGACACCGTTCTCTGCTGTAAAATCACTTCCCGGTGGTTCGGAACCCACCTAAAACTGTAGGTCCAACTCATCAATCACCATCATCTAATTCATTACCCACGCACAGGTGTCAGACCTATGTGGGCTTCATTCTCCGAAAAAAGAACGCTTATATCAAATATTTGAATATGTAAGGCTATTTTTTTTCAAGTGTAAGATAGGAGATTCAATTTTCTAAAAATTTTTTAGTTCAATGTTTTTTTGGCATGCGAATCTTCAGTGACATCAATCGCATTTTATTAACATCTTCATAATTACATTTAGTGGGGATCCATTTTTCATTTTATCATTTTTCCCTCCCATTTTTTCCATGATGAATGGAACTTGTTTTTCTTGTTTTAATATAATCGAGAAATATAAACATAATTGGAATTCACATGTGTTATTTAATAAACAATCAATCACATCTAAAATTCAATCACATCTACATTTTTGATCATCCATCTTTTCAGTCCAACATCTCAACTCCAACTAAAAAACTATTTCGCCAAAACATATCTACAAATAACCAGCTGTGCTATTTTGATAATTTATGTCTCACACATAACAACAGTATTTTCATTTATCAATAATTTATTTAATTCTACAATAATGAAAGCCATACTCTTATTGTTATTATCTTCCCTAGAATAGAATAATTTTCATTTGTATTAACAGAACTGATTTGTTTCTGTCTTCAGGGAGTGTCTGGACTTATTGACGATTTTGTGAAAAGGAACCAGCCTCTCCTGTTCTACAATCTGAAACCAACTGTGGTTGACGTCTTCAAAGCAGTGCAGCCAGTCAAATTCCTTCACTGTCAGACAGAAACCGAACTATACGATCTCTTGAAAGGTAAGACAGAGATAGAAAATGGCAACTGAATCACCTGCCCTAAAACAATTACCATGTCAAAATAATAATGAAATCAGTCAGAAGCATTCATGATTGACAATGAAACATTGATAATCATGTTCAAATATCGTCTTATATGGATGCTAGATCCAACTGATAATTACTTGTTTGAAAATGCTTAAGGTAAACATACCAATTATCGGCCCCATACCAAATGGGTAAACGTCTGCTTCAAGTTTTCAACAACTGATTAACACGAAATGATTAATTGGTTATTGTTTTTCCAAGACATGCAATTTGAAAATCGACGGTTTAGAGTGATTATAAATTATTATCGGTTATGATATGATTATTACAATAATGTCAATAATATGTCATACAAGCATATAATACAATAATGATTGTGTTTTTTCAGCTTATACAACCAAATCACCGGCAATCATGAGCAACCAAACAAATATGAAAGGAAAAAAGTCCTAATTGGAGTGAATTTCCAATCCATTCCAAGTCTTCCCAGGAGCAGTGTATATATTATCCAGGAGGATCTTTACCTCAACGTGACTATAATTATTGGATAGCAACAAATTCAGACATCTCCTCTTAGACAATGTTTAAGACTGAGTATAATCTGAGAGCTATAAGTGTTGTACATAGGTATTTAAATTAGTGAACAATAATAATTTGAACAGTTTTTTCAATTTGAGTGATGGTTATTGATTATTGTTAGCGATAGTATTCGAGAATAGCCGTATTCTGTTAATAGTAAAAATGATGTGATATAATAATACAATCGTCTATTGCTAATGTTATTCCGTTACAGTAGGTTAATTAATTCAGTACTTAGAGACTTCTATTTTATGATTTGATGTACAGTGAAAAATATAGGTTTAAGATTTGTAGTGACATAAATGAATTACTTTCATTAAAAAATAAACCAAAGTGATATCGTATAAATGGTTTTTGGTGCATGTGATGTTAGCATCGATTTTAGAAACTTTGCAATCTATGTTTACAATAACTTTACAATAAAAATGTTAATTTATCAAACCGTTGAATGAATTGCCACCAATTAATGAAAATTGATATTTGAGTAAATTTATATATATGGGTGCAGTTATAATTTCAAATGACAAGAGGACTTTTATGAATGTGATGTTTTTTTATAATGATGAATAAGTCTTAAGCGTTGAAAATTAGGTTAATGATGACGCAAATATGCAAGGCTGAACGGGAAACGTACCCGTGACCGCACACGATTAGCAGTCAGCTGTAGTCTCATCAGAGATAAGCGCCCCATCCGACTACACCATTGTGACTACTTTCTCTCGGTACAATTAAAGGTGGGATTCTCAACATTTTTTTATAAGATTTCTTATCTTTTAATTCAGTGGAAAACGAACTGGATAAAACTTTGGATCTTGTTCTGAGTAATTTTCCTACCAAAGCCATTACAATTAAAAGAGATAATCCTCTATTTTCCCGAATATGGCCATTACCCCGCATTATAAATTAAATCACCATATTCTGCATTTAGCAGCAAATGGAATTTCATGTGATCCACTTGAATTTCGTTATAATAGAGGTAATTTTTTTTAAATTCATCAGTGAATTCAGATATTGACGTATTTGGAAGTACTGATGTCGACACTGCTTAGAGAATCCTACATAGCAGTTTTTTAAAAAAATGTGTTCAAAAAATAATATTGAGAAGTGTATAACCGTGTACGTCATGTAAGTAATGGGCTGTGTAGCTCAGGTAGAATGAAATGATTGTTCACTCACTGAAAATAGAATTGTATGTTTGTATCTACGTTCAAACATAATGATTTTACGTCTCACATCTAACAAAATATAAATTCTTATTGAACTGACTCTTATACAAGCTAGTAATTTAGCAGAAATAAGGGGATTGGCAACTCGCTTGACATATATCTGAATACTTGAAACCTTAAGAGCAAGTTAGATGTTCATTGGATATGGGGTCGGCCTATTCTTTAGCTCATGAATGAAATTGTAAAATTAACTAAGGTAAAGTGATGGGATGCCATGCAAGATAGAAGCTCCTGTTCCATACTGCATCCACCAACACAAGACACCAACTGACCACTCACTACTTACTAATTCCAAGAAACTTGACAATTCATTAATTATGTTAGAAACAAAAATGTAATGAGCATCTCAATGTCAAACACAAAATGAATTCATCTATGCCATTGAAACACTTCTGGCCTAATCAATATCTATTAAATATCTAATCAATATCAAATAATCTTTGAATCAGAATTGAGAAATAAAATTTATATCTTTCAAACTTTAACATTAAAACCAATGGTGACAGAAGCAATAAGAGCAATTAATAGAATAACCCGGAATAGGATACTTCTACCCTATCATGATAAACTATTTTTTGTGGAATAAACAAAATATGTCAATATCTTTTTATCTCTTCAAAAAAATGTATTTTTTAATCAAAACCAACAAAAAACATGAGTTACGAATTTCCTTTTTGCTTTATAACAGTACTTTTCTGATTATAATCCAGGAATCGACCAAATATAACGGTATTAATCAAATAACATTAAAAAACAGTAATTTTTTATTGAAACCGACGAAAAACGCGAAACGCGAGTGATAATCATATAACGGGACGTGAAATGCGAATGTTACCGTATTATTTATAACGGTACTTTTTCATTTATAATCAAGAAATCCACCAGAGTAGCAGTATTTTTTGAGTTTCTTCAAAAATAATGTTAATTTTCGATTGAAACACGAAAAACGTGAATTCCTTTCCTATTATTTTATAACGGTACTTTTCCATTTATAATCAAGCAATCCACCAAAAGTAACAGTAATTTTCGAATTTCTTCAAAGATAACGGTAATTTTCGATCAAAATCTATGAAAAACGCAAATTTCAAGCGTGCTCTCATATCGTATTTTTTATGGTACTTTTCTATTTATAATCAAGTAATCCTCTAAATGTAACAGAATTTCTCCAATTTATATAAAAATAACGGTAGTTTTCGAACTAAACCGACGAAAAACGCGAGTTCCGAACGTAGAATTATATACCTAGTCTCCTATATAGGCTTACTAATGTACTACATATTTAATCAGAACTTATTTAATTAGTACCTCCTTATTTTATCAGGTACCGTACTGGAGTATATAGTAGGCTTCTTAAAAAACTGACACTCATCAAAGTTATTTCTATTGAATGGAGTTGACTTTGCTTACTTGTATTAGGTATGGCAAACACTCTGCCTAAAACTGTGAGCCTTATTTTGGAAGTATTTATTCTTTTCATTTGTATCAGAAATCAAAAAATCCCAAATAGAATAAATCAGCGTACTTTCAATTCAGTCAATTTTTATAGAAGATTGTAATATCTAGCACCAAACTATATTTTTTTCTAAATTCCCTTCAACCTCTTTGCTTCTCTGCTTTCCTCTTTGGAAGTATTTATTCTTTTCATTTGTATCAGAAATCAAAAAATCCCAAATAGAATAAATCTGCGTACCGTACTTTCAATTCAGAGTCAATTTTTATAGAAGATTGTAATATCTAGCACCAAACTAATTTTTTCTAAATTCTCTTCAAACCATCAGTACCGTTCTTGGATGAGAGCATTCTAGAGACAACAATATTAGGATTTGCTTTTAATCATTCGATCAAAAGTGTTTTACAAAAGAGGTGTTTTGGGAGGGGGGGGGGGGAGGTTTGAAAGGATATGCATTAAGCAACTCTGCCTTACCCCCTTCAACCCCCCCCCCCCCCCCCCTATCAACAGTATTGAATATTGAACCTTTCTTACATAATATGTTTTCGCTTGCCTTCGCCACCCCTCCCCCTTCTAAAAGAGGTTGGAAAGGGGGTTGTTTACCCCCACTCAAGCCCGGCCACCCCTGTTCGAGGCTAGCAGTGTGGAGGGGAGACTGGGAGAGAAAAATTAATCAATAACTGGGGCCTGGGAGAAGGGCGAGCCTGAGTCATTCAGTAAAAGGGAGGGGGTAATATTTGAGCAGAGAAAAAAGTCACCCTTCGGCGTCTCCCCTCCCGCCCAAACAGTCGACTGCTTAAATATTGTAAGCCGCTTGAAAAAATGAAACCATCCCTACCCTGGTAAGGTAGAGAGGTCTAACACTATGTCCACCTTCCCCCTAGTGGAAGAGATCCCCCTTTTTTCAATTAATAGGCCTTTGTTTTACTAAATTTATTTCAGTTTTTATTTTGTATAATATTAAAAATTGAAATGATAAATTAACAGCTATTATAATAACAGCTAATTATATTGCCAAGATCTCTTCATAAAGAGATATTTAGTTTATTTGTCACATTCTCTTATACCGTGCTACTGAAAGTATTTTGAAATTGATTGTATGGTGGGGGGGGGGGATATATATATTATATAATAAATGTATAGAATGTAAAAGTAAGAAGTTCAAGAAAAATAATTTCAGTTTTTTCAAATGTAGCCCAAATGTCTAGAGGTTTTATTGTATTTAAAATTCTTCTAATATCGAAACAGACTTTATTTCAATTAAATATATGATTTTCACTCACTTTTACAGGAGATACTGGAGGAATGCATTTCACTTCTGAAAAGAAGCTTCGTCAGAAAGTAAGTTCAATACTGAACAAAAAATGTTGGGTCTCAATACAGTGACTCCAAAAAGCCACTGTATAATTGATTGCATTAATTGTAGTTGCCAATTTGAGATTTATAATACAATCAAATTTATTTTTTCTTCAAATGTACTAATGAAGTTACAACAAATTGCTTCGTAAAATAACAAAATATATAAATTTAAGTAATATCCCCTTCCTAAAATATTTGAAATTACATTTATCTATTCATCAATGGACACAAATTGAATTGCAACATAACCAATCATTGCTTTGGCAGATATTCTATGAGAATTTTATAAATATAGGTCTGTGTCTGTGGCAATTAATTCGGTATCTTCTCAAAGTAGTATTTTTTTGTTAAAATTATAAAATTGGCATGCACTTCAAAAAATCAGTTTCATAATTTTTTCTGCTGTATTACTAGTGAAAGGACGTTCTTTATAGCTCATGACTAAAAAATAAAACATCATTGATCCATGGTGGATTAAACAGTAGTTTCCAAGTATGATAAAAAAGAAAAAACTGATTTTTGAAACTGAGCTGATTATTTCATTCTTAGCATCATCAGTAATGAGGTTTACAGTTTCAGTAATAACACAGTTTCCACAGTAATAAGTTTTCAATAGTTAATGCATTAGATAAGTGCTGTAATGAACTATCAAAGGAATAAATTCCTCAAGTCTCACTCAGAAAAAATTCTATGTCAATTTTATGAAACTACAACATAAGTGTACTGTGGGACGTCTGACGATGCTCTTGACAACAGAGTGAAACGGCCGATACGCCATAACGTGAGTAATAATTTCCACTTGAAAGTGTTTTTTAAAGTTATTATTATAACAATTTTATTCTATTGCTTCAATCAACAGGTGATACAGAATTTACACTTCAACTAAACTTGAATGTTTTGTAGGTTAATTCATTGTATGCTATTTTGTTAATCTGCTATCTCAACTTATCAAATTCTGAGGCCACTCCCGTGTTTCGGAGGACACGTTAAGCCCGTCGGTCTCAGCTGCCTAAAAAGCCGTTAAGTCACGTCAGAGTCCCTGGACTTTGTTCAGGTGCGACCCGAGAACTCTGGTAACAGACCAGAACCAGCCAGGTCACAAGATACTGTTACAGTATTATCAAATTCTACAGAATATTGCAGTTTCAAATTTTGTCTTGACAAACTGACATTATCTTCACGCTAATTCTATTTCTTTATGAAGATGAATTTGGAAAATGACTAGTGCAAAAGTTATCTCTCCCATTACCCATGGTTGAGTGGTTGAGCCATTCAACTATAAGCTATTATTTCTGAGACCTGTGCGTGGGTGATGAATTGGATTGGATGATGGGGATTGATGAGTTGGACCTACAGTTTTAGGTGGGTTCCAAACGACCGCGAAGTGATTTTACAGCAGAGAACAGTGTCTTTTTTGCTGGCCAATCCAATCGGTCACCGATACAAAGATGGCTTAGGAGTTTCGTAACTTATCTCTGATTGAACAGATTCCTGCTACGGCACTCTGCTATCACTTCCCTAAATCAGTTTAGTGAATAGAATACCTGCATCCAGTTGGTAGACCTAGAGGTATACTTGGGAGAGACAGGAAAAAGTATAATAAATTAGTTGTGCTAGCCTCTCTATCCACATTCCACATCGTTCAAATCAAACAACAGTCGATTTTACCACTAAGTGGCAAGTTGAAAAATAATATTCCTCATCCTCATTATAAAAATAGATTCTGCACATCGCAACGAGACCCCTGGATAGAGGTTCAAGAAGGTCTGGCTGTAGAAGAGTACTGAACTTGAAAAAATCAAACTTAAAAATTAAAATTATTGCAAAATGTTTTAAATCGATTTAGAGAACTATTAATAATCTAATATCAAAACTGTCACAGTATATCAATTAAAAAATCGTCAGCCTGACGAAACTTCTTTTCAGAAGTGAAATGCATTCCTCCAGTATCTCCAGTAAAAGTGAGTGAAAATCATATAGTTAATTGAAATACAGGGTCAGTTATATATTAGATTGTTCATCAAGTATTTCGTCATGGAAAACATCAGTTTAGTGAATAGAATAACTGCAGCCAGTTGGTAGACCTAGAGGTATTCTTGGGAGAGAGGAAAAAGTAAAATAAATTAGTTGTGCTAGCCTCTCTATCCACATCGTTCAAATTGATTACCACTAAGTGGCAAGTTGGAAGATAATATTCCTCAATATAAAAATAGATAGATTCTGTACATCGCAACGAGTTTACAAAAAAAACGCTAAAATTTTTCTACACATGCAAAGAAATAAATGCATATGAGCGAAATAAGTTTTGCTCGCTTGAGTAGACACCTAAAGAGGGATGCACTGCGAATACATTTTGTACCTGTTTTGTATAACTCGTGTTATATTTCACTATATCATGTGTAAAATATTTGTATTTGTTCGCAGTGAAATAAACGAATTTTTATTATTACTTTAGGGTTAGGGTGCTTTCACAGATGTGCAAACAATAGTCCATGATAATCACCATCGCAAAATCAAAAACATTCTGTGGAATGGTGTATGACAAACTGGAGCAGTGTAAATACCACTATTACACATCATGTGCTTGATTTGCACTGATAATGATCAATTATTGAAAGCTCTACTGAGAAAGTTATACGTCCCATCAGAGTGTAAGAAATCTTCTATAATAGATTTCTTTGTTTTTCAATTATTTTTTTTTTGTTACCCATATTGAGTTTAGTTCAAATCTAGCCAAAGGTTTTTGATAAGTGCATTCATTTAAACTAACTGACTTCCCAGAGCGATGATTCTTGTGTGATATCTGTTTCTTATGAGTGTTAACCAGTGTAAAACCATAGACGAACCATCAAGTTTACTTACTTAATCCCTGATCTATGATAAAACTTTGACGTATCAAATGCTGCTGGAGCGTTGCTCCCTAGTTGTGGTTCGGTGTGTCGAACAAACAAAATAAAAGAAATAAAAATAATTTTATAATCTATGAAAAAATTTATTGCGGATTTCTAAATAACGCACTATGAGATACAGGCTGTCAAAGTAGGAGCGCTTGCACAGTGGAGCATCCGATAGGCCTACTCGATTTTTATCACTCGCAAAATCAAACAAATGCTGTAGAATGGTGTATGGTGTCTAGTAGATTGGAGCAGCATGAATAGCTCAATTATACAACATGTGTTTCATTTTGGGTTGGTGATTAGGTCTAACATTGAGTAGCCTATTGGATGCTCCACTGTGCAAGCACCCTGAATGTGTCCGCCGAAAGACAGCAACTTCACCGTACAGTATGTAACATGAGCGTAATCAGCAGTGAATAGAGTTGTTCGAAATGAGTAACGTTCAAGACAAGGAGACTCAAACCACAGATTAAAGGTTTGTCTGTGCTCAAACGAAGCGACATACAGCAGACGGCGAAGTAATACTCCATTAGAACCTGTATTGTTACGTTCGATGTACAGTGAAGTTACAGTCTGGCGTCTCCGGGTCCAGACTGCCGCATTTTTCCCATTACGTCTCTTTATTTTCTGGTTGAACATGACAGTCAGTTTCAGTCTCAGTCATACAACAACAACAACAACGAAGCTTGGCTTTTGTTGAATTGGTTTGTCCTTGAAACTTCCTCACTCACTCCTCCCACCATCATAACAGAGGAGTGGGAATGAGTTTGTAAGGGGAAGAGAGAAAATATAATGTACTCGCTTGCGCTCTCACGCCCAATTTTTCTATATTTTATCTCGCTCTTTTTCACAAACTTTCTCGAAATTAAATTACTTACCATTTTGCCTATCTGTCAGCGCTGAATTTTGATATTCACTGGAAATTAATACAGTAGCAGAGGCGGCTCAGTGTGTGATTAAAAAACTGGGTTTCTTTTATATATTACCTATATGCAAAGTAAATAGTATGGTATTTAGTATATTTTCCTTTAGGTCACAATATTTTTTTGAAATACACAAAATACTTTCTTGGAGCAGCCTCGAACATTTTTAACAAAAAACAAATTTGAAAAATTTGGGAAATTTTTAAATTTCCTTTAAGTTTTCTTTTTGGGCTATACTGAACTCCGATGACTTCATCCTCCACTACAATCCACCCGGGACCAGTTTCATAATAAACTAGAAATTACAAGTAAAATCTAGAAGTAGGACCTTCTGCGAATTTTTTGCAGCGATTTCAAGTAGTAACAATAATATTAATTTGAACGTTAGAGGTTCAAGATGGCTGTAGAAGTGTACTGAACTTGAAAAAATCAAACCCAAGTGCAGTAACTAAAATTATAGAAAAATGTTTTAAATCGATTAAGAGAACCATTAATAATCCAATATCAAATCTGACACTGTATTTTAGTTAAAAAAATCGTCAGCCTGACGAAGCTTCTTTTCAGAAGTGAAATGCATTCCTCCATTATCTCCAGTGAGTGAAAATCATATAGTTAATTGAAATAGTGTCAGTTTTGATATTAGATTGTTCATCAAGTATTTCGTCATGGAAAACATTACAGAACTATTAATAATAAACCTTCTCAAGGCTTTATTATCACTTACCCGGTGGTTCGGAACCCACCCAAAATAGTCCACCATGTTTCCCATAACATATGGCTCAAACGGCGAGGTGGAACTACCCGTAAAGGTCTCCCCCACTAATAAATGTCTTTCGCTTATTATTAATAGATAACTGGAAATAGTACTATATCAATAGAGTACAACAGTGTCATTGACACTCCAGCACAATAGGCTGAAGTTCTAGCAAATAATAACGAAATATATGGGAAAATCTATTTATGAAAGAAAATTAATAATAGACTATGATAATCACATTTGTATCATTTCATGATACACATTTCTAATTGCATCAAGTTCGTCAATTTACCATACCTCTCGGGTATTACTAGCCGCAGTGGCGCACCGAGGTTTCAAGCGCCCTGGAGCAGAAGTGTCTTACGATGCCACCCCCCCCCCCCCCCCACAAAAAAAATCAGTCTCACACTCAACCACCCGATTGGGCTGATATTATTACAGTGGTTATTTAATGAATCAGCCGCTTTTTTCCCCGCCTCTAACTACGCCGTATTTGTCAGAGATGCACTCCAGTGAATGATTTTTCGCCAGGCCAGATTCTACTTTTATCAATTAAAAATTTATTTACAGTTATTGTTTTAGAATGCAAGTTATTCCTATTGAAATTTTCTTATATTTTGGAAATTGGATTCAAAAGTGAAGAATTTCAGTCCTGTTCTTGTTAATATAAAAACCAATGAACTTCTAGAGGATTTATTTTTCCAGAATAAATTCATAGTCTTTATTCAATTACTTGGAATTGTTATACCTTCTGTCACCCAATATAAATTGTTTTTGCTTTGCTACTTTCGACTATTTGCTATTTTTGACTCGACCGTTTTGCATTCTGTCAGTTTGTAACGCATTTACGGCTGAACGTGTGAACCGATTTCTTTTAAATTTGACATGAATGTTCCTTTTAGTAATGCGCAGCGATGTATAAATACGGTTTTTTTTTAAATTGTGTTGCATTTTACCCTTTTGGCCTTCATTTTAGTGATACATTTTTTTTAAGTAAAAGGCAATTTTCTCTCAGGGCCTTGCGCCCTGGAGCGACTGCTCCACTCGCTCCATTATCGGTACGCCACTATTACTAGGGTTACCATAATTACCATACCCGAAAAAAATGTTCAAATTCAAAACTCTGACATTTTTTATGATTTTGGAGGGAAATTAACACTTCCTCAAATTTAAAAAATCACTGAATGATGGGCTACGCCTATAAATTATAGCCTATCCTTTCGTTCTGAAATATGTTTGATGTCTAGTGAAAAAAAAGGCCGCTTAGCGCAGTTGGTTGGGGCGTAGCAACTAGAGCTTGCTGTCGTGGGTTCGAATCCCGCTCCTCCGTCTGGCATCTATGTGTTTCATTCACCTCATTACCCACGCACAAGTCTCGGACTCATGTGGGCATCATCAGTAATAAAAAAAAATAAAATAAATTAACTATACACAGTAATAATGTTTGACCGACGAAAAACATTATTATAATGAAATTGAATACGTAATGAAATTACCCAGTATTTTTTGCTCATCTTAGTGAAATCCGGAGATGTATCAATTTCGGACTGTCCGGACGTATGGTAACCCTAGGTATTAACGTTTGAACCCAGCTAGTATTGTTACACTTTGAACAAGTTTTTCAATCAAGCAGCTTTTTCATAACGTTTTAGTAAAATTTATTTCTCATCAGATAATTTTTTAACTCAGACAACACTGAAAATAACAGTATGAAAATTTCTATGATTATGAAATAATTCATTAATGCAATGCATTGCTGTCCCATATCATTATGTACATGTATATTTTGTACTATCACACCTCTAATGCAGAGATTAGATCGCACAAAATAATATACTTCTACATAAGATCGTATGCTTGTTTGTATTCCACTATGCTGCATAGTCTACAATGATTGAAATATCATTGCATTCCAGCAAACTTTCCTGTGTTTATCCCTATAGGCTTCCTTAACTCAAGAGAGATTTGAAAATCATTGAACTTAAATACTTTTTAAGTATTCCTTAAATCAAGGAAGCCTCAAGGTAGGTCCATAATACTGGCCTCGAAGTTTAATTCTACAAGTCATGATTTTGATAGCTAATTGCTTCCACTTTCACTGATTTTCTACTGTACAGAAAATAAAGCTTTCGATGTGAGTGTATATTTTGTGTCACTTCTATATTTTCTTCCTTACTTTTCATTCTCTTTCTTCAAATCTTAAAAAACTCTAATTTTCACCTTTGTTTCATTCCACTAAATCATTGTTATTCTTACTGACCTTTCCCTGCGCTCAGGGAAACCTTTGCATGTATTATTTTCCTATGTAGTACTTCTATATTGTTTTCTTCATGTAAATATTTTTATTGAATTTGTAATCGTGATTTTGTTTAAAGTGAATCTGTATTATTTTGAGGATAATAAATTGATTGATTGAATTGATATTCTATAGTTGTTCTTCCTCTCGCCCTCCCACTTATGGTAGCAATATTCATGAACTGTTTTGCCGTTTACAATGAGAGAAAATCATCTTTAAAAAGGGCACTCACATCGAAATTAATTAGTTTTTAGACTATTCTCAGTTTTCTTCACTCCAAATTTCCAACTTCCATGCTAAATTTTTGTCTCCATTATACTATGTTCTTACATAGCTTGAAAATTATTACAATTATTACCCAACTATTGATTTTGGGTCTTTTGCACTACTGTAAGTTATAGCCCCGCATTTTATAAAAGTGTCATTGAACAGAAGATTCCTAACCAAACCGGGTCTTAGATTAGGTTAGGTATCTACTGTTCAATTACAATTTTCAAGAAATGCGGGGTTATAGTGAAAAAGACCCTTGGTTTTTTAAATACAGAATGGATATGAAATCAAGTCGTCTTTTCCTTCAACTTCAGAAGATATTGGGCAAACCGTTCCAAAATCTTCATTAGTATGCCATTTATCAACGTTGATAGTCTGTGCATGCGCAAATCATAGATAAAAATATGGAAACGATTTGCTAAAATTCTCTAGACACCATATTGAAAATAATGCTATTTATGAATCAGTGATCCATCCAGTAAACCTTCAAAATACAGTTTTTCTTGTTTCAAAGAGCATTCATATATGTAATGCGGTCCAATGGTGAGGGGGGGGGGGAACATGACCGGAAATTTAATGGAGAAGGGATTGGAAGGAGGGCAATCTCGCAAAAAAGTAAAAGGTCAGCAAGTTCCCATTTATGAACCCCCGAACTTTCCAGCTGGGAACAGCATGCATTGCATGCATGAATAATGTATTAATTCATGGAATGTAAGTAATATTAAATTAGTTCAATATATTTTTAATAATTCAGTGGAATGTGCTTTTGAGCATTGCCTAAATAAATTGAAATTAATTTGTCTATTTCAAATTGTTCTAGGAGGAATCGCGATACCTGTTGCATAACTATCTATATACATACTAGTTAACACTTGTACATGTTTCTACTTCTCGTATGGGAGTTTTTACTTGTAGATTGTAATTCTAACTTTTTATGCAACAGGCCCAAGAACAACATTTCGACGAAAAACCAAAACTTGGTCAAATTTCAACAGAATTTACATCTTCCATGATAGCTCGCCCCCTTCCCACAATCCAACAAAAACACAACTTCGATTCTACACAGCCATTATTTTACAATAGTTTTTCGAGTACCTACCTACAATAGGTAATGAATGACGAAACGAAACAGCAAGAGACAAAAGCCACAGAAAGAGCGTGAGAGAAAGAGAAAATTAAACACAGAGAGTAAGGCAAAGGAAGGAAAGAGTAAGAATTATAAGAAGAAAGAGATGATTAAGAAGAAGAGAAAGAATCAGTCTCCAGAGGTCAGCCAAGGTCAAAATAGTGGGCAGGCAGGCGGAGGCAGAGAAGCAGAAAAAGAAAATTAAGGAGAATAAGAAGAACAAGAAGAAAAAGAAGAGAGAAGAAAAAGCAGCAGTGGAAGGAAAAGAAGAGAGAAGATTAAGAAAAGTAGAAGCAGCAGAATAAGATGATGAGGTAGAAGAAAAAGAAAAAGGCAGTGGGAGTGAAGGAAGGAAAGAACGATCGGTTCGTGAAGTACAGGCAGAGGACAGAGAGGCATGATAGAAGAAGTAAGGCAGCGAAGTAGACCGGGGAACAAGGGTGGCAAGACATGGTCGGGTGAATGTGCATGTACAAGGACAAAGGGGACGAGGAGGTTGTCAGGGGGAAAGGGCGAAGGGGAAGCCCCTGCTCTGTTCGTTCACACGAGAGGAGCTAGGCTGGGCTGGGCTGGGCTGGGCCGGAGCAAGCAAAGCAGCAGAGTCCCAGCTCCCAGGCAGGGCTAGGCCAGGCTGGGCTGGGCTGAGAACAACAAGACGACGAGTGGGTAAAATAAGACAAAGAAGCATTGACGCGGACTCCTACTACAGTACAGCAGAGGCAGAAGAAAAACAAAAAGAGGAAGAATAAGAAGCACTAACGATGCGACGCTGCCGCCTCGTCCAAACCAGCGGCAATGCAGCATTGGCGGCGAGCAGCTCCTGCTCCAACAACCAGGCAGGCATCGACCCCTCGCTCGGCGCACACTCCCCAAAACCCCCTTCCCGCTCGACCCTCACTCTATCCTATCGAACAGACGAAAATTGCTCTCCGACCCCCCTTTCAACTCCCCTCGCAAGACCCATCTTCGATTACTCAGTCCCTCTTCGTCGCACTTCGTCGCTATCCTTGTCTCCTCGCTTCGTGCATCCACTCTGTGAAAACACAAGCCTCGTCCTGCGTTATCCTGCTTCGCCTCTGTCGATCCACTCTTCAACAAAAATCCTTTCCTTTCCTCATCATTGCCTACTGCTTGCTCCTCCTGTCTATTATTGAAAAACACAAATGCATCTCTCATTTTACAAGTCAGCTGAAAAAATACATTTCCAAAGCTATCCTGATTAAAATGCAATGATTTTGTTTCTAAGAAAATTCATTTCTAAAATAATTCTTATTATTTAGTAAGAAAATTAATAGGAATTTCAAGACAGCTGAAAAAATTTTTTTTCAAAGCTATCCTGATTAAAATTCAACGATTTTGTTTCTAAGAAAATTCTAGTTCGAATATTTTTCAAAAACAATGCCTAGATTGAAGCAATGATTCAATATTATTTGGTAAGAAAATTAATAGGAATTTCAAGACAGCTGAAAAAATACATTTTCAAAGCTATCCTGATTAAAATTCAATGATTTTGTTTCTAAGAAAATTCTAGTTCGAATATTTTTCAAAAACAATGCCTAGATTGAAGCAATGATTCAATATTATTTGGTAAGAAAATTAATAGGAATTTCAAGACAGCTGAAAAAATACATTTTCAAAGCTATCCTGATTAAAATTCAATGATTTTGTTTCTAAGAAAATTCTAGTTCGAATATTTTTCAAAAACAATGCCTAGATTGAAGCAATGATTCAATATTATTTGGTAAGAAAATTAATAGGAATTTCAAGACAGCTGAAAAAATACATTTTCAAAGCTATCCTGATTAAAATTCAATGATTTTGTTTCTAAGAAAATTCTAGTTCGAATATTTTTCAAAAACAATGCCTAGATTGAAGCAATGATTCAATATTATTTGGTAAGAAAATTAATAGGAATTTCAAGACAGCTGAAAAAATACATTTTCAAAGCTATATATCCTGATTAAAATGCAATGATTATTGACTTCTTGAAATTTGGTATCCATGACGAACTGCGAGAACCACTAATATTTATAAGTAATTGCACGACTACACAGTCAAATATTTGAGTGGAAATTAAATTATTGGATGACGGGAGGGAGGGGGGGAAAGTTAAATATTTAGATTTGGTTTTCAAAAATATTCAAATTCGAATATTTTAGTATAACTTTCAAAAACATGATTTAATATTATTCAACAAAGGAATTAATAGGAATTTTAAGAGGATTGAGATAGATTTGGATGTTTTTAAATGATTGTTCCTCCTGAAATTCTAATTCAGAATGATTGAATTTGAATTCAATTTTTTATACATTTTTAAAAACAAGACTTCTAGATAAAACCAATGGTTTTATATTATTTAGAGACGTAGGGAATAGATTTGGAATTCCAATAGGATTAGGATGAATTTGGATTTCTTCTTTAGTGACTGCAACTGAAGATATTCTTCACATTATTTGTATTAACTTGGAAAAATTAATAAAATCTGATTATATAATGATGTGAAAACAACCTTTCTTTTCAAATTCAAAGAAATCTTGAATCTAAAACTTCTAGCAGAATCGAAATGAAGAAACAAATCAATTCTACCATTGTTTTTATTCCAGGATTATGGTTTCATGACATAACCTGTGGACTGAGGAGAACCCAGTCAAGCTGAGGATGTGACAGGTTATGTCATGAAACCATGGTCCTTGAATTAAAATGGCAGAATTGACGACATTGGTTTTCTCATGATTTTCAATTATGGAACGGTCCTACAATCTTAATAATAATTCAATAGAAATTCTAGCGCAGTTCATTGAGCAGGGATATAAATGAATACGAAAGGTTTCACTCATTTTTATTTATTAAAACGCATATATTCATATATATGTATGCAATAGACACTTCAGTATTATACATTTTTCGTTTTATCCAATAATGCAGCACTTCAAACTACAGAATAATGATCCTTATACTGATATTTTTGTTTCATTAGAAAAGTCTATAATTTATAAATAATAAATGTTTTCCTACAATAATTTTCTTTATATATATATATATATTAATTGGATAAAATAATTTATTAAAACTGCTAACCGTTTTTAATCACTGAATTTTATTCGGTGGCCACCATTTAGTCAAAATTTAGTCAGAGGAGACTTAAGATAGTCAAAAATCAAATGTTCTATATCTGGCTGTAGTAACAGAAAAATAATAATTTTGATTAAAAATGCTCTCCTGAACCCATGATACAAAAACACGCGTTGCAAGATACAGACAAATTACGTTGCGTGATACATAGAAGTGACGAAACCAAATTCCCGTCAGACGCAACCAACTAGTCAATCAGAAAAAAATTAAACAGAGCCAAAATATAAATTCAAATTTCATTACTAAGACACGACGAAAATTGGAGTTGATACATGATCTTTCCTAAAATTGATTACTGCAAATTTACTTCCAAAAAAATTGAATCTACTCCATTTCTCTATTAAATATGTATTTTTGCTGCGCTTTCGTTTCAATAAACCCGCAGAATCTTCAAGAAAGAAACTTGATGTTTGATAGTAAAATATCCTGCAACGCGTATCTTAGAAATGATACACACGTTCAAGGAGAGGCAACAAACTTAGTTCTGTTTTCATATATGAAATTCTACAAGGTTTCAAAAATCAGGATAAATTAATTTTCGAAGATTCTACATTGGTTGCAAATACAACTCACGCACACACAATCACACACATACACGTAATAAACCTGAAATAAAGCAGAGTACAGAGGAAGGATACAGATCCTATCGGAAAAATACAGGATAAGTAACGTTCCTATTGGAAAAATTGACGAAAAGTAAAAATATCGTACTTAGAAAGTGTTACTCATTTCGCCAAATAGTAAAAGATATTAAAAATCTGAAGGCAATAAGGAAATGTTAGAAAAAACACCTACATAAACAACGGGAAATCTACACTTGAAATATCCTACACTTGATGGCATGTTTTTCTAATGCGGCCGATTCCCACACAAGTCTGACGATTAAAGTGGAAAATAAGGTAAAAGACACGAAATACCAGGTCTAGCTACCCCATTTGCTAGTCGAAATACCCCATTTGCTACTCAAAAAGTGGCAAATAAATTTATTTAAAATGGATTTTTTTCTAATGTCTAGATATTACGTACAAATTGCAAAAAATCGGAAAGGCCTACTGTTATCTATGAGGTTGCTGACGTTAACCCAGAAAAGTTCTGGTCAATGAAAGTATTTTTGAGGGAAACTAACTCAATGGAACCTAACTCGTAAGGACGCAAGCAATAATAATTTTTCAAAATTCATTTGAAACCAATTTTCAAATATCTTTATTCAAATCTTCAGTCTGGTTGACAAAACTAGAGATTTTTCAAGATCGACTTCGAATATATTTTGAAGAGAAATGTTTAAGATCTCTTACTTTTACGGACAAACTCGCTCGTCTGGAAGGAAAACGACTACGAAAGTACGGGACTGTCTTCTACACTGAACAGACAGGATTATATCAAAGTCCATTCAATGTAACGAGCGAAAAGTTGAAAAAAGCTAAGCATAATATTCGTTATATGCTTCTTGTTTGAGATGAATAGCTATAAATTTATTATTCGCTTACACAAGAAGGCATTGACAAAATCATAACGAATGAGAATTTACTGGGAGAAAATATTTTTTCAAGACGATCATATTAATTTGGAAGGTAGAAGAAATATAGTCAATATATCAAAATAGTAATAAAATCAAAACAATAATTGAAAAATAAATAGATACACAGCATGCAAAATTCAAATGAATAGAAAGTTCAAATATATTTTTTCTAATTGATAAAATATGAGATCCAATATAGAAATTTTCAATTGAAAGTTACGATACTGTTCATTCACTGAATGTGATATGAAAAGAATAATGAATAATAGAAAAATAATTTACGTAAAATCTTTCAACTTGAAATAAGATGTAATTCACTAGACTATTGAAATTTAACTTTCTGGCTAAATAAAAAAATATACTGAGAATTCATATAAAGAGCGTTCCAAAATAATTCAATTTTGCACAAGCTGAACGCCTGTGAAGCCAGCTTCTATTCTTAGCTCAATTAATTTCGTAACAAGAACCAGTTCAAACTAGTTCCAGAGATATTGTCTCATGAGAGACAAGTGAAATATTACGCACGAAAGTATGAAACATTTGAAATCATCATGAAATAGAAATTTATCAGTCTCAAAAATAATCAATCAATAAATTATTATTGGAAAATCATTATCTTCCAGTAAATTAGCCAGACTCCGCAACACCCAAAGTGTACAGATACCTGACAAATAGCAATCAATTCCTGTAGATGCATGCAGTATATTATTATTATATAGTGAAATTCTAAATCTAAATACGAACTAAGAAAATAAACAACATATTGCATTTGGGCAACACATAATAAAAGTAAATGTATTCAATTGTAATAATAGCATGCAATAAAATTAGCATGCAGCTTAAAAGTAGTCTTAGGTTAAACTAGTCAATTTCAATTGGAAATCGCAGGTATCTGATAGTATAGACAGAAAATGAAGATAGAAATATTTCATTAATATTGATTATTCCGTTTCCAAGAAAGGTCTTTGGGCGTAAACCCTAATTTATACTGTAATGTATTTCTAAATTGGAGAGGGGGTATCCGTCGGAAAATTTTAAACATTTCAAAGCGGAGATCGTAATTATACACATGAAAGAGCAACATGTTGAAGTACAAATCATTTTCAACCCAAAACCATTTCAATTTGAAAATGTTTACGTAATTTTAAAAAAAATTTAAACTGTTGAAACGGTTTAACACAGTAATTACTTAACATAGAAAATTATTTTCGTAAACCAACAAGTTGAATGAGCTATATTACGATCTCTGCTTCGAAATTTTTTACGAACTCTACCATCACGAGACATTTTTCTAGAACTGCGTAGCAAAATAATTTTTTCGTAATTTATAAACCTATGCAGTTTCGTATCTTTCGAGAAATAGCAAAAAGTTAAAAATTCATCAAAAACTTCAACAGGCAGGCAAACATCATTCACACATAATTTCAGTAATTACGTTCAAACAACAATGACAAACAACTGAAATTTCAATACAAATACAGCTAAAAATTTGAAAAAGGTCGTCATCCTCTGTTACATGAAAAAAAATTATGATTATGGTGGCCAGTTAAATATTTTATAACAATAAAAATAATTATTGTTCACTCAAGTATTTCTTCGAATAAAGTTCCTTAACTTAAAAAATTAATACTCTGTTACTCTGTATTGTATTCACACTCTGTGTTACTTTGGAAATATTGGAAAAAATACATATTTCTTGAATATTTTCTATAAAAATAAAGAAATTAATTGGAAAATTCTTACAAATGATAATAGTCCAAAAGTTTTTTTCAATTTCAAATGCAATAAGATAATTTATTGTAAGATATGATCTTTTCTAAATCTCTATAGCTTCCATTTTAGTCTGCACAAACTTTCTTTCGGAGCTTACATTTACGTAATTTGTTCAAAAATAATAATCAATTAATAGAAATTAAGAAACACTGACTTTGAAATCAAGTGAAAATGAGTTTTAATTCTCAAAAATGTTGATTTAGTTTAGTAGTAATATAACCAAATTCAATGGAAGTACAAAGCAGCTATTCTATTAAATTTTCCCAAGTGTCTTGTGTGATTCAATTCATCAAACAACTGTTTCAATCTAACTAACAAATTCTAGCTTAGAGAATTTCTCAACATCTCATACTCAGTTAACAAAGTTCCACGCCTCTATTGATTCACTTCCAAAGTTTGAAAAGATGTATACATAATATTATTTATATAACTAATTGTGAAGGAATCTAATATAATTCTAACAACATCGGGGGGATCTGTACACTCGTTAGTTATAAAGTGATGTTTCTTCTGACAAATACACTCTTGCATAATATATAGTAAAAAATAATCTCCTTTGTAAGGGGACATGTCATATCCAGAGTCAACCATATATATCTGGCGTTACAGTAATTTGAACATAATGATTATTTAAAGGCAGTTCGACCATCATTCAATAATTGGCATTAATATTGAAAGCGAACCCATCATTTCTAACCTACAATACAAAACACTAGCAACATACAATTTAAGTTTAAATAATGAAAAATAATTGGAGAAAATTATATTTATTTTCAAGAGTTATGGTTGGAATAAAAATAAATGTTTGTTAGGGGATTTAGATTAAAGAGAATCTCCTCTACTTTAATTATCATTTTGTAGAAATTAAACCAGCATTTTTTAATTTTCTTTCAGATTGACGATGCTGGCCAGCAGATGGTAGTTTGAGGTAGAAGATGATTTCAATGTAAAATATATCTTAAAAGATCAAGCTATCCAATAGACATTCAGCAAGCCTATCGGTAGAAACCTACTAATAAAATTCCGCTCAAATTCAAACTACAATTGTTTACTCAAACCTAATTCATTATGAAGTTTCACAGACAAGACGGGATGATCTATTTACAATTAATTATATGTGACCAATCACTTACAATAGCAATTCTATATCAAATTACATTTCATAATTAGCTAAGTAAAAACACAAACTACTTACATTATTAGAGAATAATATTTTTTTAGATTAGAATTCCAAAGTTTCTACATAAAATAAATTAGAAATATGGACAATGATAATGTGAAGCTGGGACACTTAAAGATCAATTGAATCCGTTTATGAAAAGTGTTGGTGGATGAATGAAGCCACAAAAATCATTAAAATTAAACTGTGATGGTAGAAAAAACTATAAGGAACTACGATATTAGCGTCGCGAAATATTAAAATATAATAAGAAATATACACAATTTTAAAACTCAGATAAGCATTGCTTCATCAGAAATAATATTTTGCACAGGGTCTCCGTTACTAAACGCTTGCACGATATGGAAATCAAAAAATTGAGAAAAATTTGTGAGAAAATTACGAAAGTTCTAATACACAAAAAAGGGAGGGGGATACTCAAACCTTGTTTGAGTAAGATTAAATTCTAATTGTCTATAGCAAGATTTGATAGGAAACAAAAATGTAGCTATGAAAATTTCACAAGTTTTCTACTTTTAATGATTTAATATCAGAGAGAATAAGTTTAAGCCTACATTCCACCTGTGCAATGAAACGCAACAAGCTATTCATTTAAAACTAATCAATTCATATAAAAATACCTAATCTAAGCACATTTAATTCAAATCATCTGATAGTAGCTGCAACGTAGAAAATGGGCTACATTGTAATTAGAATAATTAAAAAGAAATACTGAAAAAAACTATAAAAAATCATTAAATGCATTTGCTCCTCAGTAATAGTATGCATTTATAAATAAAACTTAAGTCATGGGCAATGCCTTAAGTTGTGCCTAACATTCAATCTAATTTCAACTACATTTACCACTTACAGGACCGTCTAAGTCAACTAAATTTCTTGTTAAAATAGATGATAATAATTATAGTAGTAATATTATATTATGTATAATTAATAATATATAGTAGTTATTTACCAGACTAAACTCTAAACAAGCCATGGAAACACGAACGCGTCGCTAGATGAATGATAACGGCCAGCTAAGGCTAGTCTAGTCTTTTCAAATTTATCAACGATAGTTGTAATCAATCTCATTCCAGCCCTTGTCCTATATTGTATAGTGTACACACATCATTCTCTCAGTTAAAATATTATCATTAGTACGAGCCATCATAATACCAATGAATGTGTTTGAAAGGGGTTGGTGGGTGGTTGGGGGGAGTATGTGATAGTGCTTGTGATTACTGGCAGCACTTGTGTATGCTAATGGGGTTCTTCGACAGTCCTCACACTCACTGCAGTCCGCCGCCAATAGTGAATGCCTGAGTGAAATGAATTCGAAAATTCAATTAGATAGATTTTATTTCTTTTGTGTCTTGTACTACTGTATTAGTAGTGGGGCTGTTGTGGTGGTTAGTGTGGTAATTAAGTGACAACAGCGAGAAGGGAGGGTGGCGGCTGAAGTGAAGGATGGAGGGAGCTGGATGAGGGCGGGGGCAAGACGGGGGGGCCGGCCTGAGTGCCGACACTGACCTGCATGGGCTGATTGGGCGGTGGCGGCGGACTGTGAATGATGTGCGCCGTCATGTCACCCGTTTCGCCCTTCATCAGCTGTTTCAGCATGAAAGCGTTGCTCTTGTCAGCAAATGACATGTTGATCTGCTGGCCGCCATAGCCCTTGCCGTTGAGATGGCTGCGCCGATGCGACACAAGATGGCCCTTGCACATAAAGTCCTTGGGACAAAGATCGCAGCGGAACGGCCGTTCGGCCGGCTCGCCCTTCTGATGCGAGCGCTGATGGAACATGAGGTTGCCCCGCAGCGGAAAGCCCTTGCCGCAGTCGGGACAGACATAGGGCCGGTCGCGCGGGTGCGTCTGCATGTGCTCGAGCAAGTGGTCCTTGGCCGGGAACGGCGCCGAACAGATGATGCAGTTGTACTCGGCACCAGTCACATGCTGGCGCACATGTCGCTTGAGATGCTCCTTGCGAGTGAAGGTGCGATCGCAGAACTCGCAGCTGTGTGGCGACTCGCCCGTGTGAATGCGGATGTGGTTGGTGAGATGCTCCTTGCGAGTGAACGACTTCGTACAGAAGTGGCACCTGTGCGGCGACTCACCTGTGTGTTGGCGAACATGGTTAGTCAAGTGTTCCTTGCGCGTGAAGCCCTTCATGCAATATGTGCACTTGTGCGGGGACTCACCAGTGTGTTTGCGGATGTGGTTGACAAGATGGTCCTTGCGCGTGAACGCCTTGGGGCAGTACTGGCAGGGGAAGGGCGTCTCTCCGGTGTGCTGGCGCTCGTGGTAGACCATGTGGTCCTTGCGGGTGAACGACTTGGCACAGTAGTTGCAGTGGTGCGGGTGCTCGCCCGTGTGCTGCCTGATGTGGTTCATTAGGTGCTCTTTGCGCGTGAACGCCTTAGAACAGTAATCACAGCGGTGCGGCGTCTCGCCAGTGTGCCACATAACATGGTTTTTGAAGTGGTCCTTGCGAGAGAAAAACTTGTTACAGATATCGCAATGGTAGGGCGTCTCCTGCTGCACCTGCACCTGTACTTGCACTTGCTGCACTGGCTGTACTTGTTGCAGCGGCTGCACCTGCTGCTGCTGCTGCTGCTGAGCCTGCACTTGTTGCTGATCGTCGCGTTGCATAGATTCTAATTAGCGCCGCATCAAATGCCCATTATATGGCCTGCAACACAAAACAAAACAATCACATTAGTATGACAATTCATAATTAAAAATGATTATTTTGTAGTTGTTGATGTAAAATTAATATATACACGTACAGTAATTTCATATTCCTTGGAAATGGAATACTCATCAATTTATAATTTAAAATTTTGAATGTTTATTCAATTTGTAATTCAGATATTTTAGAACACATTTTCTTCAAGCACGACGCAAATAGAAACGCAGACTGGGTGACTTGACGAAACACAAGAGAAGAATAAAACATCAAAATTATAAAGAAGGGTCTAATTAATTTCTGTTTCACAAGTCAACTCGCATCATGCCTGCGATTTTATTTACGCCCAGACTTGGAATCCATCAAATTATGCTTGATGCTACAACAAAAAATAAAAAAGTATTGACAAATATTTTGCATTCCACAGATCTATTTAAAAATATAGAAGAATAAATAAAATTTGTCATTAAAGTACAAAAAAACGATATTGCGAAAAAAGTTCAGTTTTCCCACAGAAATCTTAAAAATCATGACAGTAAGGAATTATTTGCCTTGAAAAAATAATTTTTTCCGGAAATCTACAAATTACGATTTATTGACGTTGATTCCGTTCGACTTTGACGTTAATTCACGATAAAATAAAAAATACCGAAAATTCAATAAAGTAACTAAAAATTAATAACTTATTTAAAAAAAGATTTGTTAAAAAAAATACTAGTTAAAAAATGTAGATAAAACAAGAAAATCTTCATTTCATACAATTTTTAAAACTTTATTGATCGATTTTTTCGAAATCAGCATTCATGAAAAGGTGTTTGATAAAGAAATAATTAATTACAACTTGCAAGACAATAAACAGCGACAGTACAATGAAACTGAAAGTCGGACTAATAGACCGAATAATGGAAACAGTAACTTCACTTTCAATAGACTTACGCGAAACAAAAAAGGGGTTTATTAAAAAAGTTGACAGGATTAAATTTCTGATACTAATACTCAAATTCATTACTAATCTGTTGAATAAACATCATGGGGCAAACCAATAAAGGAAACTTCACAATTTGAGAATGTATAGAGACAGCATCTTATAAACAATTCCACACTAACATAAATAATGAAAGTGACAATGTCACCCACTCAAATTTTGATTGCATAAAGTAAGAGTAGATAGAGAAATTATTCACTTTCATTCATTGACACATTATAAAATAAGTAAAATAAAACAGAATTAGTTCTCAAAGTATTTATTTATAGGAAAGACGCGATCAATCAACGCCATTTTGGATTCGTAATTAGCTCTCCTCTTTGTCACCCTTCGTCCACAAAGCTTGGTGCCAAACATGCAAATTATACGGTTTGTTTGTGTTAAAACATGCATTTATAACTAAAAATCGACAGTCGAACACATTATGAATCTGTTAAAACATACTTACACTTGATGCTATCAGAATTACAAAAACTAAAACAAGCCGAAAACGTAGTCTTCAGGAGCTGACTGCAGTCAGTGGCGTTAACTCAAGATATCGGAAATCATGACTTCGACGTTACTATTATTTCTTCGGCAATTATATGATCACCTTTTTAATGGTGAAAGATTTATCATTCAAAACATAAAAAATCGAAGATCAAAATAAAAATGTAAGTCTGTTCAATTTGAATGAGAAGAAAAGAAATTGAAGTTTATACACGGCCGTGGCTGTGAAGTAAACGTCGCGCTAACTCCTACACTGTTGGCAAACATGATCAAGGTATTAGCGGCTAATACAAATATATTCTAGTCGAACGGCATGGAGATAATGAATCAATTTCCATCAAATATTTGACCATTCATAGCTTTTTTACGAACAGAACTCATGTATATTATATTGGGAACATTATCGTGAAATCAGTCGAGTTAGTAGTGAAAAAATTCCCTGATTCAATTATAATGAATCCATTCGTTAACTTGGGCACTAACCAAAGAAAAAATGTATTATCCATCTTTTGGAGTGGGTGTCTAGAATTCAAACACTGCACAATTAATTAAAAATATGATCAATCACAGTAATTTAAAGTCATTATGTAGTACATGGATTGAAAATTGTATCTCCATCAATAGAGTGAAGGATCTGATAGAGCTGTAACACAGTACTACCGGTATAGTGATAGTGACTTTTGTCAATGCTGTAAAGTGTATGACAATAGAGCATTTTTGATTCTTGATAGCATTTTTGATTCCACAAGGCATGGATCCAAGTAATGGGTCCCATGGCGTACAGTTTCAAGTGAATTTCAAATCATGGAAATTAGCAAACACTACCCAGAAAAAAATTATTCACATTTAACTTTGATTCAGCTACATAGTCATTAATAACAACATTGTATCATCATTCTTTTCATTAACCACGCACAAGTCTGAGAACATGTGGGCTTCATCAGCATGAAAAAGGGGGTTCACTCGCTAATTGAGTATATTTTCATTTTAAACATGATTTTCCATCTATTGACTGTCATTGTAAAATATTGTACTTTTAACAACTATCTATATGTCGGAGGAAGTTTTATTTTTGATATATCTTGTTACCTGGAGCTTGATAGAATAGCAAATTTGCTAATGCTTCATTTTTGTCAAATCATTTATTAATAATTACTCCAAGATCATTCAATTTTTAAATTCAATGTTTCCTTTTATTCACATAGTCACGAATATTTGTTGAAAAAATATTCAACACGTTCTGTATGGTATTTTTATTATATTAGTAACAACTAATATTTTTCTACTACTAACTAAATACTGTTGTTTTTGACACACCACTTTTTGCCACAAACTGAAAAATTCAACAATCTTATACTCATAAAGTTTATTTATAATATTTATATATTTATAGTATATAAACATACAAAATGTACAGACAAAAGCTTTGTTTCTCCAACTGTTTTCACAAGCTATTTATCAGACCAGAATTTTCTCGTACAATGATCAAAGATAAATTTATTCAGTCGTCTGAAATTTACAACATTGTTGAAAACATTCAAGAGTACAATTATCTAGCAACTAGGCTATAGATTTCCTTTTGCATACACATTCAACAAACACAAACATACATAAAATTGGAAAAAATGAAAAAACCCTTGCACCCATATAAGGACCGATTAGACATTTTTGAAAGTATTATGCCAAAATGATGTAACGAGCTAATGTATGCCTAACTGAAATAAAACAGACGAATACAATATATTCATCAATAGTATTTAGATAAAATTAAAACATAAAACTGTTGTCTGACTATGACTACCAATATAGTTATACATTTTTTGAAGAAAAATAATTCATTAAATACTATAAATATACAAAAGGATCTTATCAACTATTTCTTTGATCTTGAAGAATTTTAAAATTTTATCTCTCGTGAGCTAAATCTTTCTTTTATAGTTTTTGTAATAAAAACTCAAACTAAAAATAATATTTGGCTATTAGTTCTAGTTCAATACTCAGTACAGTAACAGTGGCTAAATTATTATAAGTTATCTATTTAAACCATTCTCGGTCATTTTTAACAATTCAAGCTTGATCAGTTTGTGTTAGTCTAATATTTTATCCAAGTGGTATTTCTACCCGGCTCTCTTACCAGAAATCATTGTCAAGGCTAAAAAAACAAGATGAGTAATCATAAAAATATTATTTGCTAATATTTAAGCACTGCAGTTTTTGATTCTTCACACAAACACTTCTAATTTTATTAATTCAATTTTTTTCTCACAAATTTGGAAAACCTTTAGACGCCAAATGATAGAATGCTTCTGAAGCATCATCGAATGATTATAATAGTCAACTGATCTCTTAGATTTTCTGAAATCAATAGAGCCGTGAGTCCATAGATTTATTCAAGTAATACATGTTATATAAAAATAAATCATTAAATTAGGAATAGATTAGAGGAGAAAAAAATTGAAGAAGAAAAGGAAAAGAAAGATGGAAGGAGTGAAAGGAAGGAGGAAAATAATAGGAGGAGGATGGAAACTTATGCCCCACACTTCAAATCTCAAAATTCTTTGAAGATTTAGAAATAATGACTGAAAACAGGCAGAGGTCCAATACAGCCAGGTGACAAGCCGACAGATACCAAATGTATCTGTTGATATGACAAAATTTTGAACTGTGTCACAGATTTGGCTACAAATTACGAGCCAGATAACGACCAAGAGCCATCTCCAACTCAAAGAAAAATGAGGGAGACAATAAATATGACAGCAAAGCAACTTCAATAAAAAAATGAAGAAGGAATAAAAATAAAATGAAAATTGGGAAAAATGTAAACGATTGAGACTGGGTTGACAAATTCGTGTACATAGGATCGGAAAAACAACAACAGTTCTCCAGCTCTGGTGACAGTGACAACATTTATGTTGTAGTGCACAACTAATGTTGTCCTACAACATCAGCAGAAGTGAAAACGCAATTTTGATTCAACATTTTCTATTGTCCTTTTTCTGATTTGGCTAATAATAAAACCGACTATATTTTAATAGACACAGCAGCTGTAGTTCAATTGGCTGTCGCTTCGTTCGGCTCTTCCAAAAATGCGTACTTGTTCGACCCCACGAAATTCTGAAACAAAAATACAGGAATAATATTAATTACAAAAAAAAAAAATGCTCATAAAGCACAACAATCTGCTCAATTACGAAAATGTGCTCAAAACGTCATGGCAATGTATCAGGAGTGAATAAAAAAGAAAATATTATGACTGATTCTTCTACAAGGCTTTCTTGTGTTTTTCCTCTTGTTATCCCAAAATTATTTCAATACTCTGCTGTAAATTGTAATTTATTTTTGTTCTTCTATTAATAGCAGGTGCAATGAAACCATGTAATTAATTGGAAAACATTTTTGAATAGATGTGTTTCATGCGTTGATAAAAATAACATTTTTACGATCGGCTAGCTCATATATGAAGTCAGAGTTATTAGGTCGCACCTGACCAAGTTAGGAAAAATCGACTGTTTTTAGGCAGACGGGAACGTTAAGGCAGGCTTAACGTGTCCTCCGAAACACGGGAGAAGCCTCACACGTTCTATTTTCAACCCACAAAAAGTCCATTGTTTGTATTCATTAACTTTATGTCAAAATATCTTATTAGAATATTTGTGATAAAAGAGAATTCTCTTCAAATCTTAAATAACTGTACTATGATTTTATAGTACTAGTGAATTACTATTTTTCAATAAAATTACTATACTTGAATACACTTTATTTACTTAAATAAACTATTATTTTTGTGTATTACTATACTTAAATAATTACTATAATTGATAATAATGTTGGTTGCAATTGAATTGTTGATGTAAGTTAAATTTAGTTGGAAAATTAATTCTTGAAACAATTCAAATAAATTAATTCATAAACAATTTTTCAACGAAATAGATACTCACTGGAGGTTTCTGTTCTTGGAATTTTGGCACTCTGGCGACTTCGTCCCTATCATCTTTCCTTGGTTCCCTGGAAACGTTCATGATAAAAAAAATTTAAGATCATTTTTTTTCAAGAGAAAAAATTCCGAAAGTTGATACACACGATAATAGTGTTTTACCAAACCACTCTGTCCAAGTTATCTGATAAAAATACGATATTTTTCGTGTATATTGGGATAAGCGTTTTCACAATGCAGTAACGGCAGGTGGAGCATTCCAAAAATGATGACTAAAATAATAAGCTGCTGGTTTCAATAAAACAATTCCTTTAGTATATCACTTATTTTTGGTTTTTGAAAATGAGATTATATAACTAATAAATATCCATAAGAAACTTGTACTAATGATGTAATATGTATTGTATTTTGTGGAAACTTGGCGCTGTTGAATGCTTCATTATGTGAATTTTCATTTTCAGTCACATTTTAGATCTTTCTTTGTAGTGGCGAATATTGTGTGATATTGTAGAAGGTATCCAAAATGAATAATTAAAATAAATTGTTTCGACATTTATTAAAATTTTTTTTTTTTTTGAGAAACTATTTGAATGTAATTTTTTTGAAAGGGCATCAGTCACTATTTCAGCCATTTTTATTTTTTTGCGATTTATGTATCTTTCGACATAGCTCTATCGTTTAGTGTTGAAAGGGCTTCAGTCAACTTGTTATTATGCCAACTGTAGCTGTGTGAATATCGGAGTTGGTTTTGAAAGGGCACCAGTCAATGACTTAGGCCTTTTCAAAACTTATCCAGATGACAGCCAGCTGATCAGACCAGCTGACTTGAATATTGAAACTGTGTTTCTGTTGTCTGTTCTGCAGTTGAGGTTATGTAGTTTATCTTGTCATTTCGTGATATCGTGATTCACTGTTATAATGGATACTGAAACAACAACTGGGTCTTCAAGGAAAAGAAAAAGAAATACTGAGACATATAAAGTTAATGTTATAAAATCTGCCAGACTCAAGGGTGAAGAATACAACAGTTACAGTGGGCATTTGAAACCGGCTAAAACACCAGGATTTGCATGCAAGTAAGTATCTTATATAATTTTCAATCATATAATACTACTGCTAATATTTACTAATAATTAGATAGGTAGTATTTTTACCAACAGCATCAAACATACAATGATAGATTTCAATTTAGATTTGGTAAGTTAGTGCTGCAACAAACTAGCACTCACTGTAACACCATTGAGCAGGCTAGGCTACCGGTAGGCTACTATATATTATTTTCAATTCTGTCTGTATATATTTTTTTAAAGAGAGATTGTTTGAGGCTGCAACTACTATAGGCAACTACAGTAATTAATCTATTACCCTATTAATTTTTCTGTTCCACTATGCTTTGATTGTTAAGTAAGTTTACTGCTGAAATTGAAATATAATTTCATATTAAATCTTTAATTAAACTGGAATTGTATTTTTAATTGTTTCAGATGCAAGGCGAGATGTCTGCAATCTCTAGGAGAAGATAACTGCACGGATGTGTTCACCAAATTCTACAATATAAAAACAAAAGACGAACAAGACCTCTACCTGCAAGGACTTATTGATGTTCGTGAGGTGAAACAGAGGCGCCCAAGGAAAGCAGAGTCACAACGAACAAATTCGGCCTCATTTAAGTATAATATATTACTAGGTACTCAGCGTAAAGAGGTATGTTTTGATGCATTTTTATCAATATTTTCCAAAACTGTAAAAAGTGTGAGACGGCTAAGAGAGTTGAAACTGTTGGGGAAACCGCCAGTTGATAAGAGAGGTCAAGGCATCTCAAACTCCAAGTCATATGACATTAAAATGATGGTTAGGGAGCACATTGAATCATTTGAAGTGAAGGAATCACATTATGCTGGAAAAACAATATTTTACTTGAGCTCTGAGATAAATATAAGAAAAATGTGGAGATGGTTTTGTGAAAAGAATCCTGACGTTACTGTTAGCTATTATTACTATTGGGAATACTTTAGAAAGAACTTCAACTACAGATTTGGATGGCCTCAGGTGGACACTTGTTGTACATGTGAGGAGTTAAACCTAAAGATAAAGTCACCACACTTGAATGATGTAGCCAGACGTACAGCAGTGGCTGAATTAATGGTCCATAAGAGAAAAAGTAAGAAATTTTACAAGGCATTGGAATATGAAAATTCAAATGAAGGGAAACAAGAAAAGCATGTGTTATCTTTAGCATTTGACTACATGCAAAATGTATCTCTTCCAAAAGTACCTGTTCAGGAATTGTTCTATCGTAGGCAATTAACTGTAAACATTTTTTGCATTAACAATATAAAGAGTAAGACCAGCACAATATACGTGTACCATGAAGGTAATGGAAGAAAGAGCCCAGATGAAGTGTGTTCATTTTTAGCAGACTATTTCAGTGAGGTACCAGACAATATAACTGAAGTTAGATTATTTGCAGATAACTGTTCAGCTCAAAATAAAAATCAAACTCTGTGTCGATATCTGCTATCATTGACAGACTCAGGTAGATTTGATAAAATTCAACAATATTTTCCTGTTAGGGGACATAGTTTTTTACCATGTGACAGGGATTTCGGTGTAATAAAGAGAAGACTGAAACGTTATGATAGGATATACACTGTACATGAAATAACTGAACACATTATTCAAAGTTCTCGACCTGGAAAATTCACAGTGAAAGAGATTGAAGCTTGTCAAATAAAAGAGTATAAAAACTGGTGGAAACAGTATTATAAAAAATCTTGCATCTCTATTGAGTCACAAAATAAACCAAGGGATGAACGTGTCCACTTTCTCATCAGCAATTTGTTTCATTTTGTTTATACAAAGGAAATGAAAGGTTATGTTAGAGGAATTACCACTATTAATGGAATAAGCACTCACACATTTCAGATGTCACTTCGTGCAAATCAGAATATCAACCACACTCAAAGGTGTGCTTATGAAGCTGGGAAAGTGCCTATAAAGCAGTGCAAAATGAATGACTTCAAGAGACTGAAACAGTATGTGCCAGAAGAACATTCTGAACTTTATCATGAAATTCTGAACTGGCCAGTTAGTGATTGAGATAATGATGATTTTTTTTTCATGATAAAAATGTGAACATGCATTAATAATGAATAAATTAATATATAAAATGTTTTTGATAATGACAAAATGCTTTTTATTGTAAAAATGCAATAATAATAAATGAATTTATGATATAAAATGGTTTTTATTTTTGCTTGAAAATAGTTTTTTTTTGAAAGGGCATCATTTTGTAAAATTCAAATATTATATGTGTGGTTACAGGGTAACATATGGTCTTGAAATCATGTCACATAATCTTCAAAAACATAACAAAGAAGTACATATTTTTAAATTCGATTTTTTCCACAGGATAAGATGTTAATAAGTTTTTATTGATTTCCCAACATTTTGTGTTTTATGACTGATGCCCTTTCAAAAAAATTGCATTCATTTTCAGTTGTTATACCATTATCAATCTCAATCAAACTAAAACTAAAGTACAGAGAAGCTTAATATTCACTGAAAATGGAATGATACTATTGGCTGAGTGAGAAAGAGGCTGACCTTCATCAAAGGTTGTGATTGGCTGACAAGTCACGCCCCCTGGTGGGAGGAGTAACAAGCAAAAATACGAGTCAAATCAATAACTAAAAACTGTGAGCATCTAGAAGGCAACAACAAACAACAACAAATTTATTTGTTCACTAGAAATACATTAGAATGTATTTGAATACATGAAATAAATATTCCGAAAATTGCGTTTTTTGTTTTGCTAATTATATTTCCTACATAAAATACTGTCCTTCCTACCCCGTGAACAAATTGTGCAATCCATGATTGGAAGAAAAATTTAGTAAAAGCTAGCATAAGCATAAAGCTTGTGCGCTAGCAGTGAGTTGAATATTTTTTTTTACACTTATACTAATCTATCAATACCGAACTTATGATGACCTAAATTATTGTAAAATAAGAAACTCATTTGTTTCCCTCTAATCAGGAATACTTGCAATATCAGATTTTTGTGACCAATCATTTTTATTATCCTAATTTTTAACATCATTATTATTGTTATTATTATTATTTTTATTATGTCAATAGCAGATTTCAGTGCCCAATTTTTTATATTTTTTTTAATTATTATTCTTTTTATTTTTGTTATTGTTATTTTTGCAACCAAAATAAGGAAGAACGCAAAAAAAATGATAAAGACATGTACAATAAACAATTTTACATAAATTATATAATAAGGAATCTATAGATGATAAAAGAAGAAAAAACGTAATAAGGCTAGAAGCCAATCATAACATTCGATGAAGGTCAGCCTCTCGCTTAGGCAATAGTATCATTCCAAGTTCAGTATATGTTAAGCTTCTCTGTACTTTTTAGTTTTAGTTTGATTGAGATTGATAATGGTATAACAACCGAAACTATTGTGTCTCAATTTTTTTTTAAATAAATGTGGTTGTAACAATTTCGTCTAATTATTCAAATTTTAGATGCTGACTTATTTTTCATGAAAGTCAGTATCGGGATTTCTGCAAGTAGTAAATTACTTTATTCTTTTTGACCAGACGTCGTGGAGACACAGCAGTAGGCAAAAAATGCCGCCAGGAATAGGCGGCAAGCGGCGCCGCTCGTATATCATGGTTGAGATTACATGAGAAAAACGCTTCTAGCACAATGCATTATAGCTTTTCATGTATCTTAAATGGATTGATATATTGTGTTCTGAATGCTTGGAAGGAACTTTGAACAACGAAGATCTTTGAATTTTCAAAATATGAATCTCAAATTATTACCTATTTTTGTACATTTTAAAAATATTGAAACAGAAATTTTCTGATGGCCTGATGGCAGAAATACTATCACACATTTTATCTTAGCTACTACCTACACCCATCTTTACCTAAACACATTTCTGAGCATGTTATTTATGCGATCGTGATTTTCAATAACGAGCGCTCGCAAGACTGCGCTTGGATGGGTGACATTGCTTCAATGACTTGATGTTATGTTTTATTATCACTTACCAGGTGGTTCGGAACTCACCTAAAATAGTAGGTCCACCATGTTCCCCATAGCATGACTCGAACGGCGAGGTGGAACTACCCGTAAGGGTGAAAAGATCCACCAATAAAATCCATATGCTTATTATTATAACTGTTATTCTGTCACCCGTCCAAGTCAGTATTTGACTGAGCCAGACTATTTTTTTTTTGGAGGATGAAGCACATCAGGTCTGAGACCTGTGCGTGGGTAATGAGTTGGATGATCGTGATTGATGAGCTGGACCTACAGTTTTAGGTGCGTTCCGAACCACCGGGAAGTGATTTTACTATGTAAAGCAGCACAATTTCTACAGCGTTTCAATACTGTATTCCCTTCACGTATTATGTTTGTCGTATACCGGCACTGGATTGATAATTTACAGAATTTTGATATTACTAGTGATTGTAGTCACTGAACTTTCTCTATAAAGTCACTCTAATATTATTAGTACAAGATTTGAGTTCTACAATATTAAAATGAACAATACAGCTCATTAAGAAGCGACCACAAAATGCCTAAAATTAAAGTGCTCCCAATCAGACAAGTGACAGCAAAATCACTACAAAACATAACACAGTGCGATAAAAATGTCGATCTGTGCACTGGTAATATGGCTGGGAAATAATTAACTCTCATTGAATGCAGAAAAAACCAAATTTCTAACATTTTCTTTAACTGATAGTACCAAACCACGTAAGACATCAATAAAACTTCATTATTGTGTTAGAATTAATAACAATTGTAATTGTCCACTGATAGAACGCTCAGATAGTATTAAATATCTTGGGATAATAGTAGACGACTTATTAAAATGGGATAAGCACATCTCATATACAACTACAAAAATAAGGAAGCTAATATATAAATTTTATCAGCTGAGGCATATTCTTAATAAAGAAATGATAAAAACAGTGTATTTTACATTAGTTGAATCTCTTATAAGATATGGTCTGTTAGTTTGGGGGGCCGCAAATTATAGTTTTGTGGATCCAGTTTTCAAAATCCAAAAACGTATTTTAAAGATAATGGGGAATAGGGAAGCCCGCTTCCCAACCAGCGAACTATTCATGGAAAATAGAGTACTTAGTGTTAGGCAATTGTATATTTTGTTGTTAATTACTTATATAAAGAAAAATGAAAATGAAAATAATATTATAACTCATAGCCACAATACTAGAATAAGAAGCCTCAATTATCAGGATGTACCCAGAATGAACACAGCTTTTGGACAAAGATCAATAGGATATTTAGGGCCAACAATTTACAATAGAATTCCACTGGAAATAAAAGAAGAAGGCAATGTTAATAGATTTAAAAAAAAAATTAGGGATTGGTTATATAATATTGGAGTCCACAGTAGTGAGGAGCTCATAGTAAATAGGATGTGAATAGAAACACGATTATGCATACTTAGGTAGTTTTAGGTAGTGAATAGTTTTTATTATTGTATTAGTTATAATGGCTAGTTAGGAATAGTATAGTATAATAGTATAAGCTTGATCTAAGGTTCACATTGATGATCACCCCGACACATAGTTTTATAGTGGGGTATCATATTTTTTTACATTTAGGAATCAAATTAGCAATCAGTTTTTTCTATTGAATAATATATTATTGTAATGTTTTGAGCTTATATTAATAAACTCCTCTGGATATGTTTTCCATCATCCAGAGAAATTATTATTATTATTAATATACATTTTTCACCTTATTCCAAGCAGGGCCGGTCTGGAGAGGTTGGGGGCCCCTCTGGGCATTAACTACCTGGGGTCCAGGGGCCCTCCCACGGAAATTTTTCAAAAATATTACATAAAAAACCGTTTTTACTAGTTATTTTACCAAAAAATCTGCAGTACTCAACACTTTTTCGATTGTGATTACACAGACAAGATAAATTTTTGTAGTATGTAGTTTATTGCTAGAATTTCAAAAATACACATTACACAGGTTAAATACTGACCATGTAAAACTTTCACAATGTTTTTATTTATAAATCGTTATAGATTTTTTTATTACATAATAAAATAAAAAATAATAATGCTTTTAATGGCAAATTTCAATTTATGTTCAGCTGTTATATCGCTTGAATATAGCACAGTACTGTATATAAGAAGGAAGCTCTTATTGATACAAATTCAGTGCCTATTCCTTTAACTGTATATAAGAAGAAAGCTCATACTGATATAATTTCGCTTTATTTGAAAAACAATTTGGCCGCCATATTGAATTTGAAAAATCTGCTTCTTGATGAATCTGCCAACTAGTTTTAATTCAAGTACATCATTAGAATTAGCCAACTCATCTATAGCAATATTTCAATGCCAACGTTTGTAAACAAATCTTGTTCAACCGCCATTAGCATTAATGGTGACAACAAATCCTGAGAAAGAGATGACTTCAACCGGCGTTCAATAATTTTTCATTTTGATCTCGCATCTCTCGCACGTCACCTTTAACAATTTTTTAAACAAATAGCAAATGAGCAACGTGTATTGTGGAGTATAACAAGTCATGGGTTTGAATAAAAACATAAATACAAAAAATATTTTTTTATTATTCCGTTTTGGGGCCCCCGGCGATCGCTAGGTAGCCACCCGGGCCTGATTCCAAGCCCTGAAAACTGAAAGTAAACGGCAACAAAAATAAATGGATGCCTAAAATTTTGTGTTGCTAATCAGACAGCTGACTTTGCAATAAAGCAGTAGACAATTCAACTCAATACTGATAAAAATTTCGATTTGTGAGTCAACTAATTCTAGCAACCACCTAGGTCTACTTGAATTATATATTAGACCTACTTCATATTGAGATAGCATTTTTTTAAACCAACAGCTATAAGGCTACCTGGGTCTGGCCGTAGCAGGCGCCTGGGCAGGTGCTTTGCTGTGATTGGTTGATTTCTGACCAATGCCAGAAGGAGGTGCTCTTCCACTATTCGGCTGAGGGCCACCACTCCTATTGCGGTCATCTGTAACCACCAACATACATATATTCTTCAGTAGAATACTCAATATTTCTCATTATCATTGAGATTTTATAGTACATGAACTAAAAAGACTAGAGTGTGCTAATATTATTTGAAGGCCCACATTTATTAACGTACCTCAAGGCTTCAAACTCAAGAAATACTTGAAAAGCAGTCACTCAAAAAGCCTTTCAAGTCTTCCTCGACTTTATATTCCTTATAGTCCAGTAATTTTAGATCAAAATCGGCCCTCAAAAATGAATTTCCACCTTGGAAACTAAGGGGTTTGGTGAGAGATAAAGGGTTGTACAATTCTAGTGATACATACCTTCGTCTACCATCATAAAAATGAACTACCAATCATGTTTTATCGATTTGGTGAGAATTTTGCCAAGTCAACTATTGATTTCAATGAGAAATCATGAGTCAAACTTTGAGGAAATTTCAAAAACGGTAATTTTTAATTTTCAATTTTATGGCGTAAGGGTTGAATATATAGACAAATGCAAAGAACAAAAATTGTAGATATTAATTCAAAGAACATTTTTTATTTGAAACGTTTTTCGATGCGGTGGATGGTTTTTGATAAAATGAGGAAAAACTAAAATTTGGCCGCCATTTCCCAAGATAGCGGCTGAAGCACAACATTTAGTATGTTATTTAGCATGCCAAGTACTACATATTTGTGCCAAGTTTATTGCTTGTATCATTATTTTTTAATTTCCTAAAATTACTGGACTATTAAGGTTGGTTCATAAATACGGGTAAGGTCTGAAACAGAGCGCTTGTATGGTACTCTATGATATTCCAACTCGAAGATTAGCACCATCGCAAAATCAAATACTTTGTGCAATTCACATAGCTCCAATCTGTCATACTACCATCGTACAGCATGCGTGGTGAGGTGATGTAAAATGGGGGTTTGTGAAATGCCGGTAATAAAATAAATAACGAGTCTATCAATAGAAGCGTGGATGATGTCCAATTATTTGTCTGTGAATAGAAGCGTGGATGATGTCTAATTATTTCCATGTGCCACAAAAGGTTTCGCAAAACTACGCTAACGATGACTACATTCTAACCTGATCACTCTATACCTCTGCTTGCTCTAATTGCAAGACGCTGCAGAGTAGCCTGAGACATAGCGTGGTCAGGTTGGAATTAGCGCAGTTCTGCTCAAACTCTCAATTGATATTATCTAGTTTCATGATTGTAATCTTACCTCTACAATAATTATTCCAACAGGAAATGTACGTTTCGGAGAGTTTTAGCACACTGGTCCGATATCTTTCAGAACACCAATCACCGATTTTGATAGATTGCGCATGTCCAGAAATCTGACCAATTCTGGTTACAAATATGCTACGTTTTGTAAGATATCAGAGCAATACGCTAGCTCGTTCAGTAAGAGTGAGTTCCAGTCAGTTAATTGGTTAAGAACTTTATCAAATCAATAAATATTAACTAAAATTTAAAGTGACTAAGTAAGCGATTTTACAATTTGTTCGGATATAATAATCCGAATTTTGGTACCTAGTAGAAAGCGACAGTTACACTCCTGAACGCTTTATTCTGAAAGTTGAGGCCAGTTCAAACGGCGAGAACTAGAGCGACACTTATCGCATGAATCAAGAGCCTAGAACAGAGTAGATATCAAAGCAGCTCAATCGCTTTTGCAATTCGTCTAGCTGGTGGCACCCTTAGCTCATGATTCATAAACTAGGGTAGCTCTAGCTCTCACCGTGTGGACGGGTTCAAGTCAAATTTATAAATTCCATACTTGTTTTGACCATATAATTTTTAAAAATATATCGCTTTTAGTCAAGTTGGAAGTTAATTTTCAGGAAATTAATTTGTAACAAAATGATGCTTTGCTTCAAAATGAACGCTTTCGAGGTCCAAACGGAGACATTTATTTCAATAGAGCCATAGCCGTAAAGCAAGACTAGTTTATTCTACGAGAACGCTCTGTAATAATAATAATTGTCTACGCTTGGACGAACCCTAATGCAATTGGAATATCCTTTTAACAAATTCAATTCCAAATTTAAAAAAAAATTAGAATAATCGTATAATTTAAAAAAATGAATACTTAAGATTTATTCAAATTGCTATTTGACAGACACGTTTAGTTGTCTTGATTCAAAATCACCTTGGAAATCATTCAATTGATTTTAAAAACACGTTTAGTAGGTGAAATATTTAAAAAACATGTTAGTTCACAGATTTTGTAAGTTTTATTAGGGTGTAAATGGAGGATTTGATAACAAAAATTCGGATGCTTACGACAAAGCATGGCTAAGCAGAAAACAGGTAAAACCTACTACATGTTAGTGTACTTATAGTATTTATGAAGCGAATTGAATGTTAAAAACACAAAAAATATGGACATTGTAGATTAATTTCAACATTAATAATAACGAAGGCTTTCAAAGCTCAACTCTATAAGTAATAATACTACTTGAACTCATAATTGATTGTATTTTAGTCTTGCTAAATAAATAAAATAAAAAAATTGTGGGAGAAATGAATTTATTTACAAAATATTGCAAATATCTCAATGGTAATATGAAATTTTCATTTCAAAGTTTTCATTTTCAAGTTATTACTGTACAACTAAATTATTTTATTCTTTGATGTGCTCATGGCCCGTGCAAACAGGAGAGACGCTTATCATGATAGAGAAGTGTCATAGAGCAATCTAAACTCTTGCTGCACGTCTGTACACATGCTAGATTACAGCTAGCCAAGTCAAGATTGCTCTAAGACAGCGCTCTGCCTTAATTTATTGGTGTATCCGTCTGGACAGGCCCTTAAACCTATCACAATTATGGACCTAGTTAAGCAACAACACAAATTGGATTAAAACTTACAATTTTATTTACATAAAAAACTAGTCATTGCCAACACATTTGTTTGTACAATTGCAGCAAAATAAGCTAATACAATCATTACAAAACAAAATAAGAAAATAATTTTTGAATACTACAAACGTTCAGACAGATGATAATCAATGATTATATTATTGGCAGATTTTAATCAATTCAATACTCCCAATACACATACAGTAGGTGTTTATTATAAATTAATATAGGATATAAATATATATATTTCAGATAATTTGAAGAGTATGCTCCCAAAATAATCAACAATCGACTAATAAAAATGATTCATACATATACAAAGAATTTATTTACTTTGTTGACTATAAATTACTACCCTTCACAACCCCTGGTGGAATCATAAGCGTGGTGCAAAGACACAATCGTATGATTCCTTGCAACATTTAAATGCTACACAACTGTTATAATAAATTATTACTAATTTCCAAAAAAAAAAACTGAGCACATTAAACCTAATCCAAGTAGAATTCTCTTTGAGTTTACAAGTCAGGAACATCAGCCAGCTGAATATTTTTTCATTTCTGTTTTGGCGATTCGCGGGAGGGTGGAGGGCAATCCGACGATGATTTGGAGTGGTCTACAGCACTGGTTTGTGGGGGGAGGGGGGAGGGGAGGAGGCGGATGAGCTGGAAGGGTAGGGGAGAGATCCAGCTATTTGCAACTCTGGAAATGCTCTTCTTGCAGACAGCAGCTTCACTATCGTGAAGTAGATAAGACGAACATGGTATAGGCAGATATGGTAGACAGAGCTTGCAGGATAACTTCCACTTTCTCACTGGCTGTTTCTCTCCAAATCGTCTGTCTTCTTCCATCGTAACGTAAACCTAGCATCTCAATCTGAGATAACACAAATTTTCTTTAAAAAAAATAAAACAAAATATCCTACTCAAAAAAAGTTAAAAAGGAAACAATATCAGGAACAGGGGTGTGAAAATACTAAAATTGAAATATCGTTTCTCATTTTGAAATTAATTTTATTATAGAACGTGATAAATAAAGTTACGTACAACAAATTTTGAAATTACATTAGATTAAAAAATGTACGTAGTCAGAACGTTGAATTTGAAAAAGTTGCTCATTGGACAATGAGTTTTAAACTTCTTTAATTGCTAAGAAAAACAACTAGCTAACCTTACAACGTTTCAATTTTTAATTTCCTGAAAGCCATTGTACTGTACTGTTTTTTCTACCATTTACTGTAATGGTGAAATAATTTATAAAATGGAAAATTCACTTTAAAAATGCTTCTCAACTGGCATTAACACATGATACCTTGAAATACTAGCGTTTATTGTGTGTTATCCCTATAATTATGTTTTAAATACTGTCACATAAAATGAAAGTAACGACTGCTTTCTCACATTGCGACAACTGGATGCGATAAAAGCTGATAATTGAAGATAATACAGTTTTAAAAATCTAGAATAACACTAATCATGATCAGGCCAGTTCTGCGAAGATTATTGCTATTTAGAAAAGCCATTGCGGAAAAGATATCTTACGTACCCATATTCATATTTCAACAAAACTGAGGTATTGCAAGATTTTGTTGCTGCAAATCCCACATAATGTACAAAATATTTAGACAGAAATACGAAAAAGTAAAGCTTTTAATTTGTTAATATAAAAGGACTAAATATTGTTGATAATGACGCAGAATGTAAAATTGCCAATAAACAATTTAACTGAGTAAGTTCAAGAGTAAGTGGATAAATGTTATTAATTTTTGTTAAAATTATTTATAGGCTAACAATTTGACAATCCATTAAATTTATGTTTCGCCAAAACTCTATATTGAAAAACAACAATCACGAAAACTCGACATTTGATGTACCAATAATACTGTAATAGAGTAAATATTTTAGTACTTTTTATTACAGTATTTTAGTACAGATTATCTGTTGAAATATTGGAAAGTTTAGACAAAACCACGTTAACGAAAACGCCAATCCTAATCTGAACATTCCATTCTTCAGCCTGCTTAATAGAATATCGCATTCAGAGCAGGCAGATGCATAATGTTCAAGTTAGCATAACTCTTTCGTTAACATATTTTGCCCAAATTTCTAATATTATTTATTATCAACTCACTATTTATTACAAATGATTTCAATCATTTATTATACTTATTACTAAATTCAAGACGAATGAAACAATTTCTAAGACGAGTTTCGAATTTCATTTGTGATTGGATTTTCAAACAGATGTCACATGGTAGTTGCCAAAGTTTCTATTAATTCCCACGAAGTAATGACAAAGTCAAGTGTAAAAACGGCCTCATGTCAAGTTTTCACGACTATACTGAAAGCTACGCATAAAATGATGTGCTTTAAATTGTATTAGAACTATAAAAACATTATACAATAAACTGAATGAATATGTATTTAGTGTAGGTCATATTGGTTGATGGTATTATATTTTTTCCCCTGAGGATGAAGCCCACATAGGTCTGAGACCTGTGTGTGGGTAATGAATTGGATGATGATGATGATTGATGAGTTGGACCCTACAGCTTTAGGTGGGTTCCGAACCACCGGGAAGTGATTTTTCGGCAGAGAATTACGTTTAATTTGATATTACGTAAGATGCAATCAATTTTATATTAAAATAAGTGAGAAAAAAGATGTTATACTGTTTAAAGGTAGTTATGAAGGAGTACTGAAAAGGACCAGTCACACTAACTAGCAGTGTTAATTATTAATAGTCTAATTGCGACATAAGTCAAAATTGGCGCGCATTTCAAAATACTAACCGGAAGGCGGCAACGGTCGACGGGAGGCGGCCTGCTGCCCCCCACGGGGCGCCTGGTACTTTCTGGTGGCCGCCGACTGGTCCGCGCCGCCTTCGTCGCTGTCAGGTGCTCGCCGTGGAGGCGGTGGAGAGCCGCCCCCACTTTTTGACTCGTAATCAGACAGGTTAGGACTCGTTCGGCCGTTGTCAACCTGTAAAACAAAGCAGCGGTCACATCAGTAACACAAGATTCAGTGATTTACACATACACATAGTGGCCTATAACCACACAGGTCAAGTCAAATAATAATAGAGTACATTAATTTAGATCTTGAGCACATCGTGACAAAAGGAAAATACGGCTCAATGAACAAATAAGGGTATTTGCATGGTGGAGCAACAATACTCGATGATAATCATAGATGAGAAATCAAACAAATGCTGTGGAATAGTGCATAACAGATAGAAGTAGCGTGACTACTACCACTGATTCAACAGCATGTTTTTAATGAATCTGGGACAGAAGCCACTATAGACAAATACCACATTTTTCAAAAGCAGGACATTTGCCACCCTATTTCACTATAGTCTGCGTGAATGGAATGAAGTGGAATGGAACTGCATAATCAAACCATTCCTAACCTGGCTAGATGTGACTGAACCACCTCAAATTTATTACAATAGAGAGGAAGGGCTTTTGTTTGGCTACTGCCAGTATACCTGCTCGTAAAAATAGTGGCATTTGTCTATGGTGGCTTCTGTCCGGACACCGTTTTTAATAACCCTGAGTTCACCTAACCGCATGCGTAATTGAATGCAAACATTTAGAGAATGACTACTTTTAGGAAAAGCTCAAATCTGTAATTTTCTACATACAAAGTAATTTTCAAGTATGGAAACGGTTTTATATTGCGTAACTGAGACGTTCTTGGTGAAAGAAGCTTATGCGGATCTGCATAGTTTTAAAAATCCAACTTTTTACTGGTTTTGAAATTTTTGTCCGCCATATTGGATTCAACTTTATTTTTTTAAATGGGATGTTGGTCATATGAAACATCCTTTTACATCATTTTAGTGTGAAATTTAAAAAAAAAATGGCATAAACCATTTTTCAATGCCTTTGTTTTCGATTTATAAGCATTTAAATTTGCAATTTTGGGAAAATTGTGCTAGCAATAAGAATGGTAGAACGCACTGCATAAAACATTTTCTTGAATTTTTCATTCATAAATTATCCAATAACTAAGATGCAATTCATTTTTAATAATACCAACATAAAACATTTTTTTCCCATAATGTTTTTTTGTAAGTGATTTTTGTGGCTGATATTAACACCAGTAGCTGAATTGTGGTTAGTGAATAATAAACATAGCTATTTATTTTGTTGTATTATTTACTTATTAATTAGTAAGTCTTACCATCGTTTAAACTTAGTTATTAGATAATTTATGATTGAAAAATTCAATGAAATGTTTTATGTAGTGCGTTTTACCTTTTTTATTGCTAGCACAATTTTCCCAAAATTGCAAATTTAAATGCTTATAAATCGAAAACAAAGGCATCTATTGAAAACGGTTTACGCCATTGTGTTTTCTTGATATTTCACACTGAAATGATGTGTCAATTGACCACCATCCCATTTAAAATAATAAAGTTGAATCCAAGATGGCGGACAGAAATTTCAAAACCAGCAAAAAGTTGGATTTTTAAACCTATGCAGATCCGCATAAGCTCCTTTCGCCAAGAACGTCACAGTTACGCAATATAAAGCCGTTTCCATACTTGAAAATCACTCTGTATACATTAACTAGGATGGAATGCTCATGGCATCGTCCTTACGATGCTTACACAGTGGAGCATCAATACTAGATGACGATCAATTATAGATATGAAATCAAATATATGCTGTGCAATGGTGTAGGACAGGTTGGTGCAGGTAATTTCTTGGTATGGAGCTGCAGGGCAATTTGAAGTGGGACGGTAATTTAAAGAGGCTGGAGGTTAAATTGTCTCTGGCTCTCTTTGCCCTTAGAACCATAGCTAAGGTGGCGAACATAAAGACTTCGCTAGCAATCTATCATGGTTACTTTTTATCACATGTTCGCTACATTTCATTTTTTTGGGGATCATGTGAAAACCAGTTTTCAGACAGAAAAAAGGCGATTAGATTGATTGAGAAAGTTGACTCAAGAGTTTCGTGTAGACCCATCTTTCTTAGACTACAGCTTCTTACCGTTCCAGCACTTTATTTTTCTGGAAATTGCTTGTTTGGTTTTTTCGAAACCGACAAAAAATTCATGGAAGACAATATATCTCACGAATACAACACGAGACCATAAAAGAACGACCATTCAGTACCCTACACATAGACTCACATTGCTAGAAAAAGGGCCACATTATGTTGGGATAAAGGTTTTTCAATAAACTGCCAAAACGAATTAAAGAATATGACTAGCTATAATTGTTTTGCTAAGGCCTTAAAAGAAACCTTGACTAATGCCTGTCCCTTACTCTGTAGGAGAGTGTGTCAAATTGTTTGCTAGTTGAAATTACGTAAATAAGAAGACATAAAACAAAAATTAATTTTAAAACTCATTACAATCTCAAAGCTTGTAAAATTAATTTTTCTGTGTAAACCCTTTCAAACCTCAACTTAATCGAAAAAAAAAGAAAAATTGTTATTGTGATTAGTTGTGGATTGCAGCGGGTATTGAAATGTAACTGGTTGTATGTCTATCTTGGGTTCAGTTTTTACATAAGTATGAAGACGCAGTGCTCATATTTGATTGGAGCGTTTTTGCTGGATATGATTGTTGAGCTTTGTAAAATATATTATTGTGAATCCAGCAACACGCTTTGGTTTCCTTGGCTTTGTCGCGCTTGTCTCGGGCCAGGACGAGATACGTGCGATGAGTGATGGAATGATGTGACACTAAGATAAATATTTGGACATTTTTTATGCTTTTAGTTTGTTGACAATTTACCTGTTGTGATCTAACAACTGATATGGATTAGGATTAAAAATATATTGACGTCCATACACTGTAAGAGCTGTGCTCATGAAAAATAACACAGTTTCACATAACGAAATAAAATAATAATAATAATAATAATAATTGGAATACCACCATTGATTCCATTTAAATTCGCATCCATGACTATAATCGCGTATTGATGCTCTACTGTGCAAAAAACACTAAGGACGATGATGTGAACATCGCAAACCCAGATGAGTATATTAAAATTTTTAGATTTTAATCAACGTTTTTTCCAAAAATTTGTAGTCATTTTCCAAGTATAAGGGGAACATTTCCAGGTACCCATGAGGTTAGGTAAAACACAGGGCTATTAAACGCATTAGAAACAATGTTTTCCTATCAGCCTTGAAACAAAACATTTTATTGAAATTTTCCATCAAGATAAATGGATTTTTGTTGAAATGAATAATATTTATCAATCAAATATTTGTACTTCTTAATACGAATGTGTCAGTCAATTATTACAGCGGACACACTGTCTGAAAGAAGCTCTTTTTTCTGTAGCACAAAACGGCAACCAAGAATAAAATTATCATTCTCAGTTGAATTTATGTTATTGTGCAATGCATAAAATACAACATAACAAAGATACATAATGGATCAAAACTTGTAAAAAATTAACAAGCTTAGCTTTGTTTTATTGTAATGTATTTTATAAATAGTCCCTTTTTTATAGTGTTCCTATTCAACAATACAGGAAAATTGGTTTCTATAGTTGAAATCTTGGTTAAGTTCATGGGTCTTACCGGTAACCGATAAATGTTACCAGTGGCGTCCTGATTGGTCTATTCAAATTCATAGACGTTAAAAAAATTTAAATGGGCTAATCCGACGTCATCGGTAACATTTACCAGTTTACCGGTAAGGATCACATGAACACAACCATTGTTCCTTTAATATAAGTTGATTTGACCTCACTGGTATTTCACTTATTAATAGAAAAACATAGAAAAATGAAAATTCACTACATCTACTTGAAAAGAACATGTAAATGTACGAAAAATTACACTCCTCTAGTAAGATCTCGCAAGGCTCTGAGGGGGCGCACCGTTCTTGAGAGAAAAATTAACTTTTACTTACAAAAAAAATGTATTACTATAATGAAGGCCAAAAGGGTGAAATGCAACACTTTTAAAAAAACCGTATGTAAACATCGCTGCGCATGACTAAAAGGAAAATTCATGTCAAATTTAAAATAAATCGGTTTATTGCGGTCAGCCGTAAATGCGTTACAACCAGACAGAATGCAAAACGGTCGAGTCAAAATTAGCAAATAGTCGAAAGTAGCAAAGCCAAAACAATTTAAATTGGGTGGCAAAAGTTATAACAAATTCAAGTAATTGAATGAATACTTTGAATTTATTCTGAAAATGGTTTTTTATATTAAGAACAGGACTGAAATACTTCACTTTTGAATCCTATTTCCAAAATATAAAAAAAAATTTCATAAGGGATGACTTGCAAAATGCGAAAAAATAACTGCAAAATAAATTTATATTTATTTAAATTTAATTTTTAAATTAATTTAAATTATTTAATTTAATTAATTAATTTAATTTAATTAATTAATTTAATTTAATTTATTTAAATTTAATTTTATTTATTTATTTGAATTTAAAGTGAAAAAAATCCAAAACAAGCTGTTTGGAAATTGATAAAAGCAGAATTTGGCCTGGCGAAAAAATCATTCCTTGGAGATTCGCATCTCTAACAAATACGGCATAGTTAGAGGCGGAAAAAAATAGCCCCTGGTTCATTAAATGACCACTATATTAATACCAGCCCAATCGGGTGGTTGAGTGTAAGGACTGATCGTTAGGACACTTCCGCTCCAGGGCGCTTAAAAACCTCGGTACGCCCACTGGTAACGTGTTATTTTTTCATTCTTGTTAATTTCAAGTAATTTTCATTTGCTTAGAATTCGTCCTTAGTGAACATGCTAAGCTTGGCTAATAGCGCCAAATAGAAAATTCCATTAATATTGTAATGATTATAATGAAGAAATTGGTTGGTTGAAATGCATACATGTAGTTATAGAAATTTAACAAACTTTACAAC